>CM042165.1:80129529-80132029 GCA_023376005.1 Doryteuthis pealeii
AAAAATGGATATTGAATCCGACAATATGTAAGAAAGTTTTATAGAAAAACAACAAGATGTTAAAAATTTTTGCTGACAGATATCTGTTTCGACATTAGGAATATGTCTTTTTCAAAGCAACATTGTAAGCGGAAAAACGAAATGAATATACCAGTAATTACAAGGCACAGAACGTTCTCGATCAGTACCGGAATTTTTTTTTAAATCTTTTAAAAATACATATTTGTTGTTAAAAATAAAATAAATTTTATTTTTAAAATGACATCATTGCAGATTCATGTTGCTGGACTTGTTACATTTTTAAACTTTCATTTGTAACCGGAACATTTTCCTGAACTTTTTGATATTCATATACATTTTTACTACAAACTCTTTTGAGCTTTTTATGATGAAAATGCTTAAACATTTTAAAAATAAAATTTATTTTATTTTTAACAACAAATATGTATTTTTAAAAGATTTTTTTTTAAATCCCGGTACTGATCGTGAGCGTTATGTGCCTTGTAATTACTGATATATTCATTTCTTTTTTCCGCTTACAATGTTGCTTTGAAAAAGACATATTCATAATGTCGAAACAGATGTCTGTCAGCAAAAATTTTCAACATCTTGTTGTTTTTCTATAAAACTTTCTTACATATATATATATATATATATATATATATATATATATATATATATATGATAAGAAAATATTTTAAAAATATAACAAACACAGGATGTTATGATCAGGGGAAACAATTTTATGTATTAATACTTAAGCATTTCGGTATATTGTACCATCTTCAGGACACTATTAAATAATGTTTAGGTGAGGGACAAAATTAAATTAAAAATTAACGGTTAATAACATCATATTCACACATTCACTATACACTTAACATCTTTCCTTTTTGTCCCTCACATAAACATCACTTAACAGTGTCCTGAAGATGGTACAATGTACCGAAATGCTTAAGTGTTGACACATAAAATTGTTTCCCCTGATCATAACATCCTGTGTTTGTTATATTTTTAAAATATTTTCTTCTCATATTGTCGGATTATTTTCCTCTCTGTATATTCATATATAATATATATATATATATATATATATATATATATGAGAAGAAAACATTTTAAAAATATAACAAACACAGGATGTTATGATCAGGAAACAATTTTTAGTGTCAATACTTAAGCATTTCGGTATATTGTACCATCTTCAAGACACTGTTAAGTAATGTTTACGGGAGGAACAAAATGAAAGATGTTAAGTGTATAGTGGTTGTGTGAATCTGATGCTATTAACCGTTAGTTTTTATATGCACGTTTGTTTACGAAAAGTAAATGACGTGATCAATGCATGTGCAAAAATGGAAGGTGAAGAACATATAATGACGCATGCTTTAACGTGAATAAGCGGAGAACGAAAAGTTAATAAAGATATGCCGTATATCATATGGAATATTAAAGTTAATATCCTGTGATTGTTATATTTTTAAAATATTTTCTTCTCATAGTGTCGGATTAATTTCCTCATCGTATTTCCCTATATATATATATATATATATATATATATATATACATATATATATATTCGTATATATATACACGAATATATATATACACGAATATATATATATATATATATATATATATATATATATATATATATATAAATATATATATATATATATAATGGATTTGAGGAAACCATAGATTTTAGAAAACATTTCAAAGCAAAGATTAGTGTTTAATGGTTATCACTATCTTCGAAACATCTTGAAAAATACACACGTAAATAACAAGATAAGCGTATTTCCTTCTCTTTTTTGTATCCACCCCCTCTCTCTCTCTCCCCTCCCCCCTCTCTCTCTCTCTCTCTCTCTCTCTCTCTCTCTCTCTCTCTCTCTCTCTCTCTCTCTCTCTCGCTTTATTTTTTTTAAAACATTAGCATTAATCTCCCTGGTTGCGAAAATGCGTCTTGAAAATTTTAGAGTCTAATCTGTTTAGGTAAGTCGGCCATAATGGCTGCTACATCTCCGCGTAAACCTATTCCCGCCAAATCTAATCTCTGACTCTGTCGAACTCCCACCGCCACCAAAGTCGATTGATGCTGTTTGTCTACACGAGACTCAAACTACTTAACGGGCCAGCTCGTCGGATTGACGTAGATCGCCTCATGACGCACATTTAAAGAACGCATGCGCAGATATATTCTTTTAGCAATCTCACAGAAAGAGAATTGCGTTCATGTAGAAGTGCTTAAAGTCAGTTCGAAAACAATCATTCACACACACACACACACACACACACACACACACACACACACACACACTCACACACACTCACACTCAGGGAAACGTATCTATGTAAATATGAATACAGTAATATGTAATTATGAATGAATGGGCGTGTAGTGTGTGAGACTTTTTTTTCGAAAGTAAGTCTGTGTATACGTTTGTTTGCATGGGGTGATTGCAATCATATTAACGAATACGAAGGATTACCAATTAGT
>CM042165.1:80134529-80157029 GCA_023376005.1 Doryteuthis pealeii
TACACACACACATATATATATATAAGGTTAAGTATATGCCCGCCTAAAATTCATTAATTATTAAGTAATTAATTTTCAAAATTAGGTATGACTTCAATTAAGCACATATCCTCAAAAAAAAAAAAAAATAATATATATATATTATATATATATGTGTGTGTGTGTGTGTGTGTGTGTGTGTGTTTTGGGCAGCATTCTTTCATTTATACATTAGTAGAATTAAATAATAGGCACATCTCCTGTTTAACAATTTTATAAACAATCTTTTCGAGCTTTCTGGTCAGCTTTTTTTTACATTTGGATGGAATCCGTGGATTAGTCCACCGAAGTTTTTATCCCAAGTACTTTCGGCAGGGTTAGGGTTAAAAGCCCCGCTAGCTAGAAATAATCTACCTATGGCAACTTGCAAAAACAGCGAAATCATTGCAGTCCAGTTGATTTGGTGGAGCCCACTGTGATCCCTGAGCATAAATCAGACACATACCCTCATCAGATATCTTGAAACCAATATCCAGCATTACCCGAAGTTAAAACCAAGTTGACTGAGAACCTAAATTAAAAGTGAACAAAATTACCTAACGTAGCCTGATGAAAATGCTAAGACATTTTTGGGTTATTTCCTATAAGTCTAACATTATCAAAGGGAACCACTCTTTGCTGATAAATTATTTATTTATTTTCCCACTAAACTTAAGCTAAACCCTAACCCTACACCCTAACCCAAACACTAAACCCTAACTCTAACCGTAACCCCGTCTTTTTTTTCCTAGTAGATCAATAAATAAATAAATAATTTATCAGTCAAGAGTGGTTCCCCTTTGATCATGTTAGACTTATAGGAAATAACCCATTTTTGAGCATATCTTTGGAGTTGTAATTGTATTAGCATTGCAGTCTCGGAAGACTATATAGTTATTGTGCCCATGAGTTACAGCGTCTCCTTTGACTGTGAAGTCCAATGTTCAAAAAACAGTCACATGTGAAGGCTGTCCCTGCAGATGTTGATATACCGGTGCTTTGTTGCCGTCGCTTTCTTCTGGACCTCTTGGCTTCATGGTGTTGAGCTAGGGTGACTCCAGACATGAATAGTCCTCTACGGAGAGCCTGCCGCAACCGTGAGTGGTCCTGAGCCAAATTTTCTTGAAGGGAATGATCTCAGGAAATTAGGCATTAGGCGTAATGCCTAAATTCTTGCAGGTATCCTTTAAACACAGCTGTTGAAAATGCTAAGACATTTTTGAGCATATTTTTGAGTAATATATTGTCTGGTCAATCAGTTTGAACCTGGAGCCCGAGCTGCAGGCAGAAAGTGCGTGGGTGTCAAGCATGGGCCTGGAAACAAAAACAGGATATGGCATTGAACTGACGTTTGGCACATAAAAATGCAGGTGTACATTTGACACTGTGTAGGCACAGAAAATCCGTAGGCGTAGCCCGTAACCAATGAAAACAGGCTGCGTGGGCGAGGAGGTGTGTCTACAGAAAATCTGCGTAGATGTCACGATCAAAGAGGCGTTACCCTGTGAGTTGAACAATAATAAAAAAAGCCCGTGGAAATCTGGGTTGGGCATACCAAGATCAGTTCGAGATCGCTTACAGAGAACTCCCGAAGGCTCCATTGTATGTGCAACCCCTGCTGACGACTCTCAGTCTGCACACAACCGAGGAATAAAGATATAATTATATATTTTTATAAATACACGTGTTCCGTGTTCTTTTCCGGTCCTTTGGAGTTGTACTCGCACCACGGTTATTGTTATAGTAAAAAGACATTGACGATCCAAGTTCCAGTCCTCGACGAGACTGTTTGTGTTTCTCTTCGCGCCACTTCATTTAGAAAAGAGATAAATCTGTCACTCGCAGGATACTCATTCTTTTTTTTTTCTTTTTTTTGGTGGGGGTGTATTACTCCTCCGCAGGGGATGTTGTCAGCCAATTCTGGGTCTCACCGATAGGGCGGAAATTATTTGTGATTTAATAGCAGGACTTGGGGATATAGCACAGTATTATAATTTAATTATTACAACGTTTGATATGTTTACTAAGAGCTTTTACATAATAGTTTCAATATGTAAAAAGTATAATAATCTTGATTTAACTCTCTTTCTCTCTCTCTCTCTCTCTCTCTCTCTCTCTCTCTCTCTCTCTCTCTCTCTCTCTTATTTATTTCTTCTTTTCATCTTTTTATCATGTTCCGATTGAAACAGACTAGCGTTACCACTTCCGCTTCCTCACCCATTCTCTCTCTCTCTCTCTCTCTCTCTCTCTCTCTCTCTCTCTCTCTCTCTCTCTCTCTCTCTCTCTCTCTCTCTCTCTCTCTCTCTTTATAATAAAAAATGGTCCATTATTTAGCTGAGGTGATTATAATCATAAGAAATAATAATTCGGTGATTAAGCGAAACCAGACAATCTGAATTTATATTTTTGCATTTCATCTTGGACGATTTCAACGGTCTCATTTTTTAACCAGTGTGCGTAGCAAGTTGATAACGGTCGGAAGATTAAGGAACGAGTGTATTAATATATAGAAGATCTTTTTAAAACAATGGCGTAGTAAAAAATCAATTTGGAGGAAGCTGTCGTGAATTTTAATTCACAATACCTCAAAGATGTTTTAAAACTTTAATTTTATTTGCTATTGTAGCTGTACCTTTTGAACCAGTTTAATGCGTTTACCGGTGAATCTTTGTTTCATTCATTACAGAAATTGGCTTTGTCAAATGTTAAACCCACCGCAGGTTACTAAGTACAATATCTTACAAGTTCGATTTCCTATAAAGTACTCTAATTAACAATGCTCTCTCGATCTCTATAGGTTTCATAATAAAGCATACATTTTCAAATAATTATTTAAAATAATTTAAAGCCACTCATAGGATATCACGTAATGAATATCAGTATACGATACAAGAACATATCTTTCTTTATACTAGTACAAAATAAAAAACACCCCCCGGGCGATGTAAAATAGATTTTTGAAGCATATTGCCTGAGGGGTGGGAGTAAAAAATTCAATGTCAGCGAGTTTCTACCCTATGTAAGTAAAATCATCAAATTCATTAAAGGATTAAAAGATAAAACAATTTGAAATGTAAACTTTAAATATGTATTAAAATAAAACAAACTATATATACATATATAATACCAGTCATGTATTTATTAAAACTTGTTTTAAAAAACAATGAGGACTGTTTAATGCTGCATTTTCAAATTTTGAGTGTATTTATTCTATGTTATGATGATTTTGGGTAATGTGATGTAAGCAGTGACGTAATTTTTGTTACAGACAAAAACCGGAAACAAATCTCCATTATTAATAGATTTTAATCAAGAACTCCCGAAGGCTCCGTTGTATGTGCAATCCCTGATGCCATTGTTTTAAAATATCTTCTATATATTAATACACTTGTTTCTTAATCTTCTTATATATATATTTACCAACCCCTCCGCACGAGCAGGATGTAACACAAGGTCAATTTCTTAAGCGGATTTTAACAGATTTGAATTCAGAGTTTTCCTTCTCCTAGACCGGTTGCCTAACCAAGGTTAAAGAGCCCAGTCTGCCGTACTATTTATCCATAGCTGGATGGAGAGTAGGATTCATACCTTTCACAAGGGCATTAGCGCTAAGTGAAATGCAATTACCACGTCCAGGATTTGAACTCGGGGCGACGAGTCCATTTCCCATGACTTTAACCATTACACCACGCGCTTCCTGTTTAATCTTCTTATATATGTCATTCAATTTGTCATTAAATCGTAAGAGAGGACGTCCAATTGAACGCTTAGCATTTGGTAATTGTCCGTATAAAATCTTCTTTGGAAGCCTGTTCTCATTATATATATATATATATATATATATATATATATATATATATATTGCTTTATGTAAGAAATTCCGACACATTTATACCTAAAAGTTACGGTATAAAACAAAGGAACATTAATAAAATTACCACAAACAAACTCTCCCGCCGGTGTAACCGTTAATGTTTGAAAGACTAAGGTGACTGGGTGGGAGGTTATTTTGTTTTACGACAGACGACAAATTTTTTTAGAATACACTAATACATAATTCTACAAAATTTGATTAAACTGAACGAATATTTTAATTTTAGTGGAAAAAAATATTCTTAACATTTTTTTATCTCGATTTTATCGACGTCCAAAAGTACTTATAAAGGATGTTTTGTCACACTTTTCATAAAAAAAGCCTCTATTAATAATACTAGTAAAAAATGCCTTCTGGGTGGAGTAAAAATTGATTTTTGAAAGATATTGCTTGAGGGGATGGGAGGTAAAAATTCAATCTCATGGGGTTTGTATTATCATCATCATCATCATGTCACGCTATTGGCACGGATATCCATGACAATCTCTCTCCATCCGTCCCTATCGCTCATCATTCTCGGGAGGTCCTCTATGCAGCATCCTGTATCCGCACATAGCTGATCAATGTACATCTTTGCTGGTCGGCCCACATTGGCGTGCCCATGTGCTGACTTCCACAAGGGGACGTCGCTTATGAGTTCATCCTTGCTTCTCCAACAGTGTCCCGCGTGTCTTGTCCGTATTACTCGGATGGTTTGGGTGATATGTGGCAGGTGGCCGTATAGCTGTTTTCTTGTGGGATATTGTTTCCACGTCTTGTTCAGGATAACCCGCAGCATTCTTGTTCAGCTCCCATCTAGTTTATTCTCAAATCGCTTCGTTAGGATCCAGGTGGTGCAGCCATATGTTATATATTGAACAAACGGAAATATGAATTTCCGGTTTTATTAAACAAAGAAATATAACAACTTCCCGTTATCAGATCAAGAGATAAAAATGTGTAGGAGTAGCTATGAATATAAAAGAACCGAGGCTCGAGACAGGTCAGTCGTAAGTCAGCCCGAGGCAGTCAACCGGAGAGAGAGCGAGGTGATCGGGGTCAGTAGTCGGGAGAGTCGATGCGAGTTAGTTGGCCGAGCGGGACCTCGTGTAGTTGGTGTTGGAAAAGCTAGCCTTAATATTTACCAACTGAGAAAGCTTGTCACCCAGAAATTTAATCGAAGGACCGAAAGTCTAAAGACTGAATATATTAATTAAACTGACCCTCTCTCTCGAAGTTAAGAAGCCTGAATTTATTTCAATAAACTTCTGGAGGATAACTTGGTGTTATTGTCATCCTTTACAACGAAGATAAACTATTGCAATTTAGTACAGTGACGACGCGCTATGCAACACATACAGCAGTACTGACACGACAACGGCCTGGAAGAACTGTCTCTTTAACTTGTCTGTGAGATTGGATTTCCATATGACCGATAATTTATTTATAGCGGCCCATGCCTTTCCTATACGTGCATTAACGTCGTTTTCTGTGGAGGAGATGTTAAGTATTTAAATTGTTCTACTGAGTTAAGGAGTTTGCCATCGATGGTGGAGATGTCGCTTTTGTTTTTTGTTAAAAAATAAAACAATTGGATATTGTACATAGTATTGTCCCCTCAAATGAAATGTTGCGTGCATCTATTAATTATTAATTGAATATTTATTTGAATATTTTACAAATAAATTTTGCACAAAATCGTTGGTATTTATTTGTAAATAAATGTTAACTTTTGATACTGAAAAAAATGACTATTTCTTAATTGTAAATAATTTTCTCGTAAAACTCTATACGTTAGATAACTTTGAATAAATACCAAAATAAAACAAACTAGATATAAATATATAATACCGGGCATGTATTAATTAACAACAATAAGGACCGTCAAAGTTTTTTATACTCAAATTTTGAGTCTCAGTCGGTAGAGCACTTGATTAGGAATCGCAAATTTCCTAGTTCGATACCAGCCGTCGCCATCTCAGCGTATGAGTAGCACAGGGATCTGTGCGATAAAGTGAGGAGATGGTGGTATGCGTGGTGATCCACTTCAGATTAAAAATCAATCCTAGCGCTAGTGAAAAGGGGATAGACTCCCTCACTGTCAGGCTGATATCACCTCGACCACTCTTTATTCTATGTATTGACGATTTTTCGTATTTTTTTCATTCATCACGAGGGTTAGGGTTAATTTAGCATTATTATTATTATTATTATATTATTATTATTATTATTAGAAGAAGAAGAAGAAGAAGAAGAAGAAGAAGAACAACAACAACAACAACAACAACAACACTACTACTACTACTACTAGAACAAAAAGAAATGTGAAATTTCCTCGATTTTTCGTATTTTTTTCATTCAACATTTATAGTTAGGGTTAGGTTTAGGGTTAGGGCTAGGGTTAGGTTTAAATTTAGCATTAGTATTAGTATTAGTATTAGTAAGAAGAAGAAGAAGAAGAAGAAGAAGAAGAAGAAGAAGAAGAAGAAGAAGAAGAAGTAGTTTTGGTTACAGCCAAATAGAGACCGAATCTCCATTATTAATAGAAGATGATAAAAAGGAATCTTACCGAAATCCAATCATCACTGTCAAGGTTTCACATAGGAAATGCATAGACGAATATTTATTATTAGTTTAACTAATAAGCTTAATGATAGAAGTGATCGAATCTGTTTTTTAAGAGATAATTTACAAAAACGATTCTGATTGACTTGACTTGATTGGATTTTAAAGGAATATTTGTTTTATTTATCCTAGTTGTTTATTTTACTTTCAATAATTTCATTCTTGTTGTTTATTGATTTATTCTTATTAAAAAAAAATGAAACCATTCAATAGTGTAATTAAATTTTCTGTCTCCTAATTCATCTCGAAAAAAAATTCTGACTCAGATTGTCGTCGACATTATCTATATTATCTCCATTATTATAATTAATTTTATTATTATATCCCATACGTTTTAACAACGATATTTGATATTATGAAGACGCTGTACATATAGCTTTTATTGACGTGAATCACTCAGTCGTGGTGTAATGGACACGGCAATCAGAGTTCAATTCCTCATGAAGCTGTTTGCATTTGCATAGCACTAATACCATGCGGAAAGTTATGAATCTAACTTTTCTCTGTCCAGCTATGGGTAAATAGTAGGTCAGACTGAGCTTTTTAACTTTGGTATGGCACCATACTAAGAGAATGAAAAATCTGTATTCAAACCTCTTAAACTAAAGATTTTGCCTTGTGTTGGTTGGTTGGATTTTGCGGCATGTTAACCCTTGTTGGGTTGATTTATGCCGATGACGTTTTGTTTAATTCATTCTTTTTGGGTATATTATATATATATTCAAAATTTATCAAATTAGAAAGACTGATAAAATTGAATAAGAACGCATATAAAAAGGTTACACTTATTTTAATTAGTTTCTATATAAAATCAATCATAAGACTGATTTTAATACGTTCGAGAATAAAAGAAATAGTATTAGAGATCAATAACACCAAGTAATTATTCATTAAATACGCTTTTGTCTAAAACCAGTATGCAAATTAACCACACCATATATTATGCAAACATTTATTTCTCAGTGGTATAAAATACAAATTCCATGATTTTAAATGCATCAATAACATGGGTCGTTTTGAGGAAAATCTTACCCAGATTTTCATAAAGATATTGTTAATAGATAAGATTTATTATGTATTGATGATTTTAACTATGAATTAAATACTGATTGACTTACGCAATTTCTGTGGGTATTGTAACGTAAGCAGTGACGTAATTTCGGCCACTTACTTCCATTATAATAAGATTTATTATGTGTTCTTTTTTTTAACAAAACGAAGTTTAGAAATAATCGATTGGAAATTATTCCAACAACATATGTAAATCCAGGCGAATGATGTAAGGGTTAGAATCGTAGGAAATGGACTCGTCAACCAGAGTTCAATTCCTGGACGAAGCTGTTTGCATTTCACATGGCGCTAATACTCTTGGGAAAGGTATTAATCTAATTATTACTCCAGCTATGGGTAAATATCAGAGAAGACTAGGCTCTTTAACCATGGCTAGGTAACCAATCTTGGAGAAGGAAAACTGTGAATTCAAACCTGTTAAACTCCGCTTAAGGAATTGACCTTGTGTTACATCCTGCTCGTGCGGAGGTGTTGGTATACATATATACACACACACACACACACACACTCACACACACACACACATACACACACACTTATATATATATATATATATATATATACATATATATATATATATATATAGTCCATAATTCATTTACAAGAACTGAGATTCTGTAACACAAACCCAGCAATGATAGACAAAGAAAAGTATTGAAAGCCTTATCTTTGATAAATAATCATTAATAAGTAGTGAGTAGTTTAAGTGTTTCCCTGGCGGACAACCTCTTGAAAATTATACCTTTCAGTCGTAAGACTGTTATGGTGTTTTATTAATCACACTTGATACTACAAAATACCGTTAAAAATCTTGAAGGGGATGAATAATGAAGAAGTAATGAATATCATTATTAAATTGGCTGGAGACCATTTTGAACGTCATTTTGAAACTTATAGCTTTAACCAATTGTTGTAGCTTTTATATATTATAAAACTCACTTAATTCTAATAACAACCAATATGAATTTTTTCTATAATAAATCATATATGATAAATGAAATTTTAAAAAAAAGGGCGATCGTCTTGGACGCCATATTGAAAAAGCATTAGTTGAAAACTCGGTGAAGATAGACAAGGAAAACTGTTGAAAAACTTACATTAGTCGCAAGTATAATATATAAGTGATGTCAGGTTATTTTAGTGAGATTCTCACTAGGTATCTCATAATTTTGATCTATTTCTAAACAAAGTTTTGTATTATAATTTAGAGACGTAAGGTGTAATGGTTACCGACGTAAGACATGGACACGCCGGGACGAGTTCAAATCCTGGACAAGACTGTTTGCATAGCACTAATACCCTTGGGAAAGGTACGAATCCAACTATTCTCCCTACAGCTATGATTAGATAGTAGGACAGTCTGAGCTCTTTAACCTTGGTATGGCAACCGGTCTAGAAGTAAAGTTTTGAATTCAAATCAACTAAAAGGGTTCCGTTCTCTTTAGTCAAAACTATTTAGGGATCCCAAGTCATGTAGACATAACTGTAAATGATAAATCGAATTGAGCTACTAAATATGTTTTAAACATAAGAAACTGACACTAACTTTAGGATGCAAATGATTGTCACATTTGCATATAATAAATTTCATACATTAAATGCAATAACTATTATCGAACAGAGGTAATATAACTATTAAAAAAGGGAACTCAATTATATGCAATGTTATAAAAAAAAAGATGGAAGTAATCCAGATAACATGTTTATTAGTGTTTGTTTAACACACAACTGACGGACGTATTGTTTTATATGATGTTTGTTTTATGTGATACTGTTTGTTTAATATGATAATTGTTGTTTGATATGATAATGTTCATATTAGCTTTTTGTAATAATTTCTTAATAAAAAATAATACAGACCTTGGGAATCAAATAAAGATATTCATCAAGCAAAAATAGCAATATGTTGGAATAGTAGTGCACCAAACTCTCTCATCATTAAACTCTGAATAGATTAGACTCGGTGTCTAACTCGAAGGAGATTATGATATGCTGCCATATCCCAAGTCATATAGGAATGAGGGAGAATGAAAGAGCTGACTCTGTAGCCAAATCGGATCTGGATTTGATCCCCGACAAGTTCAAGATACCATATACTGACTTGAAACCTAAAATTAATAGATTCCTTCATACAAAATAGCAACAACACTGGAATAACAACATCCACAATAAACTCTCCCTAATCAAACCCACTTTGGAGGCTGGAGACCAACTTTAAGGAAGTCTAGAAAGGAACAAGTTATTATGTCTCGATTATGCATTGGTCATACAAAACTAACGCACTCCTATATACTCAAACAAGAACAACAACCACAATGTGAAACATGTCAAACACCTTTGACTGTTAAACACTTATTCATGGAATGCAGGTTTTTTGCTCACATCAGAAACCGTTATTTTAAAGCAAACAATATGAAAGATCTGTTTGAAAATGTCAACATAGAGGATATTCTCTCCTTTTTGAAGGAAATAAAATTATACCATAGAATATAGACATGAACTTAATCAATACCATACAACATAATCTCCAATAATGTTAACACATTGTTAAAACCAATTACTAAAATGTATAAATGTAAATACCGATATGTATCACTTCCTAACCGTTTGGCATGACATAACCCCAGACGGGTTGATATGCCGTTAAAAGCAATAAACAAACAAACAAATTACTAACAATTAAGCCAACACTAGAAGAATGGAAACCGGGATATAGAAAATCCTCCTCCTCCATCAATCAATGACTGCCATTGATTAGTGAATTCGATACTCACTGAGTGACCAATATTTTCGGCCGTGTACCAAATGAAAATACCTATAGTTTTCTTTAGAGCACTTGTTAAGAGATTAATTACCGATGCGCCTGCACAGTTCCTAGATGAGTGACCCCTAAGAATGTAGAGATACATCATCATTATCATTGTAATCATGTCACGCTGTTAGCATGGATTCCCATGACTCTCCTACGCCAAACATTCTTGTTGGTCATTGCTTCTGGCAGGTCTTCCACACGACATCCAGAATTCGCAAAGAGCTGATTAATGTAAACCAAATGACAAAAACTGATGGTTACTTCAGCATGATTGAGCAGAAGGACTCAGTCCAATTATAATAGGACTTTTATTTAAAATAGAATGAGTCCTGAATAGATAATGTACTTTGAAATATCATACAGGTGATAAATAAAATTTGGTACAGCCGTTTGGGGGGGGGGTAGGCAAGTGTTACGATTCGTGGAGCATTTTAGGGCTGTAGTTGAAAAACAGCTTTACAACTGGAGATCCATTATGGCAATAAGTCTTCATCTTTATCTGAAGTAGTAACCTGTAATATGCAGTTTTTAATCCTTGTCGCTGATCCGTCCTTATGAGTTGTTATAATCATTGGTCTGTTGGTCTGTATCTCCAGGAGTAATTCTAGACGTTTATGAACGCTTTAAATGTAAATTAAATACATGTTTGGGCGTTTTTGATTGTCGATACAGTCAGTGTTACATACCACATGTTGGGTACATGCGCATGAAAGTTTTTTGACATATAAAGAGAGAGAGAGAGATAGACAGGGTGACAGAGATGAGATTGCCATAATTATTTCTTTTCTTCTTCGCTGTTTGGCATTCGATCGTTTAGCTTAATTCTAGTTGTTATCTGATTCATTTTTTTCTTGGAACGGTTTCTAACTAAGCATGCATCACCAACTAAGCATATGTTACTTTTTAAAACCTTTTTTATCTCTTAACAGAGTTACTTTTCTATAACTAACCATCGCGCTTGAGTTGAGTCAGCGCGAATCAAAGGGACGTCTGCCCCTGCTTAAACATATGCTCGAATATGAGTACTTATTAAAATCAGTGACGTGCGAGACTCAGACTGTCGGTAATTTTGCCGTCCGTCGTGATATGAAGGGGCCATCCATGCAGAAATACAAGGAGTTGCCAATAATACTATGCCATACATAGATTATGCACACTGCTGTTTTTGGAACAGTCCTCTAAATATAAGTCTTCAGTGCATTATCACAATCTCATATACAAATAGTCGCGCGTGGTATAATGATAGGTCGTAGGAAATGAATCCGAGTTATATCGCTTGACGAGGCTATTCTATTTCACATAGGTTAATACCTTGGGAATCGGTATGCATCCACTGCTTCTCCATCCAGTTATGGGGAAATAGCTGGGTAGACTGGACTCTTTAACCTTGGTTAGGCAACCAGTCTAGGAGAAGGAAAATCTGAATTCAAACCTGTTAGAATCCGATTAAAATGACCTTATGTCACATCCTGCTCGCGTGGAGGGGTTGGTAAATATGCATACCATAAACAATCCAACACAAAGAGTTAGATGAGTCATCCTAAGCAAATGTCATTTTTCACCTGTAGTCCTAGATATTCCCTGATGTGTGCGTATGTTTTGAATATCAAATGTTAGTAATGTCAGTGAAGCGATCAATGGATGAGAAAGAAAATCTGTTTTGCCAATTCCACAGAACAAAAAAAGAATGCCTTAAACTAGAACACAATCTTCTCATTAGTCGATCAAAAGAATTCTTTGAAAAGTGGTGCATCATATTGCTACGCTTGTGAATCTACTTCGTAAAATTGGCAGTTGACGCAGAGAAATTGTTCTAGAAAGCAGTTTGCTGAACGACTCAATAACTTCGTTAGATCAGTAGCTTGTCCTCAAACTGATATCTTTGCAGCAATTCAGTGGACGGCCGAATAAGAGAATGGTCAGTTTAACAGGTTTGAATTCAGATTTCGTTCTCCTAGATTGTTCTAGCCAGGCCGCCTGTCGGTGGAGCGTTAGAATGCACAACTGCACTCTGCAGAGGGGTAAGACTCCACCCAATGGGACCACCTGTTGGTCGTTGGATGGGCGATCCGTGATGCTTAAGCATAGAGGCCCTGGTGGATGAGAGTCGACATTGCATACTCATTTGGGCCCGTATCTTGGGCTAGACGGGTGGTCGGAGGGCCCCCTCCGTCAATCGCTGGTCAGTAGGATAAGCCTAAGCACCTATATGATTTCCCTAACCCTATTGCCCTATGGAAGCCCCAACCCTTTTATCGTATGGGTGCAGACAGGCGGATGGCTGCGGGGCTAATGTTTCCTGGGATGACGTTAAACTTATCTGATGGTGAGGTTCAGTTTTGGAGGTTTGGGGAATGTGGAGCACCCTTTTCATCACCATTGCTCCCTGGTCACTCTGACCCGATGGTGTACCTGTTAGGTTCCATCTTGGGTTAAATAGAAAAATGTATTTATAAAAATTGTTATTTCCATTAAGAATTGGGATTTTATTTCAAACTTTTATCGCATTAAATGACCCTGAGGTTGATATGGCCGTAAACAAACAAAACAAACAAACCTAGCCAAGGTATATGGGTTTAGAATACAGTGACTGCACCTCTGCAGAGTGGTAAGACCTCCCCTATGGGATACCTGTTTTGTCGTTTGGTGGCCACTTCTCATGGTTAAGGATGAAACCAATGGGCTGAGCAGTCTTGATATCCACACTGCTACTTTGGCTATTACTTAGGCTAGACGGCCGGTCGGAAAGGCCTCTTCCGATCAATCGGTTGGTCACGTCAAGCCCTAGCACCTATATGATTTTACGGACCATATTAGCCTTATGGCAAGACCTAACACTTTTTTATCATATATCTGATCGAAGTTAATTTTCTTCAGAGTGTGAGTTTGAGTTTTGTTTAACGGCATATCAACCTCTGTGGGTCATTTAATGCCAAAAAGGTTATTTTGGATTTCAGTCTTTAAAGTAGTGGTTCTATGGAGTAATTGTTATGTTCTGTTATCTTTTGTTGAAAAAGGTTGCTTTTTTTTTGATAAATTTAAAATGTTTCAGGGTTGTATTCTTAAAGATGTCTTTCAGGTTTCTTGCTTGATAGTAATTTGCGCGGAATGTTTAAGTCTGTTAAAATTTTAGAAGGATATGCTTGGTTGTAGTTGTCTTTTGCATGTTGGGCACACTGGGGCATCCTCCTTTTAAACAGGTACGAATGGGTAATGTGGGGGTGCCCAATACGCAATCTGGCGAGTATTACTTCTTCTCTTCTAATACTTCTGTGGCCTTCTCCAGAGAGCTCAACCTGCCAGGAGTTGGGAGCATATATTTATATATGAGGAAAATATGAAAATAATTCTGACAGTATATATAGAAAAGGTACAATGTATTCACAAAAAGCTAAATTCGTCATAACTAACAAAGTCGACATTTATTTTAGATTTGGCATAAGGCCATGATTATGAGACACCCAGTGCGGACCAATCTCACAATTCACTTGTTATTGTTATACGAGACGAACCGCTAACGAACCGTTTCTGCTTAATACAGTGCCGTGCACAGAACAGATGTAAAAAGTTATATTTATTATTTTTCTTGTCATATCAGAAACATAAAACACAAATGCCTCGGGTGACAGGTGGAATATGACACAATAAAAGTACACTTAACCTCGAAGCGACATCATGCTTTTACTCGGATCAATTCTTTGTTGCCGCATTTCTCTTTTACAATTTCTAACAAGGTCCAGGCATTTGTCTATATTTTCGTTTTATCTCATCACATATCTTTCATCTTCCCCTGTGATCTGCTGTAACTGCAAAATATACCCATTAACACGTTCTCTAATTTTTGTTCATTAATACTAGGTCTGATCTTCTGGCTGGGATAAGGCAATCTGCCTTTATCTCAAAGTCCCAGAGAATTTTATGTTTCATTTTTCAAGAACAGATTCTGGATTTTGCATATAACCATTGTTGAAATTTGTGTTTTGCACAATTCCCGGTGGATCACCTTTCCAGCCCAGTCATGCCTATTATTATTATTATTATTATTATTATTATTATTTTTTTTTTGAGTGTTCACATCAGCATTAGCTGATGGTCTTTCACTGGAATCTGAGTGACAGCAAGTCTCCTCAGGTCTCCATGACTCTTCTGAGTATTCTGGCAGATTGCAGCAGTGCAGTGTTCTGAATGGTTTCAATCCTTCCTCTGATTCCCAAACTTTGGAAGGATTGAAACCATTCAGAACACTGCACTGCTGCAATCTGCCAGAATACTCAGAAGAGTTTTTTTTTCTCTCTCTCTAACGTCAAATCATCCAGAAAAAAGTAAAATTGTCACGCACCTCCTTCAATTTTTTAAAATTATTTTCTTTTGAGGATAGTAACATCGAATTCATAACAGTTGAAATGATTATTATTTGTACAGGATTATATTTATGAATATATTTTTGGTACAGGAAAACTTATAGAGTACTAAAATTGGAGGAATCATATGTATTTAGGGAGATCATACAAGTTATATGGTATTATTTTATTACCAAAATAAAATATAAAATGTGGGAATACGAAGGCCTTTTCGACCGGTTTTTTTTCAAGTTTAAACACCGGGCGACGAATAAAAGTCAGATTGTAATACAGAAATATTCTTTAAACGAATGGAGGTGAGCCAGAGGGGGAAAAAAGGGGGGGGTATATATATACCTCAGGTCGAACGAGGATTGGAGATGTCTCCCAACAAGTAAGGGAGTGTTTGTTTTTTTTTGTCTCCACAAAGTGGGACGAAAGAATGAAATATAAGCAGCTTCAAGAATGGTTAGGTGCTGCTTAGATCTAGCTCTGAGCAAGACGGAGAAACACCCGTCAGTATAGTCGGCTCTACAAGTACTTATAGATGACAAATGTTCGGCTATGGCCGAATCATATGCTTGGGAATGCCCGGGTGTAGTAGCAATGGTGCTGCGTAGTGTACGTGGAACATGCTGTTTTATTCTAATTTCAAGTTTCTGGGATTGATTATATTTGTAAATAATTTTTCGTAGTCGTAAGATACATCTTTTGGATATGTAGATAGTGGTCGTCAGTGATGCACTATCTTCATCGTCGATTAATAGTTCTTGGGCATCATATCGGCTCCGATAGCAAAACTAACTTTAAGTTGCCACCCTGTAAGCTACGTGCTGCTAGTCTTGAGGTTTTTGCTAGGAAAGAAACACAAAAACCAAAAACCAAAAAACAAACAAACATACAAACAAATTACTAACAATTAAGCCAACACTAGAAGAATGGAAACCGGGATATAGAAAATCCCGAGAGAAGGAGGTAATATTAGCTTGTCTGCACATTGACCACACAAGGCTTACAGACTCTTATATACTTGAACAAGAGGAACAACCCCGATGTATAACATGTCAAACACCGTGGACTGTTAAACACTTCCTCATAGATCAAGTTGCCACCCTGTAAGCTACGTGCTGCTAGTCTTGAGGTTGTTGCTAGGAAAGAAACACAAAAACCCGACCTCTTAAATCGAAAAGCCATAGTTAGTATGAGCCAGTACTAATTGCTTGTATGTATCTCTCTTTGTACCGGACTTTGGTATCTCGCAGGTATCAGTGTCAAATTCTTGCCAGGCCCTCTTGTTGTTCCGGGTGGGGTATTTCATTTTCGTTCTGGACACCATGCCTGTTAAGGTAACGGAAGCTTGGAGATTTGACTCTGGGGTTTTTTTTTCTGGCCGACTTCTTTCGTTTTACCAGGGTTCTACCTGCACGCTGCTCCCTTATTCTCCACTTGTCAAGCCCATGTAAACGTTTATATTTTTATTTTTCTTGTCATATCCGAACATAAACACAGATGTCTCGGGTGACGGTAGAATATGACAAATAAAAGTACACTTAACCTCCAATGACATGATCTTTATTGTGCTCAATCCTTTGTTGCCACCTTTCCTCTTAGATGGCATTGTTTTGAAGGATAGTAACATTCGAATTTAAAACAGTTGAAATAATTATTATGTATACAAGATATAATGTCTGTAAAACTCTATACGTTAGATGACTTCATTTATATATAAGATAAAAAATATATTTATAAATCAAATAATCCTTTCCTAGCGAAATACTTTCACAAGCACATATAAAAATACAGCTTGTCATTATTTCATGTAGTAAATGATATGCATTATTAATACTACTCTTTGATAAAGTTATTTATTTCTGAGACGTAGTTTTAGGTACAGAAATAGAGACTGAATCTCCATGATATGTAGATATATTGATAATATATATAGGTTTTAATATTTTTACTACTTACTAAAATACATAAAATTAGTGATTCCTAAGTACGAAAGCCAGTTATTGCGAAAAAAAATAACACATTAACACACGATATATAATTTAACTTGAGAAAGAAAAAGAAAGGGATAAATAAAAGAAAAAGGGAATCGTTCGAGAAAGAAAAAGAGAAATATAGATAGAGAAAGAAAGAAAAGTGAGAAGGGAAATAATAACAAGAAGTTTACAAAACAGATGAAAGAAAAAGAAAAAAGAAAAGACATAAGAAGAAAGTAGAAAGAAAGAAAGGAAGAAAGAAAGAAAGAAAAATGTATACTAGAAAAAGATAAAAGAGTTGGAGAAAAAAGAGAAAGAAAGATAAAGAAAAAGTTATAGAAAAGAATAAAGTTCAAGAGACGAAGAAAGAATTGAAGAATGAAGAAGGAAAGAAATTGTTGAAAAAGAAACAGTTGAGATAAATAGAAATAAAATGTTTGGAGAAGCAAGTAATATTTAATTAAATAACGAATAAAAATTAAACACAGAATATTAATATATATATAATATTATATATATATATATATGTGTGTGTGTGTGTGTGTGTGTGTGTGTGGTGTGTATATATATAATATAATATTATGTGTGTGGTGTGTGTTTGTGTTGTTTTATTATATATATATGTGTGTGTGTGTTGTGTGGTTCTGTTTATATATTATATATATATGTATATATGTGTGTGGCTGTGTTTGGTTTTATATATATGTGTGTGTGTGTGTGTCTTTTGTTTTATATATATACTATATATATATAATATATATATATATATGTCTGTGTGGTGTGTGTGTGTGTGTTCTGTTTATATATATATGTTATATGTATATATGTGTGTGTGGTGTTTGGTATTATATATATGTTGTGTGTGTGTTTAGTTTTTATATAGTGTGTGTGTGTGTGTGTGTGTTGGTTTATATATATATATATATTATATATATATAATTATGTCTGTGTTTGTGTATTGCTTTGGTTTATATATAATATATTTATATTATATATATATATATATATATGTGGTGTGTGTGTGTGTGTGTGTTGTGTGTGTGTGTGTGTGGTGTTGGTTTCTGTGTTCTATTCTATTCTAACTGGCTCGTTTATAATCCCCAGCAAAATCTACGTTAGCCTCGTTTTCGAACGCTCTGTGTAAATCGAGCGGTATTATAATTTAGTTCTAATGTTCATTGTACGTAAGGAGCTGACTAATCTCTTCATTTAATACAGTGAGAGAGATTGTAAAGAGACTGAACTTTTTAATGGCTTTCCATTACAAACTCGGCAAAAGAACTGACTGCATTTTGAAGGCGGACAATTTTCAGAATCAGGAAGAAAGCAATTTCTAAACGAATAGACATATCTCGCCCAAAAGAAAGCTAGAAGTATACCAAGATAGTTGGAAAGTGAGAACTGCTAGTTCCACGGGGAGAAATCTGTTGACTAAAATGTACATAGTTTATATGAATATCCGTAACGGACTGTTCATGTCTGAAGCCATCCTGGCGCAACGCCATGAAACCAAGAGGTCCAGAAGAAAGCAGCGGCAATAAAGCACTGGCACATCAACATCTTCAGGGAGAGCCTTCACATGCGAAATCTGTGGTTGAGAATTGTGTCACCCAGGGGGCGCTGTAACTTGAGGGACACAAAAACTATATTATAGTCTTCCAAGACTGAAATGCTAAGGAATACATATCAAAGAATTATGAAGGAAGAAGATAAAAGAAGAAGAAGAAAAAGAAGAAAGAAGAATAAGCGAAAAGAAAAGGAAAGAAAGAAGAAGCAAGAGAAAAAGAGAGAAAGAGCAAGAAGAAGGAAGAAAGAAAGAGAAAAAAAAAAGAGGGATTAGTAAAGGCACAGAAGGAAGAAATAAAAAAAGAAGGTGAGAAAGAAAGAAAGGAAGAAAGAAAAGTGAAGAAGAAGAGGAGAAAAGAAGAAAAGAAAGAAAGGAAGAAGAGAAAAGAAAGAAAGTAAAAAGAAGAAGAAAGTAAAAAGAAGAAGAGAAGAAGAGGGGGGAAAAAAAAAGGAAGAAAGAAGGAGAAAAGAAGAAAGAAAAAAGAAGGAAAAGAGGAGAAAGGAAAAAGAAGGAGGGAAGAAGAGAAATAAAAGAAGAAAGAAAGAAGAGGAAAGAAAAGAAGAAAAAGAGAGAAAGCAAGAGGAGAGGGGGAAAAGAATGGAAAAAAGGAAGCAAAAGGAAGAGGAGAAGGAAAAAGAAGAAGAGAGAAAGAAAGAAAGAGGAAGAGAGAGAAAGGAAAAGAAAAGGAAAGAAAAGAAAGAGAGGAAGAGAAAAGAAGAGAAAGAAAAGAAGAAAGGAAGAAAAGAAAAGGAAAAGAGAAAGAAAGAAGAAAAGAAGAGAAAGAAGAGAAAAAAGAAAAAAGAGAAGAAGAAAGAAAAGAAAGAAAAAGAAGGAGAAAAAGAAAAGAAGAGAGAAAGAACGAGAAAAGAAGGAAGGAGAGAAAAAGAAGGAGAGGAAGAAGGCCCCCACCCCAAAAAGAGAGAGAAGAAGAGAAAAAAGAAGAAAGGAAGAAGAAGGGAGAGAAAAGAAAGGAAAGAAAGAAAAGAAGAGAATGAAAGAGAGGAAAGGAAAGAAAAGAAAGAAGAAGAAAGAGAGGAAAGAAGAAGAAGGCAACCCAGGGACAACGCAACACACCCAAAAGGCACAAACCCAAAAACAAAAAAAAGACAAAGGCCCACACAAAAAAAAAAAAGGCAAAAACAAAAGAAAAAGAAGAAGAAGAAGAAAGTAGAAAGTAAAGTTTTAGAGTTATAAAAAAGTTTAAAAGTAAGTAGAGAAGGGTAGATAGTAGAGGGGGATTAGTAAAATAGGGAGAGGAAGAAAAGAGAAAGAAAGAGAAAAAATAAAAAAGGAGAAAGAGAAGAAGAAAAAAGAAGGAAGAAAGGAGAAGAGAAAGAAGAATGAAGAAATGGAAAAAAGAAAAAAGAAAAGAGAGAGGAAGAAAAAGAGAAGGAGGAAAGAGAGGGAGAGAGAAGAAGAAAGAAGGAGAGAAGGAGAAGAAAAAGAGAAGAGAAAAGAAAGAAAGAAAAGAAGAAGGAGAAGAGAAGAAGAACAAAGAAGAAAAGGGGAAGAAGAAGAAGAAGAAAGAAGGGGGAAAAAAGAAAGAAGAAAAAAAAAAACAAAAAGAAAAAAAAGAAAAGAAATAGGGAAAAGAAAAAAAAAAGAAAAAAGAAAGAGAAGAAAGAAAGAAGAAGAAAGAAGAAAGTAAGAAAGAATAAGAGGAAAAGAAGAGGGGAGAGAAGAAGAAAGCAGGAAAAGAAAGAAGAGAAGAAGGAAGAAGAAAGAAAGAAGAAGAAGAATGAAGAAAAGAAGAAGAAAGAAGAGAAGACGACACAGAGAAGAAGAAGAAGAAGGAAAGAAGAAGAAGGAGAAGAAGAAAGAAGAAGAAGAAGAAGAAGGACGAGAAAGGAAAGAAAGAAGGGAAAGAAGAAAGAAGAAGAGGAAAGAAAAGGAAGAGAAAAAGAGGGGGAAGGAAGTAGAAGAGAAAGAAGAGAGAAGAAAAAGAAGAAGGACGAGAAGAAGAAGAAGAAGAAGAAAGAAGAAGAAGAGAATAGGAGAAGGAAGGAAGAAGAAGAAGGGAAGAAGGAAGAAAGAAGAAGAGGAGAAGGAAGAGAAGGAGAGAAGGAAGAAGGAAGGAAGGAAGGAAGAAAGAAAGGAGAAGAGGGAACGAAGAAGAAGAAGAAGGAAAGAAGAGAAAGAAAGAAGAAGAAAGAAAGAGAAGAAGGAAGAAGAAAAAAGACTGAAAGAAGAAGAAGAAGAAGAAGAAGAAGAAGAAAGAAGAAGAAGAAGAAGAAGACGAGAAGAAGAAGAAGAAGAAGAAGAAGGAAGAAGAAGAAGAAGGAAAGAAAGAAGAAGAAGATAGAGAAGAAGAAAAGAAGAAGAAGAAAGAAGAAGAGAGAGGAGAGGAAGAAGAATGATCGACCGAGAAGAAGAAGAAGAAGAAAAGAAGAAGACGAGAAGGAAGAAGAAGAAGAAAGAAGAAGACAGAGAAGAAAACGAGAGAAGAAGAAGAAGAATGAAAGAAGAAGAAGAAGAAGAAGAAGAAGAAGACGAAGAAGAAGAAGAAGAAGAAGAAGAAGAAGAAGAAGAAGAAGAAGAAGAAGAAGATCAACAACAACAAAGTACAAATGAAAAAATTAATGAATAATAATTAAAGAATGAAAAGAAAGAAGACTTTAAGAAGGGCGGTGGGGGGGATTGAAAAAAAAAAAGGGAGTTTGAAGAAGAAGGAGAAAAATTTGAAGAACAAAAAGAACAAGGCGGGAAGGAAGATGAAGAATGGAATGAACTGATAGGTAGAGATAAAAAAGATGGAAAAAGAAAGAAAGAAGAAGAAGAAGAAGAAGAAGAAAGAAGAAGAAAAGAAGAAGAAGAAGAAGAGAAGAAGAGAAGAAAGTACAACAACAACCAAAGTAAACGGGGGATCATTGTATATTTTCCCCATGCAATAAAGATCGCTGTTCCAGCCCTGGTAAAACGTCCCCTCTCTCTCTCTCTCTCTCTCCTCTCTCTCTCTATATATATATATATATATATATATATATATATATATATATATATATATATATTTATTTTATATATTTATATATATTAAGAAATTTGAAAAAACAAATGTTCCAAAAATAAGATGAATTTATTTATAGAAGCTTAAACGTTTCGGTTTCTTTAAACCTTCATCAGGATGTATTATGGGGTGAAGAAATTAATGGATGTTTTATAGATGACAGCAGATAAGAAAATCTTCATAATTTTTTTGTGTGTGTAACTGTATTTGTTCAGCGTTATATTTTTGAAAGACGAGTTGCGATCTGCGCACGCGAAGATGTTATGATGCGTGACGTAACTCGAAGAAATGCATTCAACAAAAGATAAGGAAAAGTATTAATGGACTGATTTTATGAAAACAAAGGGAACAAAGTAGGAATGATAACTAAATAATTAAATAAAGCCTGGTATCTTGTAATTATTTAAAACTATTTTAGCTAGAAACGGTGATATATTAAAAAATCCATGTCGATTATTAAGGGAGAGCAATATATATATATATATATATATACATATATATATATATATATATGACATAAACGTTATATATATATATATATAACATTACGCTATAAAGACAAATTGAAGGACAATTTGAAACGCCTCGATATTGACCTGAGTGCTTGGGAAGATCTAGCATCGGGTCGGGAGGAATGGCGTAAGACATGTTTCGCTAGTCTAAAGAGCTTTAAAGAAAATAGACTGAAGCATAGAGATCGGCTCCGCCTAACTTTAAAACAAAAACATTTAACTGCCGCCTTGGAGCATCTCGTTTGTCAGTGTGGCTTCATGGCTCGTAGCGGGGTTGGGCTGCTATCACACTCAAGGAAACACAAAATGTCTTCTTGATAGCATGCACAACATGGGAGGAATCAAATCACTCACTGCTGACCCCCATCTATCGTTCACGATAGGAGAGTCCACCATAACATAAACATGCAAACATACACATGAATAACCACAAAAGCGACACCAAATCTATCTGGCATAATATAATTCAAACGGGTAGACAGGAACGGATGGAATCATAAAAATCAGCGCCCCTAAAAAAGAACCATTAAAGAATCCAGGGTCGGCAGAATCTTGTCCTTCATCAAGATAAACAGATAAAAGGAACGGCAAGAAGGCAGAAATAAACGAGTCAACGAGGAGAGGTAGGAAGAGTGTGCGTAGAGGTGCGTGCGCGTAGAGGTGCACATATACGCACTATACGAACATATAAGCACTATTTTCTCTATAACGCG
>CM042165.1:80159529-80164529 GCA_023376005.1 Doryteuthis pealeii
AAATCTCAGCCGTGAATAGAGCAGTATTTAATGAAGTGACACTTTTCTCTCGTGGCCGATCGTAATTGTATTGTATCAATAAATAAAAAATACAATCAGAATTCCGTTGGTTTTACCAACAATCATTTGGCTAAAATCCTAAACGTTTTGTTTCCTAGATTGTTTTGCTTTACGGCATTTAACCTTGCATGGGTTAATTAATGCCGACAAAGTTTTGAAAATAAATTCATTTTTGATGGTACTCATTTTTTCATAAACACATTTTTTCTACTTAACCCATTAATGGAACCTCAATATGTATTACCATTCCTGATCAGAGTGGTGTAGGGACCGTGGTTGTTTGATGTGTGTTTAGTTGAGGAGTTGAAGATCCGAGTTATGGGTCCCCACAATTTTATATGTATAAGACTACGGAAATAAAGTTTCCATAGGTAACAAAAGAAGAAGACAAAATTGATAAAGGAAACAAACTTTATATACATTAATTTAAAATTGATATAGTTTTGTTCTTTCAGTGGTGTTGCAGACTGTATGTGTCTGTACGTAGTTGTATGTTACAAGTGTGACATGCATTGCTTATATTTGTGCGATTGTAGCAGTTTTTTCTGTGATTGAAACTTGTGATTGAAATTTGTTTTTGTGAAGCGAGAGAGATAGAGAATTGGAAACGAAAATACAAGACCAACCTGATATATTATTTTGTGTCTTCGGGCAGCGACTTTTCCCCATTGAGTCGATGTTGGGGTAAAATTTCGCTCCTACTGTCGAGTCAGGAGCATCAGCTCCAACTCTGTCGAGTCGGGAAGAGCGTAAGCTCCCACTGTCTCCCTGTCTCTCAGCTAAAAGGGTCTTTTTATAATTTTCTCTTTGTTATTGTCTATTGTGATCATTAAGCTAAAATATTCATCAAATATCAGGTGATTTGCAATGATGCAATATCGAATGATTTTGGTATCTGTGGAATTCTGGTGACATAAATTATCGGATGAATTTAAACCATTGTTTCTATTGTTCCTAAAATATTTCTAAACTAATATTCATTCGATTCTCTTTTGTTTACCCAATTCTAAACTCATGACATACCATTGTAAAACTAGTTATTTAAGAAAACTTAATTATTTTAATTTGATCAATTCCACATGCCGTCAAAATATAAGGGGGCAATCCCTATAGTGGACATGGGAGTAATAGCAATGAAGGTTGGTGGAACATTTAATTATGAAAAAGTTTTGAAATAAATTTATTTTTGATAGGTACTCATTTTTTATAAAAACATTTTTTGTATTTAACCCACAGGTTGGAAATCAAAGTTTTCCTTCTCTTGGACTGGTTGCCTACCCAAGGTTGAAGAGACCAGTATGCCCACTATTTACCCATAGTGGTTGATTTCATACGTTTTCCAAGGGTATTAGTGCTATGTGAACTGTAGATTCGTCAAGGATTTGAAACTCGGGTCGACAAATCCATTCCCTACGACTCTAACTATTATACAACACACCTCCACAAAAAATGCTGCACAAATTAAGCAGAATTTCAATGCTATTTCTATGTATTTTTTTAATTTTTGAATATCTTCCAACATAAATCAAATCTTCATAAGTTTTGCACAAAAAAGCAAGAACCGGTGATATTTGAGGTGTATATTATATTATTATATATATAATATATATATATATATATATTATAAATATTATTATATATAAGTAAAGAAAAAAATAACAAAAGACTTAGAGATTTAGCATACAGTCTATTTCAGGGAGCTTAGACAAAGTGTCTAACTCTCCCGCCTCATCAGATGCGAATGATGAATTCTTTATTACTTTAAAGGCATTTGAAAACAGATTTTAATTTTTTTATTTTTACATTTTTTTTTAATTTTATAGTCCTGTGATATGAATTCCAAACGAAATCCTTGATGTTGCAAAAAAAAAAATTATGTTGTAGTTTCAAATATGAGCACTTCCGCCACAAAAATTTCGGTCAACAAAAAATGTATATCTTAATGTATCTCTCAATGTATCTCTTATTGTGACAGTTTCAGAAAAAAAGACATATTCCAAATTCGTCACCAGACGAATTCACCTATATATAATATATATATATATATATATATATATATATATATTGTTAATTGTTTTATTTTCATACTTTCCTCCGGACATACATACATTCATACTTACATCATTACACACAACTGTCCTTTATATTTGTAGAGACTGACCTGAATAATATTGGTGACACATACTAAATACTTCCTTATTTCAAATATTTTTTTTTAATATTGTCGGTCCATTAATCGAAACACCCAGTGTCAGAACATTTTACCAAATATCTATAAATCAACCTCGTTTTCTTACTCATTTTTCAACATAGTAGAGTTTGGTTATGAATAGGATCTAATAATATTCGTTCCATTGCGCAAAATTTTCAGTTGCAGTTTTTAACAAGAGACGAGAAATAGGCAAACATTTTATTTCAGTTTTTTATGATATATATATTTTTTATTCTTTGTTGCTCGAATCAATCAAATTGCATGGACTTCGATAAAAATCAATATTAACAGCTGCGTGACGTCATCAAACACCCAAAAAGATTTAGATTGATTAAAACAGATAACGTAATAATAGCCGAGTGAGAAATGTCGCATCTTATTCTTCTTTCTTTCTTCTTTTTTGTTCTTTTTTTGTTCTTTTTTTTTTTTTTGCTGTGTGTGTACGGGTATTCCATAGGATCGAGTATGAGCTATTTTAGATTGTGTTTTTCCCACACGTGTTCTCATAGATTGATAAAGGGCTTCATAATTACACATTGCACAAAGAAAAGAAAATTTTTAAAAAACTCGTCTCGTTGGTGTCATATTCATTAAGGACAGGTTTAATCAATAAAGCTAATGCATTCGAATAAAGCTGATGCTCTAGATACAAAGGAACGTCCAGGAACTGTGTGACAAAACGTCATACAGACTGGGTGACAAATGCAATGATATTAGGCATCCTCCTCCTCCTCCTCCTCCTCGTCGTCGTCGTCATCATCATCATCTTTCGTCCATCGCTCTTTGCGGGTCTTCTACTCCAGGTATGTCAAACTGAATAGCCCATTAGGGCCACATGAATTACATATGTATGTCATGAGGGTCGCATGGATTACATATGTATGTCGTGAGGGCCGCATATGACAACTAAGTGTTTAAACTCTTCTTCTATATTAACAGAACATGTATTTCTTTATTATCAACTAAAAGCCAATCAATACATATCTAAAAACATTTTTCTTAAAAATAAAGGAAAAAAGACTAACCAAGTTCAAATAATAAACCGTATATATATTTAACAACCCCTCCGCACGAGCAGGATGTGACACAGGGTCAATTTCTTAAGCGGGGTTCAACAGGTTTGAATTCAGAGTTTTCCTTCTCCTAGACTGGTTACCTAGCCATGGTTAAAGAACCCAGTCTGCCCTGCTATTTACCCATAGCTGGAGGGAGAGTATGATTCATACCTTTCCCAAGGGTATTAGCACTAACAATAATAAACCGTATAAGTCACTTTCGGTTATAGCCATGTCTTTTTTGAAAGCATGAGAAGGCAAAAGGAAAGACACCCCTTTTCATTGACTGAATTAGACCACTCCTTCCGCTACTCAAAGGAAAGAGTGAGAGACTATGCGTTGATAACAAACTCTGTTTCTTAACAACACATAGCCCTAATGAAAATAAACGACCATTTTCGCCCAGTAATTTTTTTGAAAAACCTGTTTGCCATATCTGTTCTATACAACCATGCCTGTTCTGTATAGCATTCGGGGTTGGTACTGAGCTGATGAATGTTAGCTGTCGCTCTTCGTCCTTTATTTCGGCCATCTATACATATATGATAGGCAGTTATATGTATGTATGTTTATGTCTATATGCCTCAACATCGGAAGGGACACACCTGTTATATTGGTGAGAACACGCGGGGTTGGAAATGTCAAATATGTGGTCGGATTCTGCTTTCTGTCAATCATAGGAAATCTCATCAGGGACAATTCATGCACACTCCAAGAACAAACAATGTGTCTTGTGCAATCTGTAACAAAGTTTGTTATTCGGCTTCTGGTGTTAAGATACTTCTGGTGGTGCATAAGCATTAAAAGTTATCATCTGATCCCTCCGATTCAGTGGGAAGGACGTCTTTCCTGTGTCATATTTGCATCAAACTTTGTGGAACTGCAACGGGATTGATTAGTCATTTGAGGGTTTATGAGAGGAAAGGTTCTGGTGGTGGGGTTATAGGATTGTGAAAGACGGCAGTAATCTTTAAAGAGTAAGCTATTGCTATGTATGCATGTATGTATGTCTATACGAAAGGGTGGGGGAAGCCTTTTGCTCAACGGCCATCTAGCACATAACATTCATGGGGACATTGAAATACCTGGATATCCAGGCGCGTAGCAAAACCACCGGGAGAGACGCATCCCTCAGTTTTGTCAAGGCAAGCGTCTAGGAGAAGGAAAACTCTCAGATATAACCTGCAGCGTCTGCTGAATTCAATGGTGTTCTTCTTTTTTGTTCAGTGTGGCAGTCGCTTAAAGAGTGGGATTGGCTCTCTGCAAAGCTTTTCCTCAATTAGAAATGCTTCAGGCGCAGACATTGCTTGATATACAATACATATCTTACCATTTATGTGTTCTTGATAACACAAAGGCTGGTTGTAGCCTAAAACGGTAAGACAAACATTCAATGAAGGCTAATGAATATATAAACGAAATAAATGATGCGAATCTGTAATAAAGTAATAGTTGATATGCATTTGTCAGAAAGTAATATGCAACATATTCAACCTAAGTGCTCTAATGCAAAATATGAATTATGGGTTACAGTTACAATCTGGCTAACGAAAACCAACCAACCAACCAAAACTTGATAAGTCAAACCTTGGTAATTCAAGGCATATGAACTAAACATACTAGCAAATATATGCACCCTCCGGGTGCAAGTATTTAAGTTTTAATATAATAAA
>CM042165.1:80169529-80184529 GCA_023376005.1 Doryteuthis pealeii
ATATGATGGAGAATGAATGTGAAAAGTTTTAGCATATGAAGTTACTCAATGCTAAAATAGCAGAGCAGCTTTAAAATCAGAGATTAAATATTATGCTGTTAATTTTCCATAATTGCTGTTTCATGCATATTATGCAATCTTCAGACGGACAAAAATATCAAAAATTAAAACGGCAGCGTTTATATAACGGGTAACGTGCTCACACAATGAGTACCCCTCATGAATGAATAAATCAAAACATCTTTGGCATAAAATAACCCAACAAGGGTTGACATACCGTTAAATGCAACTCATTAACTAAACATGAATGCCAAAAAGGGTTGAATTGTTGTTCTCTTCCATATGGCCTTCGGGGTTTAGCACATAAGATTTTACGGTAGTATTTGTTTATATTTAGTCAGTTTTTGTGAACTGGTTCATTTTGGTAGAAAAAATTGGAAATTGGGTTACGAGCGGAAATAATTAAACACATAAGACAAGGTACCCCTGAACAAGGTGTTTCAAAAAGTATCGAGATTTTTTGTACATTTTGATACACCTTGTATTCTAAAAAAAAAATAACGTTCCATTCATTCTTCATTTCTATCTTGGTAAATACAGCTTTAAGCTTGGTACTTTTTTGACACACCTTGTATTCTGAAAAAACCTGAACGTTCCATTCATTCTTCATTTCTATCTTGGTAAATATAGCTTTAAGCTTGGCACTTTTTTGACACACCTTGTATTCTGAAAAGAACTGAACGTTCCCTTCATTCTTCGTTTCTATCTCGGTAAATACAGCTATAAATTGGTACTTATTTGACACACATTGTATTCCGAAAAAAATTAACGCTCCATTCATTGTTCATTTCTATCTTGGTAAGTACAGCTTCAATCTCAATACTTTTTGACACACCTTGTATTCTGAAAAAAATTAACGTTCCATTCATTGTTCATTTCTATCTTGGTAAATACAGCTTCAATCTCAATACTTTTTGACACACCTTGTATATGGTTTTTACATCTCAGCCTCATGTTTCTTTTTCCTTTACTTTTGTCCCTTTGTTTTTTGGAGGGTTATTCACATTTAAAAAAATATTTTCTTTGAAATATTTTTTATTTTGAATTGAACATGGTTACATTGTTGCAATATTCACCGGATGATAAACAGACAATATTGGATACATATACAAGGTAGGGGTTTTACACATTCGTTCTGAACAAATATTTAAAAAATAAGAAATTACAGCTATTCGCCCATTTTATTCATAACATAAAGAAGGAGGAAGGGAGGAGAAAGAAAAAAGAAGAAGAGGAAGAAGAAAAAAAAGAAGAAAAGAAAAGTATAACCACACAAAAAAAACTTAGGCACGTACATTTCTGATATTCGTCTCTGAAGATAAAGTTTTCTTTGAAATCGATAAGACAAAAATAACATCTTTTTGTTTTTATTTTTTATACGCATTGTAATTGCCTTCAAATCATAATATATTATAACATACTTAACAATGCTACAAGCAAATTACCAATTACTTTTATTTTCTTTCTCTCTGATTTCTTGTTACCCTTGTACTCTATATTTATCTCGCACTCATCCTTCTTGGACGCTTTCAATTTCATTCTTTTTCCTGCAGCCTCTTTTGTTCTGTCTTCAGGAATGTTTCGCGTGGTAGATTTGTACCAGTTTGAACGCGGCTGACCTAGACTCAGCTGGAGAATGAGAAGAAAAAAAAGCGTGCTGATACAAATTGAGAAAAAGGAAAAGGACAGACTCCCATATCTAGAATATACAGGGTCCGCCGTACTACACACACACACCACACACACACACACACACACACACACACATTAACACATACAAACACATACACATACACACACACACACTACATCCGGGCTTGCGTCACTGCAGATAGAAGACGGGCGTTCGGTTATTAGATTACATCAAATTAGCCCTGTCATCGAAAGGATTTCTGCCGGCCTTTTTCGACATAGATCGATGGCCTTTCCCACAGCGCATGCCCACGCGCAAGCGCAATAGCGTAAGTATATTCCTATATCAAATTATAGAAGGAAATCCTCGGCCTATTGTCGGTGAAGGCAGTGCTTCTACAAATGAAAAAAATTGACAAAAAAATAAAAATAGGTAATTTAAAAAAAAAATGGAATTGTGGCTTCTGTGGTAAAGTCATAAGCAAAAAAGCACGAAATAAATAAGTAGAACGAGGTAGAGGGTTCCCGCCATGTCACTTCGGTAGATTCCATTAGAATAATCGTTCGAATGTCTTTATCTGGCAAGCAAAGAAGATTCTGACAAGTGATTCTTATCTTTTACTTTCTTTCCTCTTTCTTCATCTTTCTTTCATTCTTTCGTTTTTTCTTTTTTTTTCTTACTTATTGATCTCTTCTTTCTTTCTTTCTTTCTTTCTTCCTTTGTTTCTGTCTTTCTTTCTTTCTTGTATGGACATATTTTTGTATTTCTTATTTATTTCTCCTGTCTTCATCTTTCTTTCTTTCTTTCTTTATTTATTTCTTTCTTATATGTTCATCTTTTGGGTTTCTTCATTTTTCTATTGTCTCCATTTTTTTTCTATCTAATATGTTAATTTTCTTTCTTTCTTCCTTTCTTTCTTTCTATCCATCTAAAATGTTTATATTCTTTCTTATTTCTTATATGTTCATCTTCTTCTTTCTTTCTTTCTTTCTTTATTTAGTATTGTTCATCTTCTTTCTTTCTTCTTTCTTTCTTTTCTTTCTTTCTTTCTTATATGTTCATATTCTTTCTTCTTTTCTTTTCTTTCTTCTTTCTAAAATGTTCATCTTCTTTTTTCTTTCTTTCTATTTAATATGTTCATATTCTTTCTTTCTTTCTTTCTTTCTTTCTTTCTTTCTATATGTTCATATTCTTCTTTTTTCTTTCTTTCTTTCTTTCTAAATGTTCATCTTCTTTTTTCTTTCTTTCTATTTAATATGTTCATATTCTTTCTTTCTTTTTCTTTCTTTCTTCTTTCTTTCTTTCTTTCTTCTTTATATGTTCATCTTCTTCCTTCTTTCTTTCTTTCTTTCTTATATGTTCATCTTCTTTCCTTCTTTCTTTTTCTTTCTTTCTTTCTTTCTTATATGTTCATTCTTCTTCCTTCTTTCTTTCTTTTCTTTTCTTATATGTTCATCTTCTTTCCTTCTTTTCTTTCTTTCTTTCTTCTTTCTTTCTTAATATGTTCATCTTCTTTCCTTTTTCTTTCTTTCTTTCTTTCTGTCTGTCTAAAGTGATTTTTTTCTTCTCCTTTGATTGTTTGATTCTTTGAAGAAACTGGATATTGTGCCAATAAGAATTTCTGGTTAGGGATATAAAAAGGTCCTTCTATTCTGAGATTCTGTTTTTCTTGTAATTATTCTCCAAGAGTTTAGAATTAAAATAAAAACAATTAAACCAACCGACTTTAAAATTTGTGGAAAAAGGGTGATTTATACAAAGAATAGATTATTTTTTTCATTAAAAAAATCAACGCTTTTTTCCAACAACTGAGAAGACGTTCGTGTGTTATTTAATGCCAAATCCATCCTTGTAGAAAAAACTGTAATGGTTCTATTTAACCCATAGTTGGGGGTTAGTGGGTTCATACATTTTCGAAGTGTTTAACCCGAAAGAAGGTAATAACGGTAATTTCACAATCCAGCACGCCAATCACGACGCTATGAAGCCGTCAATCATTGTAGAAGAACAGTAGTAGTAGTAGTAGTAGTAGTAGTATTTAACACCCAGTTGGAGTCTAAGGGGGTTCATAATTTTCTGAAGGGTATTAGTCCGAGAGTAAACGTAATAAAGCGACTGGAGTTCAAACTCAGTTATTATGACTATATGTCGTAGTCCAGCACGTTTGCTACTACGCCACGGAACCGCTCTCTTTAAAAAAAACAGTAGCCGTACTATCTAAACTTATTGATGGAGGTATGGGGACTCGTAACTTAGCTAATGTTTATTGTTGGAAAAGTACATCTAATAATACAACTGGATTCAACTCGCTTTATAACGATATCTAAGTCCAGCACGTTAGGTACAATGCCACGGGGTCCCACATCTTTGTAAAACAATAGAAGTGGTACTATCTAACCTATAGCTGGGGGATACAGATGCTCACAGTTTACCCAATGGTGTATTCTCTGAAATTTCTTTTTTGATGAGGCTTATAATTTGTATTATTGTATTATTCTGACTATTGTTCTCATCTTTATTGTTATCTACCTTCTCGAGTTCGACAAGACACACCCGAAGAAGGCCGGAGGACACATCGACTGAAACGTTGTGTATTTAACAATAAAGATGATGACAATAGTGCGAATAATCCAAATAAGACCAATGGTAAGTCCGTACTGAACGTAATAGTGTGACTGATGTTCGACACTAAATTCTCTTAAATAAAGCAACATTTTTGTTTTGTTTTATATTTGCTCTGCGTCAACTTTAATCGATAAATGGGAACTTAAAAAGAAATTCGAACGCCCACGCTTTCAACAAATTCCAATCAGTTATCTGCAACTCTAGATACTCCCAAACATCCGAAGTTTTGACAATGACGATACAATCAGGCCTCTTGCTATCTATAATCACATCCACATGAAGAAGAGGATAAAGTTCTGAAAGTGTTGCACAGTGCAGCATAAGCACTTTTTTAATTTGCACAGTTGAGCTTCATTGTCTAAAAACTTTAGAAAATCAAATTGATATGTTTTGCTAGATGTCTAGCAGCATATTGACGTGTTTAAAAATGTTAGAAAATCAAATTGACATGTTTTGCTGGGAACTAGCAGCAGATTGATGTGTTTAAAATTTTAGAAAATCAAATTGACATGTTTTGCTGGGTGACTAGCAGCAGATTGATGTGTTTAATTTTTTAGAAATCAATTGACATGTTTGCTGGGTGACTAGCAGCAGATTGATGTGTTTAAAATTTTTAGAAAATCAAATTGACATGTTTTTGCTAGGTGATTAGCAGGCAGATTGATGAGTTTTAAAATGTTAGAAAATCAAATTGACATGTTTTGCTGGGTGACTGCAGCAGATTGATGTGTTTAAAATGTTTAGAAAAATCAAATTGACATGTTTTGCTGGGTGACTAGCAGCAGATTAATGTGTTTAAAATTTTTAGAAAAATCAAATTGATATGTTTTGCTAGGTGATTAGCAGCAGGTTGATGTGTTTAAAAATGTTTAGAAAATCAAATTGACATGTTTTGCTGGGTGACTAGCAGCAGATTGATGTGTTTAAAATTTTAGAAAATCAAATTGACATGTTTTGCTAGGTGATTAGCAGCAGATTGATGTGTTTAAAATGTTTAGAAAATCAACTTGACATGTTTAGCTAGGTGAATTAGTCATAATACTGTGACTGATGTTCGAACTCGCTTACTACGAGGTCACGTTACACACTAAATTCTCTTAGTAAGGTTATCAAATGCGATGTATGTATTTAGTCATCTCCTCTGTCATTAGCATGAAGTGACACAAGGTCATTATTTCTAAGAGGGATGAGGATGCTGCTCAAAATGTCGATATATTTTATCTTGAAAAATATTTTAGATATAAAAAAAAAACAATGAGCTACACTGAGTTTTTATCGTTTCCTTCGAAGTAATTCCATTGGACATTCGTGGTGATCCTAAAGATTTTCTCTGTGTGGGAGGGTAATATTGGACCGTATGGCGAAGGATTTTAAAAACAGAAAGATAGAAATATTCATTTTACCATTCATATTTTCATTCTCCTAGACTGGTTGCCTAATCAAGCCAAAGAACCTGAATTCCCTACTATTTATCCATATATGGGAGAGTACAGACAAAGGTATTTATTCCTTTCCCAGAGAATTAGCACGAAGTGAAACGCAATCAGTCTCACTCAGGATTTGAACTCGGGTCACCGATTCCATTTTCTGTGACATCAATCGTTACACTAAGTATGCCTAGGTATTTGGTTAATTATGTAATGTGGTGATTAACGAGCTAAGCTTATAGAATATCACTGTTTGCTTCTCATTAGCGGTACCGGATACCTGTCTCGGTGCTATATCTAAACCAAGCCTAGCTTTTACGACGCCTCTCAGAATGCAGTTTCTTCTTCTTCTTCTTCTTCTTCTTCTTCTTCTTCTTCTTCTTCTCTTTCTTTCTTTCTTTCTTTCTTTCCTTTTTCTTCTTTTTATCGTCTTCATCTTATACAAAAGCTTTTTTTTCATTTCTGTTTTCTTCTCTCACTGTTTCCTCTTCAATCTCTTTACTATTTCCCCCTTTTTTTAGAAACTCTCCTTTCTCTTTGTCTTTCCAATTCTTTCATTCTATTTTTTTCTCCCACTTGTTCTCTATCTTCAAGTTTTCTTTCTTTTTTCTTCCTTTTTCTTCTTCGCCTTATAATTACATTTCTCATTTCTTCTTCATCGCTTTCTTCTTCACCTCTTTTCCTTTTTCTTCTTCTTCTTCTTCTTCTTCTTCTTCTTCTTCTTCTTTTCTTTCTTCTTCTTCTTCTTCCTCTTTATTTCTTCTTCTTCTTCTTCTTCTTCTCTCTCTTCTCTTTCTTTCTTCTTCTTCTTCTTCTTCTTCTTTTCTTCTTCTTCTTCTTCTTCTTCTTCTTCTTCTTCTTCTTCTCTCTTCTATTTCTTCTTCTTCTTCTTCTTCTTCTTCTTCTTCTTCTTCTTCTTCTTCTTCACCCATTCTATTTCCTTTACCAAAGTGTGCGTTGGTGTAAAGGTTAACGAGATTGGCTGGTGATTATTACTATTCGATTCGTACTAAGCATCCCATATTCCTGATTTTCTGCTAGTTTAACCAGCGCCCTGTAACGATATATATATATATATATATATATATATATATATATATATATATTATATATTATATATATATATATATTTATATATATATATAAGCTGTGAGTCAAGTGAACTTTACTGACATTAGGTCAAGTGGAACCTACGCTGGATTAATGAGCCTTTTAACGATCTGACAAGACAAAGAGGAAAGAACCCACATGAAAGCAACACGTATTTCAAAACGATATATCCTTTAATTTTATCGCCCGATATCTTTTCTTCCAACATGTGTTTTCTTGAGGATATAGGCCATTTCATCTGTTCCTGTGTCCTAACTCAAGCGATGGTCTAAGAAGCTGCATCTACAAGCCAACCAGATGCTAGTCTAAGTTAGGCGCAACAGCTTCGTGGAAAGTAGATTTTCTACTTGGCTAACTTACAATAACTAGTGAGTTTGATATTCACTGAGTGGTCAATTTTTTCTAACCGTGTCTCATATGTATGCTAAATCAACCAGATACTAATCCTAGCCAGGACGTTACAGCTTTGCGGAAAGCAGTTTTTTTCTACTCAGCTACCTTGCCATCACTAGTGAATTTGATATTCACTAAGTGCTCCATTTTCCTATCCGCTTGCCATTTGCATGCTACGCTTTGTAAATAACCAAACAATGCTGGTAATTAAAATCAAAGTTCACCAGTCCATTCTGTTCACCACTGAGCCACATTCTACTCGACACATGCATCACCTAATCTTAATTCAATAGAATAAATGGAATATGCGTGTCATTCAGAGACGAAGATGTGTGCTTCGTTTTGATGGACGGTCCTGACAAGGTAGAGGGAAGTGATAATTGCGAGAGATTTAAAACGATTTATACGTAAATTGGCAAAAGCAACAACAATGACAGGTCCGTTAGGTTATTGGGTTATAGAATGCTAGGGATTGTGGGATATGCGAGACGGAAGAAGATGACAGATGGAAATGAACAGGCTGGAACGGGTGAAAGCGGAGATGAGTAGGCGAGGAACGAGAAACGACGACAGGAGTTCAAAGATGGAAACGAAACAAATAAGAACACAATAACAATAAATGTAAAAAGAAAAAAGAAGAATAAAAAGTGGAAAGTTAAAGAAGAGAATGGTTTCAAGAACTGGGAAATTAAAAGAAAAAAATTATAATCGAGTTGGAAATGGAAGGTGGCAAGAAGTGGGGAAATTTTTAAAAAGTGGAGACATTTTTATAAAAAAAGAAAGAAAAAACAAAAACAGAGTAAGACAATTCTTTTAAAATATATAAAGAATTAACTAGAGAGATTTGGAGTAAAATATTTTTCTTTTGCAATATTTTGTTTTTGTTTTTACTAAATATGAAAGAAAGTGAAAAGATCGACAAATACATGGACTTAATAATAAGTGGAGATTTCTTTTTGAAAAACAAAAGAAAAAATAACCCGAACAACAGAGTAAAACAATTCTTTTAAAATAAAACGAATTAACTAAAAATATTTGGAGTAAAATGTGTTTCATTTTAATATATATATATATATATATATATATATATATATATATATATATATAATATATATTAATGAATAGAGAATGAAAAAATGAGAAAAGTATTGGTATGAAAAGGTGCTCAATGCTAATAAAACAGAGCAGATTTATAATCAATGGTAATATTTTCACGACTGGTTTTTAAGATCTCAACCATTGAACTCATCTGATGATTGGATTACCATGAAACTTCAAGTTATGAGTGTAAACCCATAACATTACCATTGATTATATATATATATAATATATATATATATATATATATACTTGCCTTTGGTACACCATTCCAGCAAAAGCTGAAACAGTGACCATCTCACACTATATATATATATATATATATATATATATATATATATATATATATATATATTTACTAAAGGTGAAAGAAAGAAAAGAAAAGGATAGACAAAATACATGGAATTTGCTTGAGAATTGAAAAAAACTGTGGAATATGAGGGTAATAGTGATACCAGTTGCATTTGGTGCACTTGGAACGTTCCCCCAAAACTTAGAAAGAGACTAGAGGAAATAGAAATCAGAGGAAGAATTAAGACCATCCAGATAACAGCATTGTTGAAAGCTAGAATACTCAGAAAAGTCCTGGAGACCTGATAATATTAATAATAATAATAATAATAATAATAATAATAATAATAATAATAATCTTATTATAATGGAGATTGTGGCGTTTGTATGTCTGTAACCGAAACTATATTACTACTCAAATCACAATTCCCTTCTTTATTTACATCACATTCTCCATGATTTTATTTTTATTTAAACCTCATTATTAATAAAATTTTTTACATTATTAGGGACTGTTGACCATAACTACATAGTAATAACATCACTTTTATTATATATACAACAAAATAGCCGTTTACAGTGTGAATGGGAAGGCTAATTTGCATATTGATCTTAAAAAATTTGATTTTAATAAATATATGCTAGGTATTATTGATTTCTAATTGTTTGGTTTTATCTTATTGAATATGAGCAAAAATCTTGGATAAATCTTTTAAAAATCCATTAACAAGAAGAAATAACTGTAATATTATTCTTTACTTCCTATTTTAACTAAATAGTTAAATTAGGAAAATTACCACATGAAAGACGGGAGTAAGGGAAAATGATGGAAGAGTTAGTTTCAAAGTTGTTCTATTTTTCATCATACCCCTCTGTTCCAAATCTTTTTATCTGCATTCTTATTCAGTTCCATTAAGCCTTTCTAATTTAATTTTTAACTGATATTTTATGCATTAAAACTAAATACTTGCACCCGGAGGAGTGCATATATTTGCAGTAATATAATAATAATAATGATAAGTAATACTGTCCTGGAGAAGAATCTGAATCTTTCCGGAGAGTAACACGTCATAAGGGATTTCTGGGACTATTGAGATACAGACAGCAAATCACCGTATTCCCATCTAGGTGACCATACCAAGTATTATGGTAACAAACAAGAGGAAACTGCCATACCGTGATTTCTCCGATCCCGACGAACTAGTAGGAAAGTAAAGAAAACGAAATATAGACAAATACTTTGACCTTTCCAGAGAAACTATCTCCACCCANAAGGGCTTAAATCAAATCGAGAAAAAGTCAATCTCTGCAGTACATTTCGCGCTATTAAAATGGCCTCATGCAGCAGAGTTTATAGACAGGCTAAGACGCTGCTCTGTGTGTGATTCGAACCTGACTGTCAAGCTGACAGGTGGTGATTTCAAACAATTAGCACTAGCCTGTTTTTTCCAGCAGATTTTTCCGTTTGTTTTGGAAACTCAGTATATGCCAGCTTTTGGTGACTTGCTACAGACAGTATGAAGAAGTAAAAAACCAGAAATGTGTTTGATAATCAAACACAATGTCTGGTTTAGCTTTCTTATAAATATATCATATATATATATATAATATAATATATATAATATATATATATAGTATAATATGTGTGTGTGGTGTGTGTGTGTGGTGTGTGTGTGTGAAGAGAAAATGGAAGAAGAATCCGACGGTATGTAATATAGTGCAAAAATTGATATAAACATCAGGTTTCAAATAAAATGAGTGATATTTATTTTGCCAAACGCTGCAGTGTTTCGAATCTGTTTCAATAGATCTTCATGCAGGGCTTTTGTTTTATTGCGAGAAAATAAATTCATCACAGAGATAAGAGACTGTGAGAGTCTTTTGTTTTGTCGGTTCAGATCTATTTTATAAAATGTTTTGAATGATAAACTAGCGTTCTTTGACTGTTTGAAAATTAATGTTACGAACGCTATATATATATATATATATATATATATATATATATATATATATATATATGAATTATATATATGCAACATATGATTCTCTATCCATCTAGAGCCTGATGGTACGCGAAAAGCAACAAAGAAGACGTCTAAATCGACGCTAAACCTGAGAATTTACAAAAAAGGGCAATTTTTCCAAGGTCTTTAAACACACACACCACACACACACACACACACACACACACACAGCACACAACAATGCAGCGCGCATATATATATATATACTATATATATATATATAATATATATATATATAAAGCCATGTGTCATAAAAATATCAAGATTGAAGCTGTATTCACCAAAACTAGAAATAGAGATTATGGAAAATTTCATTTTTTTTCAGCAATACAAGGTGTGTCAAATAGTACGAAAAATGCCGATACCCTTTTGATACACCCTGTACATATATATATATATATATATATATGATATATGATATATATTATATATGTGTGTGTGTGTGTGTCGTGTGTATATCTATATATATATATATATATATATAAATGAAAAATAAACTTTTAATTTATTCCTGTACCTATTTTATTTCAAGCTGCACAAGCTTAGCTAGTAACCACATTTTCATCCATTGAGCAAAAACAGGGTTAATACTGATATTCGGAATTTCTGAACAAACATAGCTATGTTTTTAATCGAGTTCTCACTACCGATTACTATATAATACAGTTGATTTAACGGTGCAAAATGAAAACATTGTGTTTAATCATAATTTCCATTATTTCCTTAAGGTGAAAAAACTTTCTAAAATCATCAGGAGTTTAGTTAAGGGTTTTTCTTTCGAATGGAAACATATTTGTTCAAGATAATATTAATTGCTTTTGCAAGTTTCATTGTGTTAAATATAGGGGGATAAATTTCACAGGGAAAATTGGTGGTACAAAGGATATTGTTAACATTTTTGTTACCTTCGAATTTCAATTCTAAAATGAAATGTGGTGCTGATATTGACTTTGTATATTGTCAGAATTTTGCAGGCAATATCATTATACATGGGAATATATTGTTTGTATATTATTTAAATATATCCAACCACCAACATAATCCTGTCAACATAATCTATCGAACTCTGACAGTTATTTTGCTCCATATGGTGCTTACTATTTTTGCTAGAAATGGTGATATATTAAAGAATCCATGTCGATTATTAAGGGAGAGCAAAAGCGAAATTGCGTAGTCTTTTGTTGTGAATATGAGCTAATATTTTGGCATCATTGAAACTAAAGTTATGATCATTTTCAGACATATGTTGGACGAGGATATTCTGAAAATTGCCCAATTTAATATCACGTTTGTGCTCATATAATATAAATATGAATATAAAATAGTTTTAAATAACTACAAAATACCAGGCTTCATTTAATCATTTAGTTATAATTCACTTTGTTCCCTTTTTCTCTCGTAAAATCAGTCCATTAATACTTTTTCTTGTCTTTTGTTGAATGCATTTCTTCGAGTTGTGTCACGCGTTAAGACATCTTTGCGTGCGTGGATCGCGACTTGTCTTTCAAAAATATAACGCTGAACAAATACAGTTACACAACAAAAAAGATTTTATAAAGATTTTCATCTCCTGTCATCTATAAAACATCCATCAATTCTTCACCGCAAGATACATCCTGATGAAGGTTTAAAGAAACCGAAATGTTTAAACATCGATAAATAAATTCATCCTATTTTCGGAACACTTGTTTTTTCAAATTTCTTAGTATATTATATATATATATATATATATATATATATTATATATATATAGATGTAGTAGCAATTCTTTTTTTTTCCTCGGCGAGGAAACGGACTTTATATGTTAATATTGACTTTACATTTCCCTTGCATGTTTAAATGTTTAATGAAATAATCATTTCGCTTAGTAAGTCTTCTCAATTTTCTCGTGTTTTAATACTTTTTGAATTCAAACGATTTTATGAACTGCGTATTTCCAATATATTTAACGGCCTGTCAGCTGTGGCTGTAGAATACGCCGACTGTTACCCGTGGTAGCGACTCATGATGTCTGAGCACGGAATCTCGGGTGGCTGAAACACTCCACTTTGACACTTACTTAGGCTAGACGGGCTGTCAGTCCTCCTTCGACCAGTCGGCTGGTCACGTCAAACTTTAGAACCTATATGATTGCCCTAACCTATTGTCCTTAGTGCAAGCCCAACCCTTTTTATCATGTGCTAGAAGGTTGTGGCTGAGCGTCTACATTTTCTGCGTATGACATTAAACTCTGCCTGATGCCGAGGTTCCAGTTCTAGAGGTCTGTGGAATGTGGAGGGTCCCTTGATCACTATTGGTTCCTGATCCACTCTGATCCCGATGGTAGTACTTGTTAGTGTTCCATCTATGGGGCTAAATAGAAAAAATGAATTGAATATTGTCTCCGGCAGAAATTGAGCCAATGGATTGACATGCTGTAAAACACAAACAGCCAACAATTAAGCGATGTATTTAATATTTTCCTGGATATTCTTAGTCGTTGGGTCATGTATAAGATCTCTGTCCGGTGGAGGCGCGTTGTGTAACGGCTATCGTCGTAGGAAATGGACACGGCGAGGCGAGATCAAATACTTGACAGGGCTGTTGTATTTCACATAGCGCTAATACACTTGAGAAAGGTATGCGTCCAACTAATCTCCCTGGGGCTTATGGCTAACAGGAGAGCAGAATAGGCTCTTTAACCTTGCTTAGGCAACCAGTCTAGGAGAAGGAACAACTCTGAATTGAAACCTGTTTGTATGTCACTGTTTTTTTTAGAGTCTTATATCTCCACCAAATCGTCGAATTGACCATTTTCTCTCGTCTCATTGTAATTTACGCATAGAATTCTACCAGAAAAGACAATAAAATTATTATTATATATATATATATATATATATATATATATATATATATATACTAGACAAAAATAACATCTTTTGTTTTTATTATTTTTATACGCATTGTAATTGCCTTCAAATCATTAACATATTATAATAAATTATAATAAATAATAAAATGATAAAATTAAATTTACAAGAAATGCTAACTTTTTAAGGCACTGTTAGAGGTTTTTTAAAGCCTCTCGTCTCTGATAATTCATCGAATTGAACATTTTCCCTGGTCAAATTATTATCTACGCTTCTTATTCTACCAGAAAAGACAATAAAATCGAAACCTTAAATTTACATGAAAATATGTACTTTTAAGACATTTTCAGGCTTTTTAAAGTCACATATCTCTGCCAGGAAACACGTGGTGTAATGGTTAAAGTCATGGGAAATGGGCTCGTCGTCCGAGTTCAAATCCTGGACGTGGTAATTGCATTTCACTTAGCGCTAATACCCTTGGGAAAGGTATGAATCCTACCCCCTCCAGCTATGGGTAAATAGCAGGGCAGACTGGGTTCTTTAACCATGGCTAGGTAACCAGTCTAGGAGAAGGAAAACTCTGAATTCAAACCTATTAAACTCCGCTTAAGAAATTGACCTTGTGTCGTATCCTGCTCGTGCGGAGGAGTTGGTAAATTTGAATTCTGAGTTTTTTCTTCTCTAGACTGGTTACCTAGCCATGGTTAAAGAGCTCAGTCTGTCCTGCTATTTACCCATAGCTGGGTAGAGAATTGGATCAATACCTTTCCCAGGGTATTAGCGCCATGTGAAATGCAAACAGCTTGTCCAGGAATCGAACTCGGGTCGATGAGTCCACTTCCTACAACTCTAGCCATTAGACCACGTGCCTTATTTGAACAAATATAAGAATACCGGAAATGCCCCTGATTAATGAAAAGACAAATCTAGAAATTAAAAAACAGGAAAAAAAGATTCTTCGTAATCAGAGAATTGGGTCAGAATGGTATATTCCTCAAAAGACTGACCGTTATTGATTTTTACTATAAATATGGAACGGATGGTTAAATTTTCTGGAAGATAGCGATGTAATTAAAAGGAATGGGTCGGTATGCATAATCAATAGGTAATTAGTTTGCTGGGGTTGATCGATTCAATCGATAATGACTGATCCTGTTTCTAACCCAAAGAAACCTTCAAAAGAATTAGCATATCAGATTGAAAGGAGGTTAATTACGGTTTAACAAGGAAATAAAATTGATAAAATAGAAATTAAAAAGAAAAAGAACAAAAACAAAAACAACCTATAGGTTAATTGGACATTCTTTGATTGGGCTTATTTGTGGCAATAGATGATACCGTCGAACTGAAGGTATCGTATTTACCTCCAGAAGTAGAGGTCAACTTTCGAGCTGGGTAAGAGCGAAGTAAACAATATTGATTTTCGTCAACAATATATTTTAGGTTTGGTTTGTATGTTTGGTTTTATGGCATATCAAACCTTGTGGGTT
>CM042165.1:80187029-80239529 GCA_023376005.1 Doryteuthis pealeii
ACTACAACATTTTTCAATCAAAACGGATATTATTAGATATTACAGTATTACAATTTTTTATTGTTCTCTTCTAAATAAATATACCAGATATTTATTATTTCTAGTACAATCTTATTAAATCAAAACGGATATTATTAGATATTACTGTATTACAAGACAGAAAGGTTCTGGAGAAGCAAGCACGGCGTAGTTAGCATATCCGCGAAAAGCAGTCTTTCTTTCTTTCTTTCTTCCTTTTTTTGCTCTGTTTGACACTTAACTGACAGGCGAGAGAATCATTATTTGTAAAGTTTTTTGAGTGCAAATTAGATTATACGGCTTTTTCGCTTTCGTGTCATAAAATAACAATGGAATTATATATATATATATATGTGTGTGTGTGTGTGTGTGTGTATGTAAAAATGTAGACAAACACACACACTGGATGGATGTTTAAAAATAGATAGTTAAAACCTTTCAGTCTGTTAGACCTTCTCCAGGACAGTGGAACTGAATTATTGTTGAAAGATGCCGTTCGCATTTATACTTTTTTCCACACACTGCCGAATTGATTTAATCTTTTTACTCCCATATATATATATATATATATATATATATATATATATTTGTGTGTATGTGTGTTGTGTGTTGTGTGTGTGTGTGTGTGTTTGTGTAAAAAAAACTTTAATTTATCAGAAAATAAATTTATTTTACCTACCTTTACCTCTTTTGGTATGATTTCATAATGGAAATAGACAAAATCTGATTAAAAATTTGACCTTGAATGTCACATCCTGTTATCCATTGTTTTCTCTTTGCTTTAAGTCGTTTCTCTCTCTTTCTCTCTCTCTATCTCTTTCTCCCCTCTCTCTCCGTTTTTCTTCCTTTCGCTCTCTATTTGCCATTATAGTTTTTTCTTTCTCCACACACTCTTTCTTTTCTCAATGTGTCTCTCTCTATATATAATATCTCACTCTCTCTCTCTCTCCTTTCTATTATTAGATATGTCTATCCTATTACTTTCTCTTTTGCTTTTAGCCGTGTTTTTCTCGATTCTTTCTCCCCCCCCCGTCTCTCTCTCCTGTCTTCCTCCATCTCGCTCTTTCCATTTAGTTTCTTTTTCGCCTATTCTCTCTTTCTCCCCCTCTCTCTCTTTATTAAAATTTTTGATTTTGTTTCTTCTTGATGAGAAGTGAGTAGTTCCTCATTTCTTATTTGGAGTTCGTAATGATTTTGATTAAGATGCAAAATTATGAAAGAAAGCTTCCTGGCGAGTTTAAAAAAATATTGGAAAAAAAGAAAGAAAAAAGAAAAAATCCTAGACACAACATATGTCAATTGATAAAATAAAGATGGCTGCCGATATTTCCTGGTCGAATTTAGCAAATTGGCGCCAAAAATTAGGCCCACACTTGCATTGATTTTTTCTGTCAAAACTAAAATGTCGACTCGACAATTAAAAACATAACAGATGGGTTAAAAAACATAACAATAATCAGCGTTCCTCGTCTACACAGTGGATCTATGATAATGCATTTTGTTTTATTTCCGTTTTGTTTTAAAATCTTTGGAGATTGTGTGTTTTGTCTGTCTGTAACTGAAACTATATCACTACTCAGTCACAATTCCCTTAGTTATTTACGTCACATACTCAATGATTTTATTTTTATTTAAACCTCAATTATAAATAAAATTGTTTTACATTATTGATACTGTTGTGATTATCTACATACTAAGGTTATTTGCCACTCATCCCACATGAGTTCGTGGCACAAGGACATTTTTATGTGGGCCCGCCCACAAGCCGAAACTCATGGGTGGTAGGCACAAAATGCGTTGATCCCGTCGGCATACTCCCTCAAGAGGCGCCTCAGACACTGAGCAGTAAATCTATCCCTTCCCCTTTAAATCAAGGGACCAGGTATTGGCTTTGGGGATAGCCCCCCTGGGATCAACACTAAAAATTTTACTTAGCCGGTCCTGAGGCCGAAGCACTCTAGAACAGGCCCCGAGGGGACTTTGCCGTCTACGGTATATAGTGTGAACGGGAAGGCTAATTTGCATATTAATTTTAAAAAATTGATTTTAATAAATATGTGCTTGGTATTATTGATTTCTAATTGTTTGGTTTTATCTTAATGAATATAAGCAAAATTCTCGGGGATAAATCTTTTAAAAAATCCTTTAACAAAAAAAAAACAAAAAAAATATAAGTAATTCCTATTCTTTACTTCCTATGCTAACTATAAACTATTAAAATTTGGAAAAATTTAGCATGAAAGTCAAGAGTGATGGAGAGTCCAGTTTCACTTGTTATTATTTTTCGATTCTCCCCTCTGTTTCAAATCAATGTTTATTTGCATTCATATTTAGATTCATTAGTATTTCTAATATTTCATAATGTTTTATTACATTAAAATTTTGTTTCTTGCATCCGAGCTTGCTAGTTATTTAAAAATAAATAAATCGCAGATAGTTTCTGACAAGTCCGAACAGTGAGACCCGGGTAGACTTTTCTGACTATACCAATATACTCTATATATAATATATATATGTGTGTGTGTGTGGTGTGTGTGTCTCTCTCTCTCTCTCTCTTTCTCTCTCTCTCTCTCTCTCTCTCTCCTCTCTCTCTCTCTCTCTCTCTTCTCTCTTCTCTGGTATATAAATAATTAGTTGGATAGTTATCTCTGGACCGGTACTGCATTGAGAAGGCTCGATACTGGTTGATAGGCCGATTGCTCAGTTGGCTGAAATTCCTGGCTGTTTGAAGCCTTGAAACCAGCTTGCGGTTACTGGGTAACATCTTGCCTTGTGCCCATTTTTAGAGTTTTTGGTAATAAACAAGGCCACTTTTTTTTCTCATGAGATTTTTTTTTTACCCAAGCAAAACTGCCCATAGAGGAAGAACCTGCATGTCTCACTCTCGACGCATAAGTCCCAAACTCACTCAATATTCTCATATCTCACTCCTCCCCTATTCCACTTCGTCAGGTCTCACGGCTAGTCAATAGAAACCACGGCCTGAGGCTCATGATAATTTAGTCTTAAACTTTTCCCGTTCTAATCGAACATCGGCAATTTCCCTAAAAAAATTTCCGCGGTAATTTACCGCGTCAGGTTAAATTCCTGGCTCAGCCACAACTGTTATATTACAGGCACACCACACGCATACACACACACACACACACACACACACACACACACCACACACACACACACACACACGCAACACACACACACACACATATATGAAAGTAAACAAACAAACATTGTGTTTGATATGGCTTAGCCGACAAATATAAGCTTAATTGAAGTCATACCTAATTTGGAAATTAATTAGTTGATAATATGAATTAGGCGGGAATATATGTTCAAATGTAAGGCTGAACGAAATCGAGAAAAAGCATTGTCCTGAGGTCGCTGGACATGACTTCAAACTGTATCCTAATTTTGAAGTTCCAATTCTGGAGCTGCTGGGACGTGAGGAATACCCCTTCGTCCCTCTGATCAATCGGCTTGTACATTTCGGCCTATTATGCATCATCAGCAGAGTTTATCGACAAGATAGCTGCTCCGTGTGTACATACAGAGATTGACTTTTCTCGATTTGTTGAGCCTTACATTTGAACATATATTCCCGCCTAATTCATTAATTATCAACTAATTAATTTTCCAAATTAGGTATGACTTCAATTAAGCTTATATTGTCGGCTAGGCCATATCAAACACAATGTTTGTTTGTTTACTTTCATATATGTGGTGTGTGTGTGTGCGTGCGTGTGTGGTGTGTGTGTGTGTGTGTGTGGTGTGTGTGTGTGTGTGTGTGTGTGTATGCGTGTGTGTGCCTGTAATATAACAGTTGTGGCTGAGCCAGGAATTTAACCTGACGGGTAAATTACCGCGGAAATTTTTTTAGGGGAAATTGCGTGTTCGATTAGAACGGAAAAGTTTAAGGACTAATTATCATGAGGCCTCAGGCCGTGGTTTCTATTGGACTAGCCGTGAGACCTGACGAAGTGGAATAGGGGAGGAGTGAGATATGAGAATATTGAGTGAGTTTGGACTTATGCGTCGAGAGTGAGACATGGGTTCTTCCTCTATGGCAGTTTTGGCTTGGGTAAAATAAAAAATCTCATGAGAAAAAAGAAGTGGCCTTGTGTTATTACCAAAAACTCTAAATGGCACAAGGCAAGATGTTACCCAGTAACCGCAAGCTGGTTTCAAGGCTTCAAACAGCCAGGAATTTTCAGCCAACTGAGCATCGGCCTATCAACCAGTATTCGAGCCTCTCCAATGCAGTACCGGTCCAGAGATAACTATCCAACTAATTATTTATATACCAGAGAGAGAGAGAGAGAGAGAGAGAGAGAGAGAGAGAGAGAGAGAGAGAGAGAGAGAGAAAGAGAGAGAGAGAGAGAGACACACACACACACACACACACATATAATATATATATAGATATATTGGTATAGTCAGAAAGTCTACCCGGGTCTCACTGTTCGGATTGTCAGAACTATCTGCGATTATTTATTTTTAAATAACTAGCAAGCTCGGATGCAAGAAATAAATTTTTAATGTAATAAAACATTATGAAATATTAGAAATACTAATGAATCTAAATATGAATGCAAATAAAACATTGATTTGAAACAGAGGGGGAGAATCGAAAAATATAACAAGTGAAACTGACTCTTCCATCACTCTTGACTTTCATTGCTAAATTTTTCCAAATTTAATAGTTTAGTTAGCATAGGAAGTAAAGAATAGAATTACTGTTATATTTTTTGTTTTTTTTTTTGTTAAAGGATTTTTTAAAAGATTTATCCCCGAGAATTTTGCTTATATTCATTAAGATAAAACCAAACAATTAGAAATCAATAATACCAAGCACATATTTATTAAAATCAATTTTTTAAAATTAATATGCAAATTAGCCTTCCCGTTCACACTATATACCGTAGACGGCAAAGTCCCCTCGGGGCCTGTTCTAGAGTGCTTCGGCCTCAGGACCGGCTAAGTAAAATTTTTAGTGTTGATCCCGGGGGGCTATCCCAAAGCCAATACCTGGTCCCTTGATTTAAAGGGGAAGGGATAGATTTACTGCTCAGTGTCTGAGGCGCCTCTTGAGGGAGTATGCCGACGGGATCAACGCATTTTGTGCTACCCCCATGAGTTTCGGCTTGTGGGGCGGGCCCACATAAAAATGTCCTTGTGCCACGAACTCATGTGGGATGAGTGGCAAATAACCTTAGTATGTAGATAATCACAACAGTATCAATAATGTAAAACAATTTTATTTATAATTGAGGTTTAAATAAAAATAAAATCATGGAGTATGTGACGTAAATAACTAAGGGAATTGTGACTTGAGTAGTGATATAGTTTCAGTTACAGACAGACAAACACACAATCTCCAAAGATTAAAACAAACGGAAATAAACAAAATGCATTATCATAGATCCACTGTGTAGACGAGGAACGCTGATTATTGTTATGATTTTTTAACCCATCTGTTTATGTTTTTAATTGTCGAGTCGACATTTTAGTTTTGACAGAAAAATCAATGTCAAGTGTGGGCCTAATTTTTGGCGCCAATTTGCTAAATTCGACCAGGAAATTATCGGCAGCCATCTTTATTTTATCAATTGACATATGTTTGTGTCTAGGATTTTTTCTTTTTTCTTTCTTTTTTTCCAATATTTTTTTAAACTCGCCAGGAAGCTTTCTTCATAATTTTGCATCTTAATCAAAATCATTACGAACTCCAAATAAGAAATGAGGAACTACTCACTTCTCATCAAGAAGAAAACAAATCAAAATTTAAATAAAGAGAGAGAGGGGGGGAGAAAGAGAGAATAGGCGAAAAAGAAACTAAATGGGAAAGAGCGAGATGGAGGAAGACAGGAGAGAGAGACGGGGGGGGGGAGAAAGAATCGAGAACACGGCTAAAAAGCAAAAGAGAAAGTAATAGGATAGACATATCTAATAATAGAAAGGAGAGAGAGAGAGAGTGAGATATATATATAGAGAGAGACACATTGAGAAAAGAAAGAGTGTGTGGGAGAAAGAAAAACTAAATGGCAAATAGAGAGCGAAAGGGAAGAAAAACGGAGAGAGAGGGGGGAGAAAGAGAGAGAGATAGAGAAAAGAGAAGAGAAACGACTTAAAGCAAAAGAGAAAACAATGGATAACAGGATGTGACAATTCAAGGTCAATTTTTTAATCAGATTTTGTCTATTTTCCATTATGAAATCATACCAAAAGAGGTAAAGGTAGGTAAAATATATTTATTTCTGATAAATTAAAGTTTTTTACACAAACACACACACACACACACACACACACACACACACACACCATATATATATATATATATATATATAATATATAATATGGGAGTAAAAAGATTAAATCAATTCGGCAGTGTGTGGAAAAAAGTATAAATGCGAACGGCATCTTTCAACAATAATTCAGTCCACTGTCCTGGAGAAGGTCTAACAGACTGAAAGGTTTTAACTATCTATTTTAAACATCCATCCAGTGTGTTTGTCTACATTTTTACATACACACACACACACACACACACATATATATATATATATAATTCCATTGTTATTTTATGACACGAAAGCGAAAAAGCCGTATAATCTAATTTGCACTCAAAAAACTTTTACAAATAATGATTCTCTCGCCTGTCAGTTAAGTGTCAAACAGAGCAAAAAAAGGAAGAAAGAAAGAAAGAAAGACTGCTTTTTCGCGGATATGCTAACTACGCCGTGCTTGCTTCTCCAGAACCTTTCTGTCTTGTAATACAGTAATATCTAATAATATCCGTTTTGATTTAATAAGATTGTACTAGAAATAATAAATATCTGGTATATTTATTTAGAAGAGAACAATAAAAATTGTAATACTGTAATATCTAATAATATCCGTTTTGATTGAAAAATGTTGTAGTAGAAAGGATAAATTTCTGGTATATTTGTTAGGAAGAAAATGATTCAAATAATAATACTGTAAGTCGTCGGGGTGGCCTAAAGTCGGTATCAGCCAGACAGCAAGAGAGTCTAACCCCTTTTCACTAGTGGTAGACCAAGGAAATTATTTTTGGCGTCTGAGACGAAGCGCCACACCTAACATCAGCTCCTCACTTTACCGCACAGATACCTATCCTACTCATACGTTGAGTTGGTGAGGAGCCGGTATCGAACGCAGAACCTTGTGGTTTCTAGTTCGACACCCTACCGACTGAGCTAAAACAGCCTTTTGATATCCGTTTTGATTGTATAATGCTGTAGTAGAAATAATAAATTTCTGTTATATTTGTTTAAGGGAATATGATAGAAATTTCATTTTCTTCTAAATCAAAGATAACAGTATTTAATATGGAAAAGTGACCAGAATAATGATGCAAGGGTCGCGCTGAACTAGCTTTACGAGTACTTGTCCAGTCGCGCGATAAATGGCAGACTGTCAAATGATTGACCAAGGCGAGACTGACAAAAATCGATCGTTTGGAAATATATATACAGGTCTCTCTCTCTCTCTCTCTCTCTCTCTCTCTCTCTCTCTCTCTCTCTCTCTCTCTCTCTCTCTCTCTCTCTATGATGTAGAGAATTACTGAGAGACACGCACAATCGACTGTGATGGAAAGTCTCAAATGTGGCCGACTGAGCGGAATTGGTTCAGAACTGAATGGAAGTTAAAGTTTTATGTACCAAATAAACCCTTTCAGCATACTTCACAGACAACACATTCTTATATCAACCCATATACTCACAGTATCATTTCCATATATATATATATATATTATATATATATATATATATATATATATATATATATATATTTGGGAGTATATATGGAAATAAATCCGACAATATGAAGAAAATTTGAAAAACGAAGTGTTCCAAAAATGAGATAAATTTATTTATCGACGCTTAAACGTTTCGATATATTTAAACCTTCACCGGGATTGATTATTTGATGAAGAAATTAATGGATCTTTTATAAATGACAGGAGTTAGAAAAATATTTATAAAAAGTTTGTAACTGTTTGTTCAACGTTACATTTTTTTTAAGACGAGCCGCGATCCACACACGCGAAGGTGTCATGACGCGTGATGTAACTCGAAGAAATGCGTTCAACAAAAGACGAGAAAAAGTATTAATGGACTTATTTTATGAGAACAATGGAAACAAAGTAGGGAATGATAACTAAATATTTAAATAAAGCCTGGTATTTTGTAACTATTTAAAACTATTTTAGCTAAAAACGGTTATATGTTGAAAAATCCGGGTCGATTATTAAGGGAGGGCAAAAGCGAAATTTCACTGACTTAAAAAATCTGTCTTTGTCTTTTGTTGTGAATATGAGCTAATATTGTGGCATCATTGAAACTGAAGTTATGATTAGTTTCAGGCATATGTTGAACGAGGGTGTTTTGAAAATTTCCCAATTTAATATCCCGCTTGTGCTCATATAAACGCTTCTTGAGAGTTCTGGCAGTTTATCCAATATATTTTTGTCGCAATCTTTAGATGGAATTGCGTAAACACCAGCCTCGGATTTTATAGGATGGTGAGACCCTGCATTGAGTAAGCTTCTAATTGATTTTGATGAAATAGTAACGATTTTGATATGTGTAAATTATCTTCTATAGAGTTAATGGAAGAGTTATTAGGTAAAATTATGTATCTATGGGGAAGTTTCGTTATATTAAAAGATGATTTAGTGGAGGTTTGTGACTGTTTTCTTTTATGGATTCTGGGACCTTTAGATTTAGCAAATATATATATATATATATATATATATATATATATATATATATATATATATATATATATATATATTCAGACAGAATATGGTTAATTAACGGATATAACGAGTATATGGATATTCGGACAGAATATGGTCAATTAACGCCTGAAGAAGATATCAGAAGTGTCGTAAATGTAAAATATTAATTAGAAAATAAAAAATAAAAAACATGATCCATTTTGAGGATCTTCTTTTTAATAGAATATTTAATCTTCTCCCGTTGCACCCTTAACAACACTATTGGAACTTTACCACAAGATAATTTTTTTTTACAAATGTGCTTAAAAATGAGTATGAAAATAATTGAATACCCGATAAGAATGAATGGAACTGATAATCTTAGGCACGGAATAACCCAACAAGGGTTTACATGCCTTAGAATTGAACCAACTATTTCCTTACAAATCATACATAACCACAAAGAAAAAAGATTTGGCATTATATAACTGTTGTGATGTTAGTCCCAACAGTAAAAAGAAGTCAAGTCGAGATGGGGTAAAATAAGACAAGTGTATTTACAATTAATGGTACATGTACGACTAGCTTGTCGTTAACGGGAACAGTGCTCCCTTTCCACTCGGTGTCTCACTATTTATAGTGAGAACCGGTGTATGTTCTCCACTGTAGGAACGGCCGGTACAACAATAACCCACAAGGTTTGATATGCCATAAAACCAAACATACAAACCAAACCTAAAATATATTGTTGACGAAAATCAATATTTGTTTACTTCGCTCTTACCCAGGCTCGAAAGTTGACCTCTACTTCTGGAGGTAAATACGATACCTTCAGTTCGACGGTATCATCTATTGCCACAAATAAGCCCAATCAAAGAATGTCCAATTAACCTATAGGTTGTTTTTTTGTTTTTGTTCTTTTTCTTTTTAATTTCTATTTTATCAATTTTTATTTCCTTGTGTAAACCGTAATTAACCTCCTTTCAATCTGATATGCTAATTCTTTTGAAGGTTTCTTTGGGGTTAGAAACAGGATCAGTCATTATCCGATTGAATCGATCAACCCCAGCAAACTAATTACCTATTGATTATGCATACCGACCCATTCCTTTTAATTACATCGCTATCTTCCAGAAAATTTAACCATCCGTTCCATATTTATAGTAAAAATCAATAACGGTCAGTCTTTTGAGGAATATACCATTCTGACCCAATTCTCTGATTACGAAGAATCTTTTTTTTCCTGTTTTTTAATTTCTAGATTTGTCTTTTCATTAATCAGGGGCATTTCCGGTATTCTTATATTTGTTCAAATAAGGCACGTGGTCTAATGGCTAGAGTTGTAGGAAGTGGACTCATCGACCCGAGTTCGATTCCTGGACGAAGCTGTTTGCATTTCACATGGCGCTAATACCCTAGGGAAAGGTATTGATCCAATTCTCTACCCAGCTATGGGTAAATAGCAGGACAGACTGAGCTCTTTAACCATGGCTAGGTAACCAGTCTAAGAGAAGAAAAACTCAGAATTCAAATTTACCAACTCCTCCGCACGAGCAGGATACGACACAAGGTCAATTTCTTAAGCGGAGTTTAATAGGTTTGAATTCAGAGTTTTCCTTCTCCTAGACTGGTTACCTAGCCATGGTTAAAGAACCCAGTCTGCCCTGCTATTTACCCATAGCTGGAGGGGGTAGGATTCATACCTTTCCCAAGGGTATTAGCGCTAAGTGAAATGCAATTACCACGTCCAGGATTTGAACTCAGGACGACGAGCCCATTTCCCATGACTTTAACCATTACACCACGTGTTTCCTGGCAGAGATATGTGACTTTAAAAAGCCTGAAAATGTCTTAAAAGTACATATTTTCATGTAAATTTAAGGTTTCGATTTTATTGTCTTTTCTGGTAGAATAAGAAGCGTAGATAATAATTTGACCAGGGAAAATGTTCAATTCGATGAATTATCAGAGACGAGAGGCTTTAAAAACCTCTAACAGTGCCTTAAAAAGTTAGCATTTTCTTGTAAATTTAATTTTATCATTTTATTATTTATTATAATTTTATTATAATATGTTAATGATTTGAAGGCAATTACAATGCGTATAAAAATAATAAAAACAAAAAGATGTTATTTTTGTCTAGTATATATATATATATATATATATATATATATATATATATAATAATAATAATTTTATTGTCTTTTCTGGTAGAATTCTATGCGTAAATTACAATGAGACGAGAGAAAATGGTCAATTCGACGATTTGGTGGAGATATAAGACTCTAAAAAAACAGTGACATACAAACAGGTTTCAATTCAGAGTTGTTCCTTCTCCTAGACTGGTTGCCTAAGCAAGGTTAAAGAGCCTATTCTGCTCTCCTGTTAGCCCATAGCCCCAGGGAGATTAGTTGGACGCATACCTTTCTCAAGTGTATTAGCGCTATGTGAAATACAACAGCCCTGTCAAGTATTTGATCTCGCCTCGCCGTGTCCATTTCCTACGACGATAGCCGTTACACAACGCGCCTCCACCGGACAGAGATCTTATACATGACCCAACGACTAAGAATATCCAGGAAAATATTAAATACATCGCTTAATTGTTGGCTGTTTGTGTTTTACAGCATGTCAATCCATTGGCTCAATTTCTGCCGGAGACAATATTTCAATTCATTTTTTTCTATTTAGCCCCATAGATGGAACACTAACAAGTACTACCATCGGGATCAGAGTGGATCAGGAACCAATAGTGATCAAGGGACCCTCCACATTCCACAGACCTCTAGAACTGGAACCTCGGCATCAGGCAGAGTTTAATGTCATACGCAGAAAATGTAGACGCTCAGCCACAACCTTCTAGCACATGATAAAAAGGGTTGGGGCTTGCACTAAGGACAATAGGGTTAGGGCAATCATATAGGTTCTAAAGTTTGACGTGACCAGCCGACTGGTCGAAGGAGGACTGACAGCCCGTCTAGCCTAAGTAAGTGTCAAAGTGGAGTGTTTCAGCCACCGAGATTCCGTGCTCAGACATCATGAGTCGCTACCCACGGGTAACAGTCGGCGTATTCTACAGCCACAGCTGACAGGCCGTTAAATATATTGGAAATACGCAGTTCATAAAATCGTTTGAATTCAAAAAGTATTAAAACACGAGAAAATTGAGAAGACTTACTAAGCGAAATGATTATTTCATTAAACATTTAAACATGCAAGGGAAATGTAAAGTCAATATTAACATATAAAGTCCGTTTCCTCGCCGAGGAAAAAAAAAAGAATTGCTACTACATCTATATATATATATATATATATATATATATATATATATATATATACTAAGAAATTTGAAAAAACAAGTGTTCCGAAAATAGGATGAATTTATTTATCGATGTTTAAACATTTCGGTTTCTTTAAACCTTCATCAGGATGTATCTTGCGGTGAAGAAATTGATGGATGTTTTATAGATGACAGGAGATGAAAATCTTTATAAAATCTTTTTTGTTGTGTAACTGTATTTGTTCAGCGTTATATTTTTGAAAGACAAGTCGCGATCCACGCACGCAAAGATGTCTTAACGCGTGACACAACTCGAAGAAATGCATTCAACAAAAGACAAGAAAAAGTATTAATGGACTGATTTTACGAGAGAAAAAGGGAACAAAGTGGGAATTATAACTAAATGATTAAATGAAGCCTGGTATTTTGTAGTTATTTAAAACTATTTTATATTCATATTTATATTTATATGAGCACAAACGTGATATTAAATTGGGCAATTTTCAGAATATCCTCGTCCAACATATGTCTGAAAATGATCATAACTTTAGTTTCAATGATGCCAAAATATTAGCTCATATTCACAACAAAAGACTACGCAATTTCGCTTTTGCTCTCCCTTAATAATCGACATGGATTCTTTAATATATCACCATTTCTAGCAAAAATAGTAAGCACCATATGGAGCAAAATAACTGTCAGAGTTCGATAGATTATGTTGACAGGATTATGTTGGTGGTTGGATATATTTAAAATAATATACAAACAATATATTTCCCATGTATTAATGATATTGCCTGCAAAATTCTGACAATATACAAATGTCAATATCAGCACCACATTTCATTTTAGAATTGAAAATTCGAAGGTAACAAAAATGTTAACAATATCCTTTGTACCACCAATTTTCCCTGTGAAATTTATCCCCCTATATTTAACACAATGAAACTTGCAAAAGAATTAATATTATCTTGAACAAATATGTTTCCATTCGAAAGAAAAACCCTTAACTAAACTCCTGATGATTTTAGAAAGTTTTTTCACCTTAAGGAAATAATGGAAATTATGATTGAAACACAATGTTTTCATTTTTGCACCGTTAAATCAACTGTTATTATATAGTAATCGGTAGTGAGAACTCGATAAAAACATAGCTATGTTTGTTCAGAAATTCCGAATATCAGTATTAACCCTGTTTTTTGCTCAATGGATGAAAATGTGGTTACTAGCTAAGCTTGGTGCAGTTGAAATAAAATATTACAGGAAATAAATTAAAAGTTTATTTTTCATTTATATATATATATATATATATATATATACACACACACACACACACACACATATATATATATATTATATATATATATATATATATATATATATGTACAGGGTGTATCAAAAAGGTATCGGCATTTTTCGTACTATTTGACACACCTTGTATTCTGAAAAAATAAATTTTCCATTAATTCTTCATTTCTATTTTGGTGAATACAGCTTCAATCTTGATATTTTTATGACACATCTTATATATATATATATATATATATATATATATATATATATATATATTGCGCGCGCATGTGTGTGTGTGTGTGTGTGTGTGTGTGTGTGTGTGTGTGTGTGTGTGTGTTTAAAGACCTTGGAAAATTGCTTTTTTGTAATTCTCAGGTTTAGGTGTTTAGGTCTTCTTGTTCTTTTCCGTACATCAGGCTCTAGATGGTAGAGAATATGCTGCATATATATTATATATATATATATATATATATATATATATATATATATATATATATATTAGCGTTCGTCATAATTTCAAACATCCAAAGAACGCTAGTTTTTCATTCAACATTTTTAAATAGATTGACCGACAAAACAAAAGACTCTCACAGTCTTCTTATTCTCTGTGATGAATTTATTTTTCCTCGAATAAACAAAAGCCCTGATGAAGATCTATTGAAACAGATCGAAACACTGCAGCGTTGGCAAAATAAATATCACTCATTTTATTTGAACCTGTGTTTTTTCAATTTTTCACTATATTACATACCGTCGGATTCTCTTCCATTTTCTCTTCACACACACACACACACACACACACACACACATATATATATAATATATATATATATATATATATATATATATATATATATATATATATATATATAAGAAGTAAACAGACATTGTGTTTGATATCAAACACATTGTCTGTTTGTTTACTTCTCATACTGTCGTGTAGCAAGTCACCAAAAGTGGAATATAACTGAGTTCAAAACAAACGAAAAATCTGGGAAAAAACAGCTAGTGTAATTGTTTGAATCACCACCTGTCAGCTTGACAGTCAGGGTTCGAATCACACACAGAGCAGTCTTCCTGTCTATAACTCTGCTGATGAGGCATAATAGGCCGAAATGTACATGCAGAGATTGACTTTTTCTCGATTTGTTTAGCCTTACATTTGAACAAGTATACCCGCCTAATTCATTAATTATCAATTAAATAATTCTCAAAATTAGGTATGACTTCAATTAAGCACATATTCTCCCAAATATATATATATATATATATATATATATATATATATATATATATTTCCAGAATCGTTTAGTCTGTCTAATTTTTTAGTATCCTGCTCAATTACAACATGAAAACCAAGAAATGTTACGCTTTTTCCCGACAATCTCGCTCTTTGTTTATCTTTGTAATCAAATCAGTGATGTTTACTTTCAGGCTAATTAGATCTTCAGCCGATAACTCTACATGTCTATGAAACTTTTGCTCATCTTGTACACGGGCGGTAGCGTTAAGCTCTTCATTACAGTCCATTGAACTCCGTCACTGACAGGTTTCCGTGAACGTGAGAGTGTTAATTGCATTATGAAATTTTAAACCTCCACGCACATACCATACCTGTTCCTATAAGAAACGGTAATAGGTAGAAAACTATTAATGTCCATTACGCTTATGACTCTCTTTATTTCAGATCAATGATACTGCGCATGCGTCACGACGTAGACATGGTTATTGGTTGGTCAATAAACTGTGTATTATAGACGGCTGTCGGTTTGAGTATTGATGTACGTGTTTTTGATCGATTGCTTTTGGTGAAATTAGGATAAATTTCTGTGCAGAGATTACTATATGTGACCCCCTAGCTGTATAGTATGACTTACATAGTAATAATTGTCAATTTAAGTGTTTATTTATTGCATAGTCTGTCAGGATCGAATAACGTATGAAATTAATATGTAAACATTTGAGTAAAGAAGCCGTAATGTATGTTTAAGTAGCCGTAGACCATAACTGACACTGGGTAATATGCTTATTGTTTTGACACCACAAAACGGAACAAATCTGGTAATTTTCACCTTTAGTTGTTAAAATTCCTAGCAAATAAAGCAATTAGAGTAACCTCCCTTGACTTTCACTTTGAAATAAGCCTGTAGCTATTTTGAAAGTCTTCGTGCGAAATACACAAATCTTAGAAACTTTTTTCGAAAACAATACAACTGCATGCTTTAACACAAAAACATCATAAAATGTGTTCTTAATAACAAGTTCATTTCAGATAATTTTATGCTAGGAATTTAGCTAACTGACTTTCACTTTGAAATAAGCCGGTAGCCATTTTGAAAGTTTTCGTGCGAAATAAACAAATCATAGAAACTTTTTCGAAAATAATACAACTGCATGCTTTAACACAAAAAAACATCATAAAATGTGTTCTTAATAACAAATAAGTTCATTTCAGATAATTCGCACGCACAATTATATGCAAGGAATTTTAAGAGCCAAAGGTGAAAATTACCACAAATCAAGCATCTCTTATAACTAGCTTCTCTTTCTTTTTATCCTTTGAAACGAAAGGAAAGAAAGACATATTCCTTTACTTGAGCCAGACATACAAGATCGGCTTATTTCAAAGTAAATATTAAGGGAGGTTACTCTAATTGCCTTATTAGCAAGGAATTTTAACAACTAAAGGTGAAAATTACCAGATTTGTTCCGTTTTGTGGTGTCAAAACAATAAGCATATTAGTCAGTGTCAGTTATGGTCTACGGCTACTTAAACATACATTACGGCTTCTTTACTCAAATGTTTACATATTAATTTCATACTTTACTCGATCCTGACAGACTATGCAATAAATAAACACTTAAAGTGACAATTATTACTATGTAATAACAATCTAAAGCCACTAATGTAATTAGAAATATATTTCTGGAAAAGAAACGACTCATTTCTTGTAATTGGACACATAGCCTAGTGGATAAAGGAGTTAGTTTAAGACAGTTCAAAATTATCTCTAGACTGCAGGTTCAATCCTGGCCAGGGGAAGAAGTAACATAGAATAATAATTAACACTGCTTAACACCTGTACACCATCTATGGTTAGCGAAATGAGAATAGGATACTCCCTTGGATTGGATAAAGGGTTGGGTTCAAAGTTCCGTAATGGCTCCCGATTACGACAAGAAGGTTCCCGAGTCCAAAAAAAAGTTCCCGAGTCTAAAAAGAAGGTTCCTGAGACTGAAAAGAAGGTTCTCGAGTCCGAGAAAGTTCCCGAGTCCGACAAGAAATACCTGAAGAAGGATAGGGGCCACATTGTCCGAGACGTTGTACAGATAACAATGAAGATGAGGACAATAGTCCGAATAATCCAATCAATACTGAAATGCCTCATCTTTAAATGCCGGGGATGTAATTATTAAAATATGTTTTAAAAAAAACAATAAGGACCGTCTAAGTTTGCATAGTCAAATTTTTAGTGTATATTATATAAGGTTGTTCTTTATTCTCTGTATTCCTAATTTTGAGCAATATGACGTAAGCAGTGACGTAGTTTTTGTTACAGACAAATAGAGATCGAATATTATTAATACATATAACTTTCGCATTAGTCTAAATTTTTTAGATGAGGCTTGATATGTACACATTTGATTTTTTTACACCGTCTTTTATCAAACTATTCTAAATGATTTCCAAGGTTGGGTTATTGATCAGATAGACAGGGATCACCCGAGGAAGGCCGGAGAATACAGTGGCCTAAACATCGTGTTTATGCATACCACAATAAAGATGAGTCCAACATTCCGAAAAATTTAAATTATCACTATCTTACTCAGGCAGAAAGGGAAAATATATTTACCAACCTCCCGCACGAGCAGGATGCGACACAAGGTCAATTTCTTAAGCGGGGTTTAACGGATTTGAATTCAAAGTTTTCCTTCTCCTCGACTAGTCATCTATCTAAGGTTAAAGAGCATAGTCTGTCCTACTATTTACCCATAGCTGGAGGGAGAATATTAAGATTCATACCATTCCCAAGGGTATGAGGGCTATATGAGATGCAAACAGCCTCGTCCATGATTTGAACTCGGGTCGACGAATCCATTTTCTACGACTCACTACACACCTCCATAAAGTTGATAAATTGTTTATTGGCCATGAGAAAAATTGGATTACTTTCTGTGATTGTGGTTGTTGCGTCGCAGTTTGCGTATACATGTGCATATGTGTGTATTAGTGTGTGTGTGGTGTAATGGTTAAAGTCATGGGAAATGGACTCGTAGCCCCGAGTTCAAATCCTGGACGTGATAATTGCATTTCACTTAGCGCTAATACCCTTGGTAAAGGTATGAATTCTACTCTCCCTCCAGCTATGGGTAAATAATAGGACAGACTAGGTTCTTTAACCTTGGTTAGGCAACCGATCTAGGAGAAGGAAAACTCTGAATTCAAAGCTGTTAAACTCCGCTTAAGAAATTGACCTTGTGTCACATCCTACTCGTGCGGAGGTGTTGGTAAATATATATTAGTGTATGAGTGTGTGTGTGTGTGTGTTTGTGTGTGTGTGTGTGTGTGTGTGTGTGAAGTCAGCTAGGACAAGACACGTCTTCTTTCTTACCTGATACTGGAACCATGGATATAATTTACCAACCCCTAAACTATACCTAACACTAAGGTTCCAGTTCTAGATCTGAAAAGTTTTGAGTATTCCTTCATTGTCATTACACACAGATTCACTGTGACATGGATTCGTAGTACCTGTTAAAATGAGGAGAAAAGAGAAGGATGAAGGGGAGAAGCAAGCGGGGGGGTAGCTTTTACTAATGAGAAGAGAGCCCTTTGGTTTGAATTCAGAGTTTTTTCTTCTCCCAGACCGGTTGCCTAACCAAGGTTAAAGAGCCCAGTCTGCCCTACTATTTACCCCATAGCTGGAGTGAGAATAGTTGGATTCATGCCTTTCGCTAGCGTGTTATATACCCCATTTGAATCGGGTATGTAAATGGTTCGAAGAGTGTTCTTAGGGCAGTTCTATATCGCCGACCGGCCATTTTCTTTTGAATTGATTTCTTCCTCTGGTTGTTACTCCTCTTTTTGTACTGGACTCTGATTGTCTCTGTTCATTCTCTTTGCTTTTTATAACGAATACAATACTTTGTTTATTTTCATCATACGTCTTCATTAAAACCGAAAGGCAAAAAGTTTCAACTGCGCGGTGAGAAGATGGTTTATTGGGGAACCGACAACCTCACGTCTAACCCCTTCGAATAACCACTAAATTCTAGCTACTCTAACTTAGTTCCCTTCACACGTTTTGTCCTTAGCCAATCAGAAATCAGCAGCTAGGTCAGTGAAAGGTGAACTGTTGTCAATAACTTCTATAACGGTCGCGCTATAATTGTAACTTTCCATTTAGAATACTGTTATTTGAATTTTACTACACTACAGTCGTAATTCGTAGGCCCCCACGGATTATGTAACAAGGGTAGTAGTACTATGTGAAATGCAAACAGCTGCGTCAAGGATTTGAACTCATCTCGCCGTGTCCATTTCTTATGACAGTAACCATTACACAGTGATTTGTTTAAAAATTATTCGTGTTCGATAAGATGGTATATAAAAAAGAAATAGATAACTTATGAAATAACTACATAAAAAATGCAAATATAGATGTACAATGAAGATGATTCCCTAACCTCTACGTTTATAATAATCCGGTTTAGCTCAGTTGGTAGAGTGTTCGGTTGGGAACCTCGAGTTTCCTGGTTCGATACCGGCCCTCGGCAACTCAGTGTATGAGTAGCCCAAGGATCTGTGCAGTAAAGTGAGGAGCTGATGTTAGATGTGGCGCTCTGTTCAGACGCAAAAAAATCTACTTGGTCTAGCACTAGTGAAAGAGGTGAAGTCTTCCTCGCTGTCTGGTTGATATCGACTTTAGGCCACCTCGACGACTTTACTTTTTTTACTTCTATTAATAATGGAGATTCGCTTCCGGTTTTTGTCTGTAACAAAAACTACGTCACTGCTTACGTCCAATTACCCAAAATCGTCATAACATTAAAAAGACTCAAAATTTGAACATGCAACATTAGACAGTCTTCATTGTTTTTTAAAACAAGTTTTACTAAATATATGACTGGTATTATATATCTATATAAAGTCATCGGGGCGGCCTAATGTCGGTATCAGCCATGCAGCGAGGGAGTCTATCCCCTTTTCACTAGCGCTAGACAAGGAGATTATTTTAGCGTCTGAGGTGGAGCGCCACACCTACCACCAGCTCCTTACTTTACCGCACAGATCCCTGTGCTACTCATACGCTGAGTTGGCGAGGCCGGGTATCGAACTAGGAACCTTGTGGTTTCTAGCCGAACGCTCTACCGATTTTTTTATTCTATTTTAATACATATTTAAAGTTTAAATTTCAAATTGTTTTATTTTTTAATCCTTTAATGAATTTGATGATTTAACTTACTTAGGGTACAAATTCTCTGACATTGAATCTTTTGCCCCCCCCCCAGTCAATATGTTTCAAAAATCTATTTTTACATCGCCCGGAGGGTGTTTTTTATTTTGCTAGTTTATATAATAATCCTAGACGTTTTGACACGCCGTTAAAATCAATGTAGATTGAGTCACAACTTATTACAATAAACTCAATGGTTTGATTTCTCGTCTCGTTTTGGAATAAATGTTGGATGTAAGTGTAGCAAGTAAATCTCATTAAAGGTTGGTCAATTTTGTAGAGAGGTCATGTTTGGTTGTTCGGTACTTGTTGCTGTCCGAAGCACTTGTCTGGCGGACTGTCACACGGTGGAAACACGATCGATAATCGCCCTAGTGGCTTCAATGAATTGTGCCATTTGAATTCTCACGTGGAGAAACACGTAGTTACGTTGGCTATCTAATAAAGTAATAAGTGTGTTCGATATTAGATAAGTTAGTAAGCGGAGTGGCCCGTTGGCAGTATCAGCCGTACAGCAAGGGAGTCTATCCCCTTTTTGTTAGACCAGGGATATTGCTTTTGGTTATGTGGAACGCTAATACGTGCGTTTGATATTAGATAAATTAGTTATCGGAGTAGCCTTTGTGGCTATCATCTGGTGAGCGAAGGAGTCTATCCCATTTTCGCTAGACCAGGAAGATTGTTTTTGCTGATGTGAAGCACCAATACGTGTCTTCGATATTAGATAAATTCGTTGGTGGAATGACCAGTTGGTTGTATCAACCAGACAGCGAGGGAGTCTATCCGATTTTCGCTAGCGCTAGAGAGATTTTTTTGCTGATGTGTAGCACCAAAACGTGTCTTCGATATTAGATAAGTTTGTTATCGGAGTGACCTGTTGTCGGTAACAGCCGGACAGTGAGGGAGTATATCCCATTTTTGCTAGGCCAGGGAGATTTCTTTTGTTGATGTAGAGTGTCAATACGTACGTTCGATATTAGAATAGTTAGTTATCGGGGTGGCCTGTTGTAGGTGTCAGCCGGATAGCGAGGGAGTCTGTCCCTTTTTCGCTAGACTAGGGAGATATTTTTTGTCGATGATGTCGTGCGTTCGATATTATATAAGTTAATTATCGGAGTGGCCTGTTGTCAGGATCATCCGAATAAGTGAAGGAGTCTATCCTATTTTCGCTAGAGGTAGACCAGGGAGATTGTCTTTTCTTAGGTTGAGCGCCACACCTACAGTCAGCTCCCCACTTTACCACACAGATCAGATTATGCAATCTGTACTACTCATATGCTGAGTTGGTATCGAGCCAGGATCTTCGCGTTTCTTAGGTGGGTGCTCTGTCGACTGAGCTAAATCGGCCCTTTAAACCGAAATAATAAGGTTAAAATTCAGGATTGATTTCCCTGTCTGTATTACATTCATCAGGATAATTGAAAAAATATAGAAAGAAAATTATAAGATACTTGTTCTTTTTCAATATTAATTAAAGAAGGAAAGGAAGTTCCGTAAAAATACGCTACAATATAAAACATTTTTTTTAAATATAATTCTATCATAAATTTGACAAATACAAGTAAAATAAATAGACAAATAATGAAGACTGTCCCCGCGGGATGTTGAAATACAAAGAGAAAGACAACAACAGACATTGATAGAATTTTAATGAAGAGAAGATTGTAACCAAAAATAAATGAATCTACGTCGTAGATTTTGTTCCACGAAGGTTAATGCGGACGCTGAGACTGAAAAGAAATTATTATTAGCTATTCATCCATTTGTCTGTCTTGGACATTCTGTAGACTTCCGGTGCTGATCACGTGAGCAATTTTTTTTTTTTTTTTTTTTTTTTTTTGCTTTTCTTAAAAAATCTTTATATTACTATCTTATTGAATAAATCTATATAACAATTTCGTAATAACTGACAGTTTCTTTTGTGTGAAGGAAACCGTCACTAAATTTTGTTTCGGTGCTTCAACATTTTCATAATGTTCTTGTAGTTTATTTGTATTATTTGGAGTATTCGGACTATTGTCCTCATCTTTATTGTTATCTGCACAACGTTTCAGCCGATGTACCCTCCGGCTTTCTTCCGGTATTTATTGTCGGACTCGGGAACCTTCTCGAACTCGGAAACCATCTCCCCGAACTTGGGTACATTCTCTTCAAAATCGAGAAAATTGTCGAACTCGGGGGCCTTCATATCGTGATCGGGAGCCTTAACGGAACTTCGAACTTAACCCTTTATTTGATCCACGAGGGTAAACTCTTGTCGTTCTGTTAACCATGACTGGGTACAAGTGTTAAGCTGTGTTAATTATTCTATCTTACTGTCACCCTTGACCAGGATTGAACCTGCAGATAACAATAAGGATGAGAATAATAATCCGGATAATCCAAATGATAAACATTATATAGGCTTATCTCAAAATTTCAGAGAAATTGTCGATAATTTTTATAATTTTGTTGAAGACTTAACATTTTATTGTAGCAAGTGAAATTAGAAACGTGGGAGCTCAAAACGAGCATGAACATGTCTGGTGTGCAAAATGAGATCAGGGAGTGTTGCGGGTAACTACAGAGATTGAACTCGCAGTCTCCTAATCGTGAGTCGTGGCTCAAAGTCAGACTACCTCGATGGCGTGTATGCAAAATTTTACATTTCGGTGGTAGCGCTGGGCGCGATTGGCCCGTATGTAGGATCTTGATCAGGGCAGTTAATTATTATTTAAGACCTGCCTTCCCACACCGAGAAAGTTGAGTTTTTATCTTGCAAACAAGAACACATACGTGCAATGAACAAGAGGTGAGTGAACTTTGGTGGAGGACTGCTGGAAAATTGTTGCTGGCGGAATGACTTGGTAAGGGGACTTTGGCAGTTCGGAGAACGTCTTTTTCAGGGGAGAGTCGTAATCAGGAATATTCTTGTCATAATCTTTATTCAATCCACGTGAGTCTCCTGTTCTCATTACGGTAAACATAGCTGGGGTAAAGGTGTTAAGATGTGTTAATTATTATTCTGCGTTACTGTCACCCTTAACCAGGATTGAACCTCCAGCCTAGAGATAACTGTCACTTAGAAGTGTCTTATAGTCCGAATAATACAAATAATACTAATTATCAAGCCTCATCTAAAGAATTCAAAGAAAGAAGATTGAACATGCAAGAAAAGAAAGATATTCTACCATAGATTTGGGATATTATTGAATAGGAAGGTATTGAAAGAACGAGCCAGTATATCCTTCAGTTAGGATACAAGAGGCTTCGGCACGGACATAAGTAGAGTGAACTTGGCTGACCTCGGTCAAGCAGAACCTACTTATGATTAATGAGTCCTGGACGTTTCTGATTGAACAAAGAAAACTATCTACATTAATGATACGCCATTTCCTAGCGTCATGGATGCCGGGGATTACAGACTAACCTCAAGGTTTCGGCTTTAGACAATTCACTGTCCCAAGTCTGAGGTAACTTGGTGCGCCCCACTTACTGAAAATAAAACTATATTTGCTATGCTTTGTCGCCTGAGGCCTTTTTTAACAACGTGTGTGTGTGTGTGTTTTGCTTTTTTCGACGATTTCGGACATTTCATCTGATTCAGTGTCCGGCCATAAGCGATTACCTAAGAAGCTGCATCTGTAAGCCAACCAGATGCTGGTCTAAGTTACAATGCTACACTTTAAAGAATTGGAGTGTTCGAGAGGAAGATAGAATAAGAGAGATATAGAGTGATATATATATATATATATATATATATATATATATATATATATATTATATATATATATATATATATATGATGAACAAAGAGTGATAAGACAAACAGGAATATTTTATTTATGTTATTTATTTTTTGATTGTCCGTAACAAGTTTCGACCATCGTTAGAAGAAAATTTATTGTGAAAGAAATTGTTTATAGACAGTTTTTAATAGTTTTATAAGTGTTTGACAAGCCACAATAATCCGGGAATAGAAATGTATTAGAAATGGTGAGTCCATCTGTTTAGCGAAAAACTTCTTTTTGTTAAATTCGTTTGAAAATTTTCTCATATATATAGGAGAGTGTTTTTTTTTAAAGCCCATCTACTACTGCATCTGAGGGTAGAAATTACGTTCTTGAGATCTGGGTATTTTGGAGTACCGCTTTGTTTCCATTACTCCCAGGCCCACTCTAAACTGCATCTGAGGATAGAAATTCAGTTCTAGATGTCTGGGTATTTAGGAGTACCGCTTTGTTCCCATTACTCCTAGGCCCACTCAAAACTACATCTGATGGTAAAGATTCAATTCTAGAGATCTGGGTTTTTTGGAGTACCGCTTTATTGCAATTACTCCCAGGTCTACTCTAACCAAGAATGGTAGTACCTGTCAGAATTCAATCTCGGAATCAAATAGATATGTAAGTGACTTAATTGTATTAGATAGGAATACTTGATATCATATAACTGTTTATATAAATGTCCTAAGAAACAGCTACACAAAATGAAGATTCAATATCATGAGCAGTCCAAAACCATAAAAAGGACACAAGGATGTTCCAACGAACATGAAGAAGAGTAAAGTAAAAAGTAGGGGAAAACTATTTATTAATATTCCTTTGTGGCTTGGTGTGTGGATTAGAATGAAAAAGTTTCAGTGATGATTTTTCATGGATACATGGCGTGGCTTGATTGGACGTGCGAATAGTATGTAGCGAGGGAAGAAAGGAGGGGCTGAAAGGTCAGAGTGTAAATTGAGTCTGTGAGAATGTGTTAATGGAGCAAGACACGGAATTTCTTGCTCTCGGCAGTTGTAATTTTGGGAAAATAAAATTCTCATGAGTGAAAAGAAGTGGCCCTGTGTTATTACTAAAACCTCCAAATGGCACAAGGCAAGATAACCCTCAATCCCAAGATGGTGTCCAGACTCCATAACATCATAGAATTACCAGTCAACTGAATAGCAGCCCAACAACAAGGATTCCAGCCTTCTCCGATGTAGTACCTTTGCAGAGATAAGTATATTGAATATTTCTTTATCCATACATCGTACCCTCCATTAGAAGGAAGAGCCGTAACGTTAAGCAACGGGGACACATCATCTCTCCATTCGGAAATAAGTGCAAGACGTAACGAAAAGTTGACACGTCATCATCTCAGCCATTCTAAAAAGGAGAGGGTAAGTAACAAGCATTTTAACACATCTTCGAATTCCGAAAAGAAGAGCATCGCGTTACACATAGATGTTGAGGAAGCGAATGGACGCATTTTCTATTCTTCATGTCGAAGAAAGACTGACACGTGACGCGAGAAAACTCGCCTCGAATATAACAAGGAAGACAATTCTATTTTGTCTCCCAACACCATAAATAAACAGTGTGATCTGTTCTCTTTCCCGGCGTCAAAACTATAAATATATTAGCCAGTGTCATTTGTGGTTTACGGATGGTTTAACATATATCACGGCTTCTTCTTCATTCAAATGTTTACGTATTATGCTTGCATGATGCTCGATCCGCACATCACATACAATAAATGAATACTTAAATTGACAATTATTACTACGTAAGTCAAACATCACATATAGGGTCACACGTCAATTTTGGCACACAGTTCCATGCTAATCTCAGCCAACACCGACATCACTAAAATTGCAACACATTATCATCATCACCATCATCATCATCATCATCATCACCATCATGTCGTACGCTGTGATACAGAATCCAGACACAGTACCAAATGTGGTACTATTACATACCCACATTGGCCTCGGTAATACAACTGGTGTGTGTGAGAGTGAAAGTTCTCAGATAAGACAGTTCTTCAGTGATAGAGATTGAGATATTAGAGAGTATATTTGTCGGATACCCCACTTGTATGGACTGGGCACAAGGCTTCGTTTTAACGTGTGCCCACCCACAAGCCGAAGCTCATGGGTGGGAAAGAACAAAAATTGCGTCGATCCCTCACGTCATTCCCCCACAAGAGGGACGCCTCAAGCGCTGGGCAATAAACCCAGCCCTGCCCCTTTGGTCAAGGGGGCTGGTATTGCCTGAGGGGATAACCCCCTGGGATCGACGCTATTATTAACGAGTCCAGCGGCCGAAGCTCGCTGGACCACCGGCATTAACCGAAAAACCGAGTGGGCAATGAGTTTATAAAAAAAGAGAGATGTTAGAGAGAGAGAGACAGATTAGACTTACTTGGTGAGGAGATCTTACTTGCTTCTTGCTGATCCTTCTACCATTGTTACGTACTGGGGTTTTCACAGTACCAAATCTATATAACGTTGTATACCCTTTCTTACTTCTTAATCTGGTCGTATTTTCTTCTGGCTGTCTTTGGTTCTTCTGATCGTCTATCATCTTGGTCTGGTCTTGTCTATGGGGATTCAAGGTCTGGTTTCTGTTGGGGATCACTCCTTATCAGAAGCCCTGTGTTATTGTTAGTTTTTAGGTAATAAACACAAGACTTCGATTTACGTTGATGTTACTTTATTTATAAATCCCCAACCAGACATTCTGCGCAGTGAGACTTACATGTTGCTAGCTCGGCTTCTAACTTCTAACTGACTTAAAATTACTATATCCTTAAACCGGAAGAGGGCCTTCTATGGAGGTTCCGGTTTCTCACGATCCATCCCCGCAAGGCAAAGTGAGATTGAGGTCAAGCGCCGTCACTCACCCTCAAGGCCATCAGTTGCCCTAATCGCCATTATGATTTCTACAATACCTTATAAAAGCATTAGGGATCCAATAATTATGTAACACCATCTCCTCCGGCTGCCATCTTGTTGTCTAGTTGGGTTGACTTCTAACTAACTTTTTCTTAACCAAGGGAGTTTTCTTCTAAGGGCTTCTGTTGGCCTTTGCTTGTGTTTAATTAAATGAACTCCAAGACATTTTTTGTTACTTGATCAAGTTTTTATTTTATCCTTATGCCCATATCACTGCGCGGGGAGAACAGCCTCAGCACGTCTCAACTCTTCGATGGCCGGGCTGAATCTCTAAAATTCTCACCTCTCACTCTTCTTTTCTTCCCTTCGCCACGTATCATTTTTCGTCCAATCAAAACTATGCCACTACTCAAACTTTTCCGTAACTAATCACTCAGACCACCATCATGGTTTCACGTCAACACCATTGTGTCACAATGGATGTCCATGACAATCTCTCTTACAGTCTTTTAAACAAGGGTATCTGTAAGGAATATGTCACATGTTTTCAACGGTTCCTGGTGTACTAATCACGTTTTGACATTCGTCTATAAACGGTTATAAGCCTTTTTCTCCATAAATATTTCCAACTTCAAGGCATTTTTTTTTTTGCGTTTCTATTATGTTGTCCGGAAGAACTGATATGTGTAAACGTCGACAAAAATATCATAATAAATTCATCTTTTTTGGAACATTTATTTTCAATGTCTCTCTCTCTCTCTCTCTCTCTCTCTCTCTCTCTCTATATATATATATATATAATATATATATATATATATATATAACATTAGAATCAATACTATTACAATTTATTCTAAAACTTAAATCTATAATATCAGTTTAAAAATTAAAATTAACAGTATTAAATAAAATTGGAATCTATATAAAAATACTTGCAAGGGAAAAACACCCTCCGGGCAGTGTAGAGATTATTTTTTCAAGATATTGCCAGAGGGGGGGGGGGGATTAAATAAATTGAATAGAACGTTTAATTTTTTTAATTACTTACTTAAAAAGCATCATATTCATTCCACTCTACTGAGATCTTTGTTTCGTTTTACGACAGTAGGGACATCCAAAACGTTTTTTTTTAATGTATGATTTAATTATTCAAACCCTTAACTTTAGAGAAAAATTTAGAAATTGTACGAGTAAAATATATTCTGTTCGGATTTCATAAAATTAAATAAGGGGGAGGGGCAACCTAGTAAAAAAATTTCTTCAATATATTTTAGGAAAAAAATATTTTAAACATAAATTGCAGTGGAAGCGTGCTGGGCCCATAACCTGTTAAGTTTCTGACCGCCATCCTTGGCCAGTTGAAAAGGACTTAAAGTAAGTAAGTAAGTCCTGAGCTATAGAATCCTTTGGTAAGTGAATAAGTCCTGGGTTATGTAATCCTACGTAGTGTCAAAGGTCAAGTGATATAATCCTATGTTCCGTCGTCCACGAACGTTGAAGGCAATTGAGTGGCTAAGATCGGAACAGCCGATATAAATAACAATATCAGCAGCAGTGACTGGCCAATAGGTTGGTCACATGGTTCTCGGCGAGTCTATAAGTAAGAGTGGGCATTTATCACACGCTTTATATCCCCAAAATTCTCAACACACCTAAAGGTGAATAATTATCGAAATTTTCGAGAAAATCTGACCCTTAATTGATTTTTGATAGAATTTTAATATTTTTATGTATTAATTATGCTGACTATAAATTGATAGACTTACTTAATTCCTGAAATGACTGTAGCATAAGCAATAAGGTAGTTTCGGTTACAGACAAATAGAGACCGAATCTCTATTATAAGTAGAAGATATAGATTCAATACAACAATACTAAAAAGATAAGAATAGAAACACTTACGCACTTCTTTGGTTTATGATTCTTAGGACTTTGATTATCGGGCAATTACAAACATTTACCTGAAAATAAAAAGAATATGAAACTTGATGTTTTGAATTGGATATTCTTTCATTTAGTACTAACAGCGGCTACCCGGCGTCGCCTGGGTAGAGGGGGATTTTTTAAGTTAGTCCCGCCGATCCATTATTACTGAATCGTGAGTTGAATCCTCGTGGGATGCCCCATTTAAATCCCTATATAAAAAAAACAACCTTGCATTGATCCCAGCTGAAAATAAATGTTAATGTCTACAATCTAAAATATTAAATGAAAAAAATTCATGCTGTTATCATTTAAATTTTATTTTTTAATTATCTTCACGAGTATAAATTAAATGTCTATTATTTTTGCTCAAAAACCAAGCCCTGGTGATATTTAATGTTTGTATATATTTACTTTGTCGTTAATTGTTTTATTTTCGAAGTTTCATCCGGACATACATATACACACAACTGCCCTTTATATATGTATAGATAGATAGATTATTTATAAGAATTTCAAATACTGTCATAATTATTCTTTTCTTTTTCTATGTTAATCTTATCAAGTTCTAAGTATATGTTCGTGGTTTTGCCTGTTATATAGTATCTGATTAAATTTAAGTATGCACTTTTTGAATCTCATATTGCTCATCACTGGATAGCAATACCTATCGCTCGATATGCTTAGTGAGAAAATGTTTCAAAGGTAATGTGTTCATGTTAACCCCTATTTACCAATAACGCCATAATGATACGATTTCAAATATATATTGATTGATTAGTTTTAACGGTACCTCAAACCGTCTGGGGTTATTTAAAGCCAAAGAGTAAATTGTAAGGGTTGTTCAGATTTATTGTTAAGTTTTTCCAATGTTTATTCTTGATTTTGACAGTATGTTGTCTGCAGTTGTTTGTTGCTAAATTAATTAGGAATTGCTTTGAGGGTTAAGTTTATAGGATAAAGTTCAAGTTTATTGTTATATTTTTGGTATAATTTTATTTGGATTATTTGGATTATTCGAACTATTGTCCTTATCGTTATTGATATCTCCACAACGTTTCGGTCGATGTGCCCTACGGACCTCTTCAGAAGCCTTAACGGAACTTCAAAACGAACCCTTGGTACTCTTCGCGGAGTTCCGTCCCGGCCTTCTTCCTCAAAAACCGCCAGCCGGAGGCTGCTGAAAAAAAACACACCAGCTACGATTGAAGTCCGTAACCGAAGCGGTGTTACTTGAAAAAAAAAAGACAACTTAGGGCTTTTTTTTCCGAAATCCTAACCCCAACCCCAACCTTAAACCCTAACCCCCCACCTAGTTAAAATGTACAGTTTTATTAAAAAATGTGTGGGTTCTGTTTTTTTCAGGGTCATCCTGTATACAAGGTGACCCAGAAAAAACAGAGCCCAAATTATTTATTTATTTTCCCATTAAAGTAGCCCTAAACCCCAATCCCAACCCTAACCCTAGTTTTTTTATAGTTAAATGTCGCTAACACAATAATCCTTCCTTCTCCCTCTTACTCACACAGAGAGACTAATATTTATATAAGGAGGAGGTAATCAAGATATACAGAGAGGGTGAAAGTAATATGCAGAATGTGAGATAGAGACGGGTCAATTTTTGAATTAATAGCTAATTACGACTTATTAGAACCAATTAAAATGAAATCTTTTTTCTAACATAACGTAACCTTAAATACAAGGTATATTTTAGTATGAATTTTGTGTCATTAAACTAAATAGGAAAAAAGCCTTTAGGAAATAGAAGGTGATTATCTCAGCCTTAGGATAATGCTCCCCATCCCCCTAGGGTTGAGCACCGTCGGGGGGATTTTCGCTGAGGGCCACAAACTCAAGCGTAAACGCAACGCTCTCCTATATAAGGAATGGAGCACTCTACGACGGCCTTTACATACAAAGCGATGTGTGTATGAAAACAGATAAAATCCCTTTCGCATTCTGTAAGTGAAGGTTAAGGTGTCGGATTGGCACCCAACCGATCGGATTTCAATTCATATGTCTAGCCACACTGAAGAGACTTGATAAGTCGAAACACGTGTCTGTGGATGACTATATATATATCCCAACCACTCTGCGCGAGCAGGATGTGACACAAGATCAATTTCTTAAGTGGAGTTTAACAGGTTTGAATTAAAACTTTTTTCTCCTAGACTGGTTATCTAGTCTAAGTTTAAGACCCCTGTCTCACCTACCCATTACCCATAGTCGGATGGAGAGTAATATTTCCCAGTGGTATTAACGCTATGGGAAATGCAAACAGCCTCGTCCAGGATTTGAACTCGGGTCGACGAGTCAATTACCTATGACTCTACTGATTACACGACGTGCTTCCATATAAGACCATTAGAAACAGCAGGTTCAGGCGGAGACGTAGAGATTGAAAACGGCAACTGGGGAACATTTTTCCCCTTCAACTTAATTGACAATAACTCAACACTTCTACGAAACGTTTTACATCGGCCAATCCAACTATTAGACGCTATGCACCACGTCTACTGACGAGTAGTAACGGGTACCATGTCAATATATATGTAGGTAACACTTATTTCTATCTTGTCACCCGATCTCCAAAAATAATTGACAAGACATTCTGTATTTTGGTTCACTTACATAATGCATAAAACAGAAGGATATATATATATATATATATATATATATATATATATATATACACCCACGCACACACACATACACACACACACACACACATATATATATATATATATATATATATATATTATATATATATATAAGAGAGTTTTATAATTTGCTTGAAGCATTGTGTATATATTGGTTTGGAGGTTGATTTTGAAGGCTATCACAATGCAGGTGTAAAGAAAAAAATAATTAGCTAACAATAGTGTTGTTTGTTAACCTGTAATTTATTCTTGATATTTCGAGATAGAATCTCTTTTTCAGAAGAACACTGGAACTGAAGTAATTATCGTCTTGTTCTTTTGAAAAAGAGATTTTATCTCGAAATATCAAGAATAAATTACAAGTTAACAAACAATACCATTGTTACCTTATTATTTTTTCTTTACACCTGCAAAGTGATAGCCTTCAAAATCAACCTCCAAACCAACACATTATATATATATATATATATATATATATATATATATATATATATATATATATATATATATCCTTCTGTTTAACTAACGAATTCCATCGACTTAGTTAACGTAGGGTAGGGTCCTGAAGAAATAATTTCAATTTGATTGAAACCTTTATTTTTCGTCTAGCAATAATATTATTAGTATTATATATATATATATATATATATATATATATATATATATGTGTGTGTGTGGTGTGTGTGTGTGTGTGTGTGTTTTTTGTGGTGTGTGTGTGTGTGTAATGGAAAAGGTGACTTACCGGTGAGTATGGTCACGATGGTTAGATGGTGCAGAATTCAGTGAGATAAGTCAGCGATATAACAAATACAAAGTGCTCAATACGTTAGTAGAGCAAATTTATTACAATATAGGTACAAGTGATAACCCTTGTTATATATATATATATATTATATATATATATATATATATATACACTGTATCTATTTATTCCGGGTGAAAGAACTATATTTATTTATTATAGGGTACAATAAAGTTGCGACTGTTACCATTGGTTTCAAAGCAGTGTGTTGACTACTTATTGACAAGACATCTCTTCTTTGAAAGGAATGAAGCGTATATCAATTTATTTATATATGAATATCTATTATTTACAATATTGTTATGCTTTCATGTACAATAGTAAAAATAAAAATAAATCAAACACAAGGTAGGAGAGAAAAGACATGGAGAGAAATGTTGCTAGTGTTTTTGCATTATGCTAAATAGCATTGATATTTAGTGCTCTCATATATATATATATATATATATATATATATATATATATATATATATATGATGAAGGTTGGGAAAAAATGTTGTTATTGTAAGATATCAAAAAAATTTTACGCAACATTCGTCACTTATATTTACATAGAAGAATACGTGGACACCATAACAACATCATATATATATATATAATATATATATATATGGTTAGGAGGTTGATTTAGAAGGCTATCACAATGCAGTTTGGAATAAATAAAAAATAATAATACGGTAACAATGGTGTTGTGTGTTGACCTGTATTTTTTATTATTTCTTGAATTTTCGAGGTAATACCTCTTTATCAAAAGAATTGAACTGAAGCAGTACAGCTATGGCATTTCTTCCTAAATGAATTTTTTTTTTTTTGAAAATGATGTTATGTTTGAAATAACTGTATTCCCGTGTGAGCGTGAATGCGTTTTTTTTGTTGTTTTTTTTTGTACGTGTGCGTATGTTGTAATGCGCGTGACATTGAAAATGCGTGTTGGATGTGACGTTAAGACTGTATCCTAGCGCAGGATTTTGTACGTGGGTATGTGCGAATGAAAAAGTGTATTTGTGTTTTGTGACGTTTCCTGTTGGATTATATATATATATATATATATATATATATATATATATGGTGATTGCCACTTCTTCACAGAAGAAGGCCACTTCTGCAAGTAGTTCGGTTGTGAGCACGCAGATGGTCCACTCGTCCAAATTTGTTTTTATGTTCCCTGTCACACATGAACCACTTTCTCAGTTTCCTCTCTCACCCAGCCCTCATCAGGCAGGCCCTGTCACACAGGTCACATATATGGTGTGACATGGCAATACTATGTCAACTAGTATATATATGTACATTTATAATAAATTTCTATATAATTTTATATATATATATATATATATATATATATATATATATATATGGTGATTGCCACTTCTTCACAGAAGAAGGCCACTTCTGCAAGTAGTTCGGTTGTGAGCACGCAGATGGCCCACCCAGCAGAGAGAAAAAAATTGTATTGGTGAAATAATACTATTCTCCTATCAGACAATGATTTTAAAACACCCCTTTTCTATTCCGGAAATGATAAGAGGAAATAACTAACCTTTTTTTCTCGGTCTAACATCGTCTTGACCGACAATCAGATTTAAAGTGCACACAACTTTTAGAACTTTCGCCCCAACACAGAAACTGAAAATCACTCGGAGAGATGAGACGTGCGTAAAACGTCGCGGTAGGCGAAGCGGCGAAAGAAAGAAAGAAAGAAAGAAACTAGAAAATCATCTTGAAGGAGGGAAGAAAGAAACGAGAAAATCAACTTATCACCAAAGAAAAACTAACAACTCTAAATAGAAAGAAAGGAAAATACATCCTTTATTGGATTATGCAGATCGTTCAAATTGTTTGAACGATCTATTGAACTTTAACGCATATTTTATATATATATAAAAAAGGAAAGAATAACGAAAGGACATTCTTTTATTATCCATGGTATCACAGTGAGTTAAATCTCTCTTGTTTTACATTCTGTCTTTTAGGATTGTCTGTATGTTAAATGTTCGATTGCTCGCCCACCCATGTTTGATAATATGACAATATAGACACCCTTTTCATATCCCTTACTACATGTATATATGTATGTATATTTTCTTTTATTATTGTTTGTTTGTAAAATACTTTTCTACTGCCTGTATTTGATGTAAATAAATATTAGATTCTATTAACGGGATCCTGCTTGTTTCTTTGTTATCTGACGCTGTATTCCGTATCAATCTCTCGTCCACCTATCGAAGCTGAAGAATAAAATTCCCCATCCCTTTGTGGTATTCTTTTACACTCGGGATCTCTTGCAGTTTTTATTATTATTATTACGCTAGCGCATAGGTCGTTCCCTACTGGTGCGTGTACGTAACAATGGTCAGTTTTAAATGTAGGAAATGCGTCCATGCCATCCGTCATGTGCCGCTTAAAGGCCGCTTCAGGATGGGGTACTCGAGCAGCCTTACAGCTAATATTGGCCTGCCTTTCCAAAAGAATGTGTACCCGGCCCTCACTTACATATATATATATATATATATATATATATATATATATATATATATATATATATTAATAAGACTGGGTGACAGCGTATACATCTTAAAAGAGGAAAATTTCTAAAAAGAAAATTAGGGAAACCTTATAATTAAATATTTAATCTAAGCTGATATTTATTCTTTTTTCGACCAATCTCATCAGAGAAATTCATTGATAAATGTTTGGACTTAAGATCAGGATTATTGTTGAAAAAAAAATTTTTTTTTCTATTTTCATCAGGAGAGAGAAATTAGAAATTACGAACCGTGTGAGGGGGGGGGGTCGAAAGTTTCTAGTTCCACCACACAAAAGGTTTGAACTGGAAGTATCAAACAGTAGTAGTTTGTGGAAAGTCTTTTGTGTGCACAGGATTGGCTGGTTTTTAAAGATGTACAAGGACTCAAGTATTTGGAGTTGGAGATCGTTATATATATATATATATATATATATATATATATATATATATATAAGGGGTCGATCGTGTATAATGGTTATCGTCATAGCAAATGGGCTCGACGAACTGCTTAAATCCGGGACTAGAATGTTTCACGTAGTTCTCATACTGTTTGGGAAGATAAGAATTATTATCCCTATAACTATCGATAAATATAGGTGCTATCCGAAGAAATTATTTTTAGTCAGAGAATTCTTCGAACGGCAAGGTTTTCTTTTAGTGACAGGATTTCTTCTGGTAACAGTTTTGTTGTGTTATGTCCCCCCTTCTCAGCTTAAATGAGTTCCGGTGCCCATATTCCATTTATCTATACATATATAAAGGATCGCTGTGTGTATATGTATGTCCGGAGGAAACTTCGAAAATAAAACAATTAACGACAAAGTAAATATATATATATACATTAAATATCACAAGGGATTGGTTTTTGAGAAAAAATAATAGAGATTTGATTTATATTCGTGAAGATAATTAAAAGATAAAATTCAAATCATAACAGCATGGATTTTTTTTCATTTAATATGTTAGATAGAAGACATTAACATTTCTTTTCAGAGTAGCTGGATCAATGCAAGGTCTATTTTTTGTACATAAGGATTTAAATGGGGCATCCCTCGAGGATTCAACTCACGATTCAGTAATAATAGATCTGTGGGACTAACTTTAAAAAAATAATCTACCCAAGCAACGCCGGGTAGCCGCTGCTAGTTTATACCTAATAGGTAAATCGTTGTGATTATAAAATAAAAATTATCCGTACTTTTGCCATGACATACCAGTAATCATTGTCACACTGTGATCTGCGCATGATTGCTTATAATTTTCATTGTTCAATCAAATAAAACGAATAAAAAGACATGAAGAAGCAGTGTGCCGAAGGTAAGATATGACCTTTCTAATTGAAGAGCGGGAATGAGGGGAGCAGAATTACCTCCCTTTTCATTTTGCCGACATCATTAACCACAGGGGGAAACGTGAATAAAAGTGCTACTTTTACATAAACAGCAAATAGAAACAGTTTTATTGAATGTCTTTCAATGGAAATACAATTATGCGTCATATATATATATATATATATATATATATATATATATAATATATATACCACTCACATACACGTATACATATATATGTGTGTGTGTGTGTGTGTGTGTGTATGTGTGTGTGTGTGTGTGTGTGTGTCATTATATTAAAGTTGAACGAATCAATTTTTGTCTCCTAAAGACTTTTTACTATTTAGTTTAATTACACGAAAATTATACTCAATCATTCCTTACTTCTAGGATTAAAATATGTTTGAAAGAAAAATCCGTTTTAATTATGTCTAATTAGTTGTAATTTGTAATTAAGTAAAATACTGACCTATCTCTTACTTTAAATTCTGCCTATCACTTTCTTCCACTCTATATATCTCTTGATTACATCCTGGCTATATAATGTTAGTTTCTCTGGAAGAGTAGAGAGTGAGAGAGAAGAATTTGAAATGCATTTCTATGTTAAATTTCAAAAGCAGCAACCCCTAGCTTAAATTAGGTCAAAAATTCCCTTTCTTAGAAAGCTTACAACATTATTTTAATGTTTTGCTCGGCCATATTTGTTCATTTATTTTTGTTATAAAACATAAAATTCAAATAACTGCAATGTATTTGCTTTTATTTTGACAAAAAGCACTTAACTATAAAAAGTCTCATACAATATCTATATTTTATTTTTATCAACAAAAACCACCACCTACTGCTTTCAAAATTATTGGCCTTTTTTACACACACACACGCACACACACACACACACACATATATATATATATATATATATATATATATATATATATATATATATAGATATATAAAGTAAAAATTATGAGGTGGAGCACATCTACCATCATCTCCTTACTTTACCGCACAGATCCCTGCGCTACTCATACGCTGAGTTGGCGAGGACCGGTATCGAACTAGGAACCTTGTGATTTCTAGCCGAACGCTCTACCGACTGAGCTATATAATTTTGTTCTTTTTCGCCGGGGTTGCCTAAAGTCGTTATCAGCCAGACAGCAAAAGAGCCTATCCCCTTTTCACTAGGGCTAGACCATAGAGATTGTTTTTGTGTCTGAGGTGAAGCGCCACCCCTACCATTAGCTCCTTACTTTACCGCACAGATACCTATACTACTCATACGCTTAGTTGGTGAGGGCCGGTATCGAACCAGATACTTTGTGTTTCCTAGGCAGATACTCTACCGACTCAGCTTAACTATATATATATATATATATATATATATAATATATATATTATATCATGTCGCGCAATTAGCACGGATATCCATGACAATCTCTCGCCAACCCTCCCTATCATTCATTGACCCAGGAAGGTCCTCCACGTAGCATCCAGCATCCTCGCAGAGTTGGTCAATGTAGGTCCTTGGTGGGCGGCCCACATTAGCATGCCCATATGTTGCCTTCCACAGGAGAACGTCACTTATGAGCTCGTCCTTGCTTTTCTAACAGTGTTCAGCATGTCTTGTCCCTCTCACTCGGGTGGTTTGTGAGATGGGGGCCAGGTGGCCATACAGCTGCTTCCTTGTGGGGTGTTGTTTCCATGATTGTTTCAAGACCCGCACGCAGTCCTTGTGCAGCTCCTCATCTAGCTTATTCTCAAGGCGCCTTGTTAGGGTCCAAGTGGTGCAGCTGTACAGCAGCACTGATAAAAACACAGCCTGGAAGAATTGTTGCTTTAACTTGTCAATGAGATCAGATTTCCATATGACTGATAATTTGATTGTGGCCGACCATGCCTTTCCTATTCGTGTATTAACATCGCTTTTTTGGATGAGATATTACTACCTAGGTATTACAGTTGATCCATAATAACAAAATCAACCAACCAACCTGAGTCCTTGTTATCAAAATTGATTTGATTCGGCATAAATGACCCAATAGATGTTGATATTTGCCATAAAACAAAAACAACCCAAAACCTGCTAGCATCACCAAAAGTTTAGCAGTGATGAACCTATTCAATACTTAATTGATATTAAATTTATATATAAAAACCTTAAATTTATTAGATATAAATTATTTCAGGTTCTTGGCTTTTTCAAATCTAATTTCAAATTTTTTAAATCGGTTTTAAAAAAAAAACCAGAGGTTAGAAATAAATTTTATTATCTGATAAATTTAAGGTTTTCATTTATTTATTTATATTTTACTCCTTATATATATGTGTGTGTGTGTTGTAAACTTTTATTATATGTACGTTTGTGTTTCAATTTTGGTTGAATCCTATCACAGAAATATTTGATATTATTAATCTATGATAGGAACGCATAAAGTCAATGGGGCTTGGTAAACTCAGTTTCTCGCCTATGCGATTTTTAAACCAAGTTGGTTGAGAGAAATGACGCAATGGGCGAGAAAGTGACTTTATGTCTTCACTTCCCTGACATACATTATATGTGAGTGTATGTGTGTGAATACTATAAAATAATTCCGTGATAGGATTCAACCAAAATAGAGAAAGTCAAACATACATATAAAGGAAGTTTACCTATATATATAAATGTGCAATGGTAAACTAATCTAGGAGAAGGAAACTGCTTGAATTCAAACCTGTTAGGCGACCAGTCTAGGAGAAGGAAAACTCTAATTAAAACTGTTAGGCGACCAGGTCTGAAAAGGAAACTCTGAATTCAAAACCTGTTTAGGCGACCATCTAGGAGAAGGAAAAACTCTGAATTCAAACCTGTTAGGCAACCAGTCTAGGAGAAGGGAAAACTCGGAAGTTGCAAAACCTGTTAGGCAACCCAGTCTCAGGAGAAGGAAAACTCTGAATTCAAACCTGTTAGTCGACCAGTCTAGTAGAAGGAAAACTCTGAAATTCAAACCTGTTGAAGGCAACCAGTCTAGGAGAAGGAAAACTCAACCAGTCGGAGGAGATTCAAACCTGTTAGGCAACCAGTCTAGGAGAAGGAAAACTCTGAATTCAAACCTGTTAGGCGAACCAGTCTAGGAGAAGCAAAAAACTCTGAATTCAAACCTGTTAGTGCGACCATTCTAGCGAAGGAAAAACTCTGAATCAAACCTGTATGGCGACGCATGTCTAGGCGAGAAGGAAAACTCGAAGTTGTTAGGCAACCAGTCTAGGAGAAGGAAAACTCTGAATTCAAACCTGTTAGGCAACCAGTCGTAGGAGAAGGAAAACTCTGAATTCAAACCTGGTTAGGCAACCAGTCTAGGAGAAAAGGAAAACTCTGAATTCAAACCGTTAAACTATACTCAGAAACTGACCTTGTGTCACATCCTGCTCATGGTGGAAGAGCTGAATAGATACATTCAAAGAGCAAATATCTTAATTAATTATTTTAGTTCCAGAAAAAAAAAGTCTTGCTTTTCAAAGAACTGCTTTTGTTGTTGTATTTTGTTTTTTTTATAAATTTTTTGTTTATACTTTTGATAAACAAAAAAATTTTTTGACTTCCAGGTTTTCAAAATCCATTGCCCACAAACTGTGGTCTGGTGGATGTCTCACATATTTTATATTTAATATAATACATCTATCGTTTACATATTTTTGGGCGCTGACAAATCAATGCTTATTTGTCTGTATTTTGAAGATGAGGCTTGATATGAATAATTTTGATATTCGGACTGTTGTCCTCGTCTTTTATTGTGCATAAACACAATGTTCTGGCCACAGTAAACTGGGTTCTATTTAGATTTTTTTCTTAAATTACCTTAGAATAAGTCATCTTGTCTGTAATTTTTTTAGATGAGGCTTGATTGTTGAATAATGAGTATTTCAGATCTGTTGGTCCTCGTCTATTGTGTATAAACATAACATTCAGGCTACGTGTAACCTTGGGTTCTGTTCAGATTTTTTCTTTAAATAACTTTAAAATAAGTCATCTTGTCTGTATTATAGAGTGAGGCTTGAGATGAACTAAATTTGATATTTCGGATTGTTGTCCTCATCTTTAGGTGTTATAAACACACAAACTGTTCAGGCCATGTAGGCAACCTTTAGCTCGTTCAGATGGGTATTTTAATTACCTTAAAATAAGTCATCTTCAGATTATTACCCATGAATTCAAACGTGGTATATAAAAAAAAAAATATTCGATTTGTTGACAATGTCGTCGCCCGTTTCAAAAAATCTTTATCAACTCAAAAATCTCAGCAGCTGAAAAATCTGTCGTCGTAAAATCTCAGCCAACTCAAAATCCACAACCTCAAACCTCCTGCTGTCACCCTCACTTTCTACTTATACTAATTTCTCCTCAACATCCGGGTGTCCTGCGCCCACACACGAGATTCTCAGCTAAACCGGCCCCCGGAATCTCATAGCTATCATCCGGGCACCTGGCACTTACATCCGGGATGTGCTTCTCGACTTCGGTGACAATGTTGCATTTTGAAGGAAGCGGGTTAAATTCTACAGCCCGACATGTCAGGCAAAGCCTAGCCCGCTTCCTTCGAGAATACGGCAGGCCTTGTATTATTCCGAACTGTTGTCCTCATCTTTATTATTGTATCATAACGTTTTGGTCAATATGGCTCCAACCTTCTTCAGATGTTTCTTGTTATTTTTTACATAAGGCTTAATAATTTGTATAATTTATTTTTTATTTTTTTAACTTTTGTCCTCATCTTTATTGTTATATAACACAATGTTTCGACCAATTTGCCCGCCACCTTCTTCAGATGTTTCTTGTTATCTTTGAGATGAGGCTTGATAATTGTATATATCTTGAATTATTCGGACTATTCTCATCTTTATTGTTATCTGTACAACATTTCGGCCTATGTGCTCTCCGGCCTTTCTTCAGGTATTTCTTGTCAGACTTGGGAGCCTTCTCAAACTCAGAACTTTCTTTTGATCTGGAAACTTCTTGTCATAATCGGGAGCCATCATGGAACTTCTAAACTCAACCCTTATTCAATCCATGGGGTATCTTGTTCTCATTCGCGTAACCATAGCGGGTACTAGTGTTAAGCTGTGTTGATTATTATTCTATGTTACTGTCACCTTTGACTAGGATTGAACTGCAGCACAGAGATAACTTCACTTAGACTGTCTTAACAGAACGCCTATATCCACTACGCTATGTCTCCAATTATCTTTGTATAATAACTTTTATCTTCTATGCTGACCAGATTGGGTTGAGTTCTAAGCCTTCTTGGTTGTCTTTGGGTTGGTTGGTTGGTTGGGGTTCTTCTTAGTGTTCCATTCTTCTGTTTTTCTTATTTATTAACATTAACAACATGTTTAAAAGTTGATGTCTTTTATTTGCCCAGACCCCATAACCTTGTGTATTGAGAATAGCCATAGATGTCTGTTCACTTCAACACCTGGGACTAATCTGCTTGACTAACTAAATCTTTCTCACGGACTGGGTGGTCGACATTATCAAACCAACCAATGAGAGAACTGCTTCAGGTCAATCAAGGATATAGTGCCTGTTCTATCACACCCTATATGAACATCTGATGAGATTTAAAACATTATTTTTTAAATTCTATTCTTCATACAAAATAATTATGTTTATATAACACACACCACTAAATTTGGGGTATGAAATTCTGAAAAAAAAAACAGAAAAAAAAATAAAAACATATCTTGTGTAAGACTTTTTAGAATTTGTATAAGCTCAATCTGACATTTTTTTCAACATTTTATCCAGTTCAAATAGAAATTTTGAAATAAAATATTTAATGCCATATTTAGAGAAAACGTTCACACAAAATGCAACAAGCTTGTAATAAAATAAAAAAAACCAAAATACACTCACCTTAGGAGCAAAAAAGATTAATAAACAAAACACCATTCCAATGGCAATTTTTCTGTAGTGGCTATAAAGCGAGTATTGTTTACACGTTATTTCATTTGGATCAGAGTGTGATACTAGTGATGGAAGGAGAAATGGTCAGAATACAATAAATAAATAAATGAATAAAAATAAATGTTAAAACCCAGGCATAGGTAAATGGGTGGGTGGTTGTCCTTTTGAGGAAGCAGACAAAGACCGGTACAGACACCATGAAGTAAGCCACTTAGTGATAATATCTTTAGGCATTTGGGTGTTAAAGGCAAAAGGCTATTTTATGAGGAAATCTCGTTTTGAAGAAATTAATGGTCAAAGTATTGAAGATGTTAAGTCCAGTAAGAGGAATAACTGCTTTAGTTTTAAGGGATAATGTCATCTAAAAGTCAGCGTTGAATTTAAGTGTCAACCATTTTGTGTAGTCCAGCAGCAGATGGGTGATGGGGGAGAATTTTACATAAATCAGCTAAGCTTCAGCCTTAGGCAGTTAGAGCCCGGGCCGTTGAGGTGTGAAGGTCGCCGGTAGAGGAAGCCGATTGACAGCTAGTGAGATAGATCGTTAGGTATCACAGAATCCCTTCTTGCGTCCGCGTCTTTGTTACAAACTTTGTAGTTTGTTGTTTTGTTTTGTTTTAATCCTTGTGAACCTGTCTCTGACTCGTGCCCTTCAAATCGGCCAGCACAGAACATCACAATGTTTGGGGTCTAGACATTGTGCATCAAAAGGTGCAAGAGAGCAGAACAAGTCTTCTCACAGATAATTTACATTCAGTCCTATGCGCTTCCTAAATTTGGATGCAAAATTCTGAACCCTCTCTCCCAAAAACGTCTTTATATGATATGCCTTTTTAGAAACTTGTAGCGGTTAAATCTAACATTTTTATCTGGTTTGGTATAGTCTAAAATAAAAATTTATACAGTTTACTTATGTTTGGAAACAAACATTTACACAGTATTGTAAGTAAACACACAGATATATTCACAAAAATGCAAAACAGCTTGTGATGAAAAAAATAAGCTCAACACTAGGAGAAAGAAAATTATAAAAAAACACACATTCCAGTGGCTATTTTCTGTAGCGACATAAAACAGAAGTGTTTGGTACACATCAGTTAGTTTGGATTGATTTTGTATATTTGGTAGTTTAATCCAAGTGAATTTTCATAATCCACCAGCGATCCACTTGGAAATCAAAAATTGATAATCTATCTATACATATATAAAGATACTTTATGTTATATGTCCAGAAAAACTATAAAAAAAACAATTAAAGACAAAGTAAATATATAATACACATTAAATATCACCAGGGCTTGGTTTTCTATACATATATAAAGGGCATTTGTGTGAATCTGTATGTCCGGAGGAAACTTCGAAAATGAAATAATTAATGACAAAGTAAATGTATATACACATTAATATCATTGGTTCTTGTTTTTTGTGCAAAAAATATGAAGATTTGTTTATATTCGAAGATATTAATTAAAATACATAGAAATAGCATTTAAATTTTACTTAAAAATGTCCAGCATTCGAAAATCTCAAAAGTAAACTACCAGTCGACACTGGGAGCTGCTCTAGTCAGTAATAAAAGTGCAGTTGTGTGTATTTTATGTTTGGATAACTACAAAAATAAAACAAGCACAGAGAAATATATTATACACATTAAATATCACCGGTTCTTTTTTTTTTTTTTTTGTGCAAAAATTAATGAGATTTTATTTATTTGGGAGATATTTAAAACATTATATATACATAGAATAGCATTGAAATTCTCTTTAATTTCAGCATTTGTAAATCTGAAAAAGTAAACAAATCAGTACACCAGGGTTTTCCCCTCCTTCTACCAGGCAATGCCAGGTAGCTGCTTCAAGTAAAAATAAAAAATCTAAAAAAAAAATTATTTTGGAAGATATTAAATATCAAAATATACATAAAAATAGCATTGAAATTCTACTTTAAATTTCCAACATTTTTAAATCTCAAAATTTAAAAAAATCAATACATTTTTTTTGTATCGTTCTAACCAAGTGATGATGGGTAGTCACGAGAAAGTTTTTGATAAGAGCAGCAGAATTTATAATACAGGGCATTAAAAGAGGAATTACTTTTATATAATTTTTAAATTTTATTATAGTTATATAAACAATTAAACTTTTCACTAGTTTCTTATGTTTAATTAACTTTTGCTTTACATATATAAATAATATTGTGTGTGTATATATATATATATATATATATAATATATATATATATATATATATATACCAGATGTCTCTAGAGTTTCAAAGCCTGGCGAGTTTGAGTATGATGTTGAAGACCCAAACTCCCCATTAATATTACATCACTGACGATGCCCTTCAACACCCCAAATGTAGTAAGGAGCGTATATTAAAATGCACAAAATTGTTTTAAAATGTATCTTAAATAAAAAAAAAGTGCTCAAATACTTGTTAATAGGGTTAACAGAGAAGGATAAAAACTAAATAAAATTGTTTCATATTTTTTATTATATTTTTTATTTATTTATTTTTTTTATAAAAAAACAGTCTCTGGTTTGAAGACTCTTTTCTTTCTTTTTTTTTTTTTTAATTTTTGTTTTTTTTTTTTTTTGTTTGTTTTTTCGTTGTTGCCTTTTTTTCTTTTTTTTTTTTTTTTCTTTTTTTCTTTTTTTTTTTTTTTTTTTTTCTTTTTTTAAAATTTTTTAGCACATGATGACATTTTTAATTCCCTTGTATGTATTTTTCCATTCATATTTTTTTTTTGTTTCTGTTGTATCTGTGTAAATATGATGTATTCGAGATGTATCTATGTCCTATTTGTTCCACAAGGTGTACTCTGTGAAGCGACGGTCATTGGGAGAAAAGGTGAAGACAGGTCATTTCATTATACCTGACATTGTGTGGAGTGGACTCTTCAGTCGAAGGAGGAACAAAACACCCAGACTGATTTGTCATTTTTTTCTTTCAATCATTCAGTTCATGTTCATACATTTTTTTTTTTTCACTTTTAAATTTAAGATGAGTCTTTGTTTGTCTTTCTGATTTATTAAAATACTATATTTTTTATTTGTTTTTTTATAAATATTATTAGAATGTCTTAAATTTTTCAATATAATCTGGTAGTAATTAATTTTGATGTTAGTTTTTTTTGTTTTTTTTTTCTAAATTAAGCATGTTGTAGTGAATTAAAATGTTTATATATACTAGCAAATATATGTCCCTTCTAGGTACAAGTATTTAAGTTTTAATGTAATGAAATATTATATTAGAAAGTCTAATGAAATTAAATAAGAATGCAGATAAAAAGATTTGAAACAGAGTGCAAGTATTTAAGTTTTAATGTAATGAAAATTATATTGAGAAGTCTAATGAAATAAATAAGAATGCAGATAAAAAGATTTGAAACAGAGTGCAAGTATTTAAAGTTTTAATGTAATGAATATTATATTAAAGTCTAATGAAATTAAATAAGAATGCAGATAAAAAGATTTGAAACAGAGTGCAAGTATTTAAGTTTTAATGAATGAAATATTATATTAAATTAGAAGGCTAATGAAACTAAATAAGAATGCAGATAAAGATTTGAAACAGGGTGCAGTATTTAGTTTTAATGTAATGAAATATTAATTTAAATTAGAAAGGCAATGAAACTAAATAAGAATGCAGATAAAAGATTGAAACAGGGTGCAGTATTTAAGTTTTAATGTAATGAAATATTATATTAAGAAAGTCTAATGAAATTAATAAAAGAATGCAGATAAAAGATTTGAAACAGAGTGCAAGTATTAAGTTTTAATGTAATGAAATATTATATTAATTGAAGGCTAATAAACTAATAAATGCAGATAAAAAGATTTGAAAACGGCTGTCAAGTATTTAAGTTTAATGTAATGAATATATACTTAGAAGGTCTAATGAAATTAAATAAGAATGCAGATAAAAGATTTGAACAGAGTGCAAGTATTTAAGTTTAATGTAATGAAATATTATATTATAGAAAGGCTAATGAAACTAATAAGAATGCAGATAAAAAGATTTGAAACAGGTGCAAGTATTTAAGTTTAATGTAATGAAATATTATATTTAAATTAGAAAGGCTAATGAAACTAAATATAGAATGCAGATAAAAAGATTTGAAAAACAGGGTGCAAGTATTTAAGTTTTAATGTAATGAAATATTATATTAATTTAGAAAGGTCTAATGAAATTAATAAGAATGCAGATAAAGATTTGAAACAGGGTGCAAGTATTTAAGTTTTAATGTAATGAAATATTATATTATAGAAAGGCTAATGAAACTAATAACAATGCAGATAAAAGGATTTGAAACAGAGTGCAAGTATTTAAGTTTTAATGTAATGAATATTTAATTAAAATTAGAAGGCTAATGAAACTAAATAAGAATGCAGATAAAAAGATTTGAAACAGGGTGCAAGTATTTAAGTTTAATGTAATAAGATATTATATTAATTAGAAAAGGCTAATGAAATAAATAAGAATGCAGATAAAAGATTTGAAACAGAGGTGCAAGTATTTAAGTTTTAAATGTAATGAAATATTATATATTAGAAAGGCTAATGAAACTAAATAAGAATGCCAGATAAAAAGATTTGAAACAGAGTGCAAGTATTTTAAGTTTTAATGTAATATATATATTATATAGAAATAGAAAGGCTAATGAAAATAAATAAGAATGCAGATAAAAAGATTTGAACAGAGTGCAAGTATTGTAAGTTTTAATGTAATGAAATATTAATATTATATAGATGGCTAATGAAAATAAATAAGAATGCAGATAAAAAGTTTGAAACAGATGGCAAGTATTTAAGTTTTAATGTAATAAATATATATTTAAATTAGAAAGGCTAATGAAACTAAATAAGAATGCAGATAAAAAGATTGAAACAGTGGGTGGTATAATTGACAAAATAGAAACACTGAAACATACTCTTCCATAACTTCCGTCTTTCATTGCTAAAATTTCCTAATTTAACTATTTAGTTAAAATAGGAAGTAAAGAATAAATTACAGTTATTTCTTCTTGTTAAGGATTTCTTTTAAATTTATCCCAAGATTTTTTGCTCATATTCATTAAAATAAAACCAAACAATTAGAATCAATATACAAGCACATATTTATAAAATCAAATTCTTAATATCAATATGCAAATTAGTCTTCCTGTTCACATTGTAAACTGCTATTTTGTTGTATATATAAGTACAATTTGCATGTTATTAGTATGTAGATATGAACCAACAGTATTAATAATGTAAAATAGTTTTATTGAATAATTGAGGAATAAATAAAATATAAAATCATAGAGAAATGACGTAAATAACTAAGGGAATGTGACTTGAGTAGTGAATATAGTTCAGTTACAGACAGAAAAACACACAATCTTCATTATTATAAGAAGACTAGCACCAAAAAACGTTCTCTGGGCAGTGTAAAATTTAATTTTGAAAGATATTGCCTGAGATTGTGGGAGTTAAAATTCACATGTCATGGGATTTGTATCATATAAGTAAAATCATCAATTTATGTAAGGAGTAAAAAATAAAACATTTGAAATGGAAATTTAAGTTCTANAATGAGAGAGATCGGAGGATCACCTTCCAGCCCAGTTATGCCTATTATTATTAATTATTATTATTATTATTATTATTATTATTATTATTATTATTTTGAGTGTTCACATCAGCATTAGCTGATGGTCTTTCACTGGAATCTGAGTGACAGCAAGTCTCTCGGTTTCTCCAGGACTTCTGAGTATTCTGGCAGATTGCAGCAGTGCAGTGTTCTGAATGGGTTTCAATCCTTCCTCTGATTCCCCAAACTTTGGAAGGATTGAAACCATTCAGAAACACTGCACTGCTGCAATCTGCCAGAATACTCAGAAGAGTTATTATTATTTTTTTTTCTCTCTCTAACGTCAAATCATCCAGAAAAAAGTAAAATTGTCACGCACCTCCTTCAATTTTTTAAAATTATTTTCTTTTGAGGATAGTAACATCGAATTCATAACAGTTGAAATGATTATTATTTGTACAGGATCATATTTATGAATATATTTTTGGTACAGGAAAACTTATAGAGTACTAAAATTGGAGGAATCCTATGTATGTAGGGAGATCATACAAGTTATATGGTAATATTTTATTACGAAAATAAAATATAAAATGTGGGGAATACGAAGGCCTTTTCGACCGGTTCTTTTTCAAGTATAAACACCGGCGACGAATAAAAGTCAGATTGTATAAGAAATATTCTTTAAGAACGAATGGAGGTGAGCCAGAGGGGACAAAAAAGGGGGGGGGGTATATATATAAACCCTCAGGTCGAACGAGGATTGGAGATGTCTCCCAACAAGTAAAGGGAGTGTTTGGGTTTTTATCTGCACAAAGTGGGACGAAAGAATGAAATATAAGCAGCTTCAAAAATTGGTAGGTGCTGCTTAGACCTAGCTCTGTGCAAGACGGAGAAACACTCATCAGTATAGTGGCCCTACAAGTATTTATAGATGACAAATGTTTGGCAATGGCCAAATCATATGCTTGGGAATGCCCAGATGTAGTAGCAATGGCGCTGCGTAGTGTACGTGGAACATGCTGTTTTATTCTAATTTCAAGTTTCTGGGATTGATTATATTTGTAAATAATTTTTCGTAGTCGTAAGATACATCTTTTGAATGCGTAGATAGTGGTCGTCGGTGATGCATTATCTTCATCGTCGATTAATAGTTCTTGTGCATCATATCGGCTCCGATAGCAAAGCTAACTTTAATCCAGCATCTTCAAGTTGCCACCCTGTAAGCTACATGCTGCTAGTCTTGAGGTTTGTGCTAGGAAAAACACAAAAACTCGACCTCTTAAATCGAAAAGCCATAGTTAGTATGAGCCAGTACTAATTGCTTGTCTGTATCTCTCTTTGTACCGGACTGTGGTATCTCTCTTTGAAACCGGACTGTGGTATCTCTCTTTGTACCGGACTGTGGTATCTCTCTTTGTACCGGACTGTGGTATCTCGCAGGTATCAGTGTCAAATTCTTGCCAGGCCCTCTTGTTGTTCGCGGGTGGGGGTATTTCATTTTCGTTCAGGACACCATGCCCTGTGTAAAGGTAACTGAAGCTTGGAGATTTGACTCTGTGGGTTTTTCCTGGTCCTGAACTTCTTTCGTTTTACCAGGGTTACTACCTGCACGTTGCTCCTTATTTCCCTTGTCAAGACAGATCCAACGTTATATTTATCATTTTTCTTGTCATATCTTAAACATAAAACACAGATGCCTCGGGTGACAGGTGGAATATGACACAATAAAAGTACACTTAACCTCCAAATGACATGATGCTTTTATTGTGATCAATTCTTTGTTGCCACATTTCTCTTTAAGATGGCATTGTTTTGAGGATAGTAACATTGAATTTAAAACAGATGAAATAATTATTATGTATACAAGATATAATGTCTCGTAAAACTCTATACGTTAGATGACTTCATTTATATATTAAGATAAAAAATATATTTATAAATCAATAATCCTTTCTAGCGAAATACTTTCAAAGCACATATAAAGAATACAGCTTGTCATTATTTCATGTAGTAATGATATTGATTATTAATTAAATACTCTTTGATAAAGTTATTTAATTTTCTGAGACGTAGTTTCGGTTACAGAAAATAAAGACTGAATCTCCATGATATGTAGATATACTGATTATATATATAGTTTCATTTCTTACTACTTACTAAAAATGCATGAAATTAGTGATTATCCTTAGTACAAAGCCAAGTTTATTGGAAAGAAAATTAACACATTGACACATAATATATATTTAACAATTTGAGAAAGAAAGAGAAAGGGATAAATAAAAGAAAAAGGGAATCGTTCGAGGAAGAAAAAGAGAAAAGATAGAGAAAGAAAGAAAAGTGAGAAGGGAAATAATAACAAGAAGTTTACAAAACAGATGAAAGAAAGAAAAAGAAAAGACATAAGAAGAGTAAAAAGAAAAGAAAACAACAAACAAACAAACAACAAATCAAGAAAAATGTATACAGAAAGATAAAAGAGTTGGAAAAAAGAAGAAAGAAAGAAAAGAAAAAAAAGATAAGAAAAGTTGTAGAAAAGATAAAGAGTTCAAGGAAGAAGAAAAGAATGAAAGAGGAAAGAAAAAAAGAAATTGTTGAAAAAGAAAACAGTTTGAGATAAATAGAAATAAAATGTTTGGAGAAGCAAAGTAATGATTTAATTAAATTAAGGACAGAAAAAATTAAACACAGAATATATATAAATATATAATATAAATATATATTATATTATATATTATTATATATATATATATATATAATTATATATGTGTGTGTGTGTGTGTGTGTGTGTGTGTGTGGTGTTCTGTTTATATATTATATATATATATGTATATATGTTGTGTGTGTGTTTTGTTTATATATTATGTGTGTGTGTGTGTCTTTGTTTTATATATAAAATATATATATTATATATATATATATATTATATACATGTGTGTGTGTGTGTGTTCTGTTTTATATATATAATATATGTATATGTATATATGTGTTGTGTGTTTTGGTTTATATATATATATGTGTGTTTTGTGTGTTTTGGTTTATATATATGTATATATATATATATATTGTGTGTGTGTGTGTGTTGGTTTATAATATATATATATATATATATATATATATTATATATATTGCGTGTGTGTGTGTGTTTTGTGTATGTGCTTTGGTTTATATATATATATATATATATATAATATATATATATATATGTGTGTGTGTGTGTGGTGTGTGTGTGTGTGTGTGTTGTATGTGTGGTGTGTTGGTTCTGTGTTCTATTCTATTCTAAACTGGTTCGTTTATAATCCCCAGGCAAAATCTACGTTAGCCTCGTTTTCGAACGCTCTGTGTAAATCGAGCGGTATTATAATTCTAGTTCTAATGTTCATTGTACGTAAGGAGACTGACTAATCTCTTCATTTAATACAGGTGAGAGAGATTGTAAAGAGACTGAAACTTTTAATGGCTTTCCATTAACAAACTCGGCAAAAGAACTGACTGCATTTTGAGAGGACGAGACAATTTTCAGAATCAGGAAGAAAGCAATTTCTAAACGAATAGACATATCTCGCCCAAAAGAAAGCTAGAAGTATACCAAGATAGCTGGAAAGTGAGAACTGCTAGTTCCACGGGGAGAAATCTGTTGACTAAAATGCACATAGTTTATATGAATATCCGTAGCGGACTGTTCATGTATGAAGCCATCCTGGCACAACGCCATGAAACCAAGAAGTCCAGAAGAAAGCAGCGGCAATAAAGCAGTGGCACAACAACATCTTCAGGGAGAGCCTTCACATGCGAAATCTGTGGTTGAGAAATGTGTCACAGGGGGCCTGTAACTTGAGGGACACAAAAACTATATTATAGTCTTCCAAGACTGAAATGCTAAGGAATAATATCAAGAATTATGAAGAAGAAGAAGAAGAAGAGAAGAAAGAAGAAGAAGAAGAAGTGAAGAAGAAGAAGAAGAAGAAGAAGAAAGAAGAAGAAGAAGAAGAAGAAGAAGAAGAAGAAGAAGAAGAAGAAGAAGAAGGAAGAAGAAGAAGAAGAAGAAGAAGAAGAAGAAGAAGAAGAAGAAGACGAAGAAGAAGAAGAAGAAGAAAAAGAAGAATAGGAGAAGAGAAGAAGAAGAAGAATGGAAGGAAGAAGAAAGAAGAAGAAAGAAGAAGGAAGGAAGAAGAAGAGAAGAAGAAGAAGAAGAAGAAGAATGGAAGGAAGAAGAAAAGAAGAAGAAGAAGAGAAGAAGAAGAAGAAGAAGAAGAAGAAAGTAAACCAACCAAAGTAACGGGGGATCATTGTATATTTCCCAGTGGCAAATAAAGATCGCTGTTCCAGCCTGGTAACGTCCTCTCTCTCTCTCTCTCTCTCTCTCTATATATATATATATAATTATTATATATATATATATATATATTTATTTATTTATTTATTTATATATTCATATATATTAAGAAATTTGAAAAAACAGTGTTCCAAAAATAAGATGAATTTATTTATAGAAGCTTAAACGTTTCGGTTTCTTTAAACCTTCATCAGGATGTATTATGGGGTGAAGAAATTAATGGATGTTTTATAGATGACAGGAGATAAGAAAATCTTTATAATTTTTTTTGTGTGTAACTGTATTTGTTCAGCGTTATATTTTTGAAAGACGACTCGCGATCCGCGCACGCGAAGATGTCATGATGAGTGACGTAACTCGAAGAAATGCATTCAACAAAAGATAAGGAAAAGTATTAATGAACTGATTTTATGAGAACAAAGGGAACAAAGTGGGAATGATAACTAAATAATTAAATAAAGCCTGGTATTTTGTAGTTTTTGAAACTATTTTAGCTAGAAACGGTGATATGTTAAAAAATCCATGTCGATTATTAAGGAGACCAATATATATATATATATATATATATATATATATATATATATATATATGACATAAACGTTATAGATATATATAACATTACGCTATGAAGACAAATTGAAGGACAATTTGAAACACCTCGATATTGACCTGAGTGCTTGGGAAGATCTAGCATCGGACCGGAAGGAATGGCGTAAGACATGTTTCGCTAAACTAAAGAGCTTTGAAGAAAATAGACTGAAGCATAGAGATCGGCTCCGCCTAACTTTAAAACAAAAAAATTTAACTGCCGCCTTGGAGCATCTCGTTTGTCAATGTGGCTTCATGGCTCGCAGAGAGGCTAGGCTGCTATCACACTTAAGGAAACACAAAATGTCTTCTTGATAGCATGCACAACATGGGAGGAATCAAATCACTCACTGCTGACCCCCATCTATCGTTCACGATAGGAGAGTCCAC
>CM042165.1:80244529-80262029 GCA_023376005.1 Doryteuthis pealeii
CATACTAAATACTTCCTTATTTCAAATATTTTTTTTAATATTGTCGATCCATTAATCGAAACACGCAGTGTCAGAACATTTTACCAAATATCTATAAATCATCCTCATTTTCTTACTCATTTTTTAACATTGTAGAGTTTGGTTATGAATAGGATCTAATAATATTCGTTCCATTGCGCAAAATTTTCAGTTGAGTTTTTAACAAGAGACGAGAAATAGGCAGACATTTTATTTCAGTTTTTTATGATATATATATATTTTTTTTGTTGCTCGAATCAATCAAATTGCATGGACTTCGATAAAAATCAATATTAACAGCTGCGTGACGTCATCAAACACCCAAAAAGATTTAGATTGATTAAAAACAGATAACGTAATAATAGCCGAGTGAGAAATGTCGCATCTTATTCTTTCTTTCTTTCTTCTTTTTTGTTCTTTTTTTTTTTTTTTTTTTTTTTTGCTGTGTGTGTACGGGTATTCCATAGGAACGAGTATGAGCTATTTTAGATTGTGTTTTTTTCCACACGTGTTCTCATAGATTGATAAAGGGCTTCATAATTACACATTGCACAAAGAAAAGAAAATAAAAAAACAAGTCTCGTTGGTGTCATATTCATTAAGGACATGTTTAATCAATAAAGCTAATGCATTCGAATAAAGCTGATGCTCTAGATACAAAGGAACGTCCAGGAACTGTGTGACAAAACGTCATACAGACTGGGTGACAAATGCAATGATATTAGGCATCCTCCTCCTCCTCCTCCACCTCCCCCTCCTCCTCCTCCTCGTCGTCGTCGTCATCATCATCATCTTTCGTCCATCGCTCTTTGCGGGTCTTCTACTCCAGGTATGTCAAACTGAATAGCCCATTAGGGCCACATGAATTACATATGTATGTCATGAGGGCCGCATGGACTACATATGTATGTCGTGAGGGCCGCATATGACAACTAAGTGTTTAAACTCTTCTTCTACATTAACAGAACATGTATTTCTTTATTATCAACTAAAAGCCAATCAATACATATCTAAAACATTTTTCTTAAAAAGAAAGGAAAAAAGACTATTACTAACCAAGTTCAAATAATAAACCGTATATATATTTAACAACTCCTCCGCACGAGCAGGATGTGACACAGGGTCAATTTCTTAAGCGGAGTTCAACAGGTTTGAATTCAGAGTTTTCCTTCTCTTAGACTTGTTACCTAGCCATGGTTAAAGAACCCAGTCTGCCCTGCTATTTACCCATAGCTGGAGGGAGAGTAGGATTCATACCTTTCCCAAGGGTATTAGCACTAACAATAATAAACCGTATAAGTCACTTTCGGTTATAGCCATGTCTTTTTTGAAAGCATGAGAAGACAAAAGGAAAGACTCACCCCTATTCATTGACTGAATTAGCGTACTCCTTCCGCTACTCAAAGGAAGGAGTGAGAGACTATGTCTTGATAACTATGTTTCTTAACAACACATAGTCCTAATGAAAATAAACGACCATTTTCGCCCAGGATTTTTTTTGAAAAACCTGTTTGCCATGTCTGTTCTATACAACCATGCCTGTTCTGTATAGCATCCAGCGTTGGTACTGAGCTGATGAATGTTAGCTGTCGCTCTTCGTCCTTTAATTCGGCCATCTATACATATATAATAGGCAGTTATATGTATCTATGTTTATGTCTATATGCCTCAACATCGGAAGGGATACAACTGTCATATTGATGAGAACACGTGGGGTTGGAAATGTCAAACATGTGGTCGGATTCTGCTTTCTGTCAATCATAGGAAATCTCATCAGGGACAATTCATGCACACCCCAAGAACAAACAATGTGTCTTGTGCAATCTGTAACAAAGTTTGTTATTCGGCTTCTGGTGTTAAGATACGTATGGTGGTGCATAAGCATCAAAAGGTATCATCTGATTCCTCCGATTCAGTGGGAAGGACGTCTTTCCTGTGTCATATTTGCATCAAACTTCGTGGAACTGCAACGAAATTGATTAGTCATTTGAGGGTTTATGAGAGGAAAGGTTCTGGTGCTGGGGTTATAGGATTGTGAAAGACGGCAGTAATCTTTAATGAGTAAACTATTGCTATGTATGCATGTATGTATGTCTATACGAAAGGGTGGGGGAAGCCTTTTGCTCAACGGCCATCTAGCACATAACATTCATGGGGACATTGAAATACCTGGATATCCAGGCGCGTAGCAAAACCACCGGGAGAGACGCATCCCTCAGTTTTGTCAAGGCAAGCGTCTAGAAGGAAAACTTTCAGATATAACCTGCAGCGGCTGCTGAATCCAATGGTGTCGACTTGTTCTTCTTTTTTGTTCAGTGTGGCAGTCGCTTAGAGAGTGGGATTGACTCTGTACAAAGCTTTTCCTCACTTAGAAATGCTTCAGGCGTAGACATTGCTTGATATGCAATACATATCTTACCATTTATGTGTTCTTGATAACACAAAGGCTACAGCCAGTGGCCTAAAACGGTAAAAACATTCAATGAAGGCTAATGAATATATAAACGAAATAAATGATGCGAATCTGTAATAAAGTAATAGTTGATATGCATTTGTCGGAAAGTAATATGCAACATATTCAACCTAAGTGCTCTAATGCAAAATATGAATTATGGGTTACAGTTACCATATGGCTTACGAAAACCAACCAACCAAAACTTGGTAAGTCAAAACTTGGTAATTCATGGCATATGAATTAAACATACTAGCAAATATATGCACCCTCCGGGTGCAAGTATTTAAGTTTTAATATAATAAAATATCATATTAAATTAGAAAGGCCAAGGAAACTAAATAAAAAATGAAGATAACATGATTTGGAACAGAGGGGGTATGATTGAAAAATAGAACAACTTTGAAACTAACTCTTCCATTATTTTCAATTACTCCTATTCCTAATTTAACTATTTAGTTAAAATAGGAAGTAAAGAATAATATTACAGTTATTTCTTTTTGTTAAGAGATTTCTTTTAAGATTTATTGAAGAGAATTTTGCTCATATTCAATAAGATAAAACTAAACAATTAGAAATCAATAATATTAAGCACATATTTATTAAAATCAAATTTTTCAAGATCAATATGCAAATTAGCCTTCCCATTCACACTGTAAATCGCTGTTTTGTTGTATATATAAATACAACAGCATGTTATTTGTATGTAGATATGGTCAACAGTCTTAATGATGTAAAACAATTTTATTAATAATTGAGGTTTAAATAAATATAAAACCATGGAGAATGGGATGCACATAACAAAGGGAATTGTGGTTTGTATAGTAATATAGTTTCGGTTACAGACAGAAAAACATACAATCTCCATTATAATAAGATGATGGCAGCAAACTCGCGTTCAAGTATTGCCATTGCTTGATATAGTAACAATAATAATAATTTTTTTTTAAATGAAAAAAAAAAATCAACAGTTCAAACCATATAATGGTGAGCTTCAAAAACATATAAAGGACAAGACATGTATTGTATATCAAGCAATGCCTGTGCCTGAAGCTTTTTTAAGTGAGGAAAGGCTTTGCACAGAACCAGTCCCACTCTCTAACTGACTGCCACATTTGAGCCAAAAAGAAGAACAAGTCAACAACATTGGCTGCAGCAGCCACCGCAGGTTAAATTTTGAAGTTTTCCTTCTCCTAGACACTTGCCTTGACAAGGCTGAGAAATGCATCTCTCCCAGTGGTTTTGCTACGCGTCTAGATACCAATCCAAGTATTTCTACGTTCCTGCGTATGTTATTTGCGAGAAGGCCGTTGAGCGAAAGGCTTCATCCGCCCTTTGACAGGTTTTGTTTTTCGTCCTGCTGGATGTCTAGCTATCCTCCTCACCAGATAGGCTTGGTGGGGTAACCGGTTTAGTCGCCGATTACCCGACTATGAGACAGGTAGTACTGGGTTACATAGTACCAGTAGCGCCATATGCTATGAATTAAACATATATAGCACAATAGTCAACCCAATGTTAAAAAGGTCAAGTTTGCAGGAATATCTAAAGCTATGAGGAATAGTGGTTATCAATGTGTTCTTTAGTTAAACTATCGTTTTATATTGATAGAATATTGAAATCATAGAAAAAAATGTGAAGCTAAAGATATCCTCTATCAAGCAATGGAAATACTCGAACACGAGCTTGCTGCCATCATATTTGAAGGAAACTACAAAAATAAAACAATAAGCAAAAAAGTATATATATATATATATATATATATATATATATATATATATATAGAGAGAGAGAGAGAGAGAGATAGATATAGATATATATAGATATATATTTAAAAATTTGTTTTGGGATGAAACAAAGAAATCACAGTGCTCAACCACAAATTTGTAGGAGCTTTATTTATTTGTTGAATTTTTCAAATATAAAAAGTTTTTCATAAGTAACTACCCAGGTTTCAGGTTATTTCACTATCGTCAGGTTGCTCAATCTCCTGGTGTTTATTTGAAGAGATTTTGTGTTGTTATGTTTATGGACCGCAAATTACGTCGGTTGATTATTGCGGACGCTCTTTTTGTATTCGATTATATTTTGGAATTTTTAAAAAAATTCCTGTATTTTATAAAACACTCATAAAGTTATCTCCCTTTAACCCTTTGAAAATTTGTTTTTAATTGTGATTATTTTAATCAAATTCATATGTTAAAATATGTATGTCTTTTCAAATTTCTGATGTTAAATCCTGTACATTTTTCAATTTAATATATATATATATATATATATATATATATATATATATATATATATATATATATATATTCATTGTCACTAGATCTTTATTGTTCTGCAAAATGACGAAGATTTGATTTATATTTGCGAAGATATTTAAAAATTAATATATACATAGAAATAGCATTGATATTCTACTTTGCGTTTGTGAATCTCATAGGTAAACACATGAATTATGGGAGACCAAATCAATCATTTTTTTCCTTTTTATTTATTACTTTCATGTTAGCCACTATTTATAAAATAATCACTTTAATTTTATTTATTTTTAATTATTGGAGATTTTTATGATTCAAATATTAGATATACAATTACTAAATCATATTGGTGTGTTAATTGTTCGTAATGAAAAATAACGCAAGAAATAAGTAACAAATTAAAAGATAAAAATTCAATAATGAAGTTTTAATTAAATCTACGTTCTAACTGATTAAATATTTTCGTTTTTTTTAAATAAATCGTTACTTCCTATTCTGTGCTGCATATCGGTATAATTATAAATTTAATTCAATGTATCTTAATATTAGATCGGCAATGTTATACAAAAATATAATGAAGGATCGGTGAAATATATGTTCAGGCGACAACACGCTTGGATATCTCAGTTGAATAAAAAAAGAATTGAAAAAAAAGAAGCTGTTACTTTCTCACAGTTTCAATCAGTTTGACTCGACGCCTTTGGATTTTTCAACATTTCATATTAACCTTTCGTGAATCACAATAATTTATTTCTCTTTTTATCCTTCTAGATCTATTCTTGTAAAATCAATACAGGTTCATATCCTATGCAGCGTCTATCATTTATTCCATCAACATCTGCACACAGACACACACAGACACAGACACACACAGACACACACACACACACACACACACATATATATATATATATATATATATATATAAAGTGTGACAAAATATATGTGTGAAGATAAATATATCTCTATACAGATGTTTTATATATATATTGTTGGCACCCTTCCGTCTGTTAAAGACAATGGCGTAGTGTCAATTTTTAACTGCATTTGCGCGAGTGACCGAACAGGCCAATTTTTGAATGGCAAATACTGTTGCAGTGACTGCAAACGAACAGTGATGCTTGCTGGAGTTGCTGCTGTCTCTCCTTTCTTCTGGCTCTCTTTTCGGTGGCGGCTTCTTTCCTCTCTTTTTCACTCCTTTTCATCCCTTGTCTGACTATTATATAGGCAGAGTTTATATATAGGATGCGACACAAGGTCAATTTCTTAAGCGAAGTAATAGGTTTGAATTCAGAGTTTTCCTCTCCTAGACTCGGTACGTAGCCATGGTTAAAGAGTCCAGTCTGCCCTGCTAGTTACCCATGTGTGTGTGCGTGTGTGCGCGTGTGTCTGTGTGTGTGTATGAAGAGAGAGAGAGAGAGAGAGGAGAGAGAGAGAGAGAGATAGATAGAGTGTGTGTGTGTGTGTGCGCGTGTGTGTGTGAGCATGTGTGTGGTGAGTCGGATGAGATGAGTCGGTAGAGGTTTCGGGTTCGATACCGGTCCCCGCCAACTCAAAAAATACCGATTTTAAAACTGTACTTACTAAGATAGAAATTAATGGAACGTTAAACTTTCAGAATACAAGGTGTGCTAAAAAGTAGCAAAACATTCGATACTTTTTGACACACCTTATATAATATATTATATATATATATATATATATTATATATATATGATAGATATTTATATGTATACATATGCATATATTTTGCGTATGAATTGACATATGAATAAATGGGATTCAAATAATAAATAGATAAGTGAAAAATGATAATTATCCCTTACCTTATTTGCTTTAAAAACAATAATTACATCGCTAATACTTGGAGCGTCGAAAAACACATCCGATTCAACTGACTGGCAGTGTTCATATCACTAGCTATTTGGGCAATGTTGGTCTGATCACAAGATTATTTGCGCTTGTACTGGCGTGCATGTAAAGAAACCTATTGGAAACAACCGAGCTAAACCATCAGCAAAGGTAGGTGAAACAAAATTGAAAGATACAGAAATCTTGAGATCTTTCCAAACAATATCTGACTCCAAGCTTTTATCTTTTGACATCGGAGATGAAGTTGAAGCGGCAGGGTCTGATCTGTGGGAAATACTCTAGAGCTCGGCAAAAGAAATACTTGGATATGTAAATCGGAAACATCAAGATTAGTTTGATTCAAATGACACTGAAATACAATCTCCCTTTGAAAACATGCATAAATGTCATCAAGTCTGGATGAACGATAAATATATATTTAACACAATGAAACTTGCATAAAGATGAATATCATCTTGAAAAATGTTTGTCCATTCAAAAGAAGAGATATTAAAGAAACTCCTGATTATTTTTTTTTTTTAATTCAGCTTACGAAAATAATGAAAATTATGAACGAAACAATGTTTTCATTTTAGCACCGTTAAATCAATTGAAATTTAACGTAGCCAAAAACAAGTTACGACTATAGGATTTTTTCAAAATTCTATGAAAAGAAAAATGCATTTAAATCAGCCAAAGGAAAATCGGAAGCAAGATTGAAGGAAGATGAAGGGAAGTTGGTGGACATCAAATGCAAAATCTTTGCAGGAGGCTGCCGACAAATATCATCTTAAATCGTTCTATCAAAATCTAAGGGGTGTTTTCGGTTCAATTTCCAATGGTCTATCACCAATCATGTCATTGTATAACACTCTCTTGACTGACAAAAGTGATATTGTCAAACGTTGGGCGGAAAATTTCTCAAGTCCTAAATCAGGAATCTTCGACACTCATGTAGTAGACAATCTCCCCATAGACCTGTTGTACAATCCCTCTCTGCTAACCAATCATCTGGACGATTAAGAAAGCTATCAATTAACTTTCAAATGGAAAATCACCTGGCGCAGGCATTGAAACCTTACTAGCAACAGTTCAGCTTAGTTGGGCTGGTCATGTTGTCAGATTGAATGAGAACAGGCTTCCAAAATACATTATATGAACAGCTACCAAATGCTACGCGTTCTATTGGACTCTTACGCCATAAAGACAAATTGAATGACAATTCCAAACGCCTCATATTCACCTGAGAACCTGGGAAAATTTAGCATCTAATCGGAAAGAATGGCGTAAGACATGTTTCACTAAATTAAAGAGATTTGAAGAAAATAGATTGAAATATCGTGATCAGCTCCATCAAACTTGAAAACACAGACATCTGACACCCGCTTTAGAAAGTTTCATCTGTCAGTGGGGATTTGTAGCGTGCAGCAAGGCTGGGCTAGTATCACACTCGAGAAAACACAAACTGTCTTCCTGATAGCATGTACAACTTGGGAGGAAACGAATCGCTCACGGCTGACCCTCATTTATCGTTTATGATAAGAGAGTACACCACACACACACACACACACACACATATATATATATATATATATTCAACTAAACGCCGTTGAATTCATGTCAACTACTCTAACGTATATATATATATAATATATAATATATATATATATATATATATATATAATGGAGAATGAATGTGAAAATTATTAGCATATCAAGTTACTCAATGCTAAATAGCAGAGCAGCTTAAAATCAGAGATTAAATATTATGCTGTTAATTTTCCGTAACTGCGGTTTCATGCATATTATGCAATCTTCAGACGGACAAAAATATCAAAAATTAAAACGTAAGCTCGTCCAGAGTTTATATAACGGGTAACGTGCTCACACAATGAGTTCCCCTCATGAATGAATAAATCAAAACATATTTGGCATGAAATAACCCAACAAGGGTTGACATGCCGTTAAATGCAACTCATTAACTAAACATGAATGCCAAAAAGGGTTGAATTGTTGTTTTTTTCCATATAGTCTTCGGGCTTTAGCATATAAGATTTTACGGTAGTATTTGGTTATATTTAGTCAGTTTTTGTGAACTGGTTCATTTGGTAGAAATAAATTGGAAATTGGGTTACGAGCGGAAATAATTAAACACGTAAGACGAGGTATCCCTGCACAAGGTGTGTCAAAAAGTATCGAGATTTTTTGTACATTTTGATACACCTTGTATTCTAAAAAAATTAACGTTCCATTCATTCTTCATTTCTATCTTGGTAAATACAGCTTTAAGCTTGGTACTTTTTTGACACACCTTGTATTCTAGAAAAAAAAATTTACGTTCCATTCATTCTTCATTTCTATCTTGGTAAATACAGCTTTAAACTTGGTACGTATTTGACACACATTGTATTCCGAAAAAAATTAACGTTCCATTCATTCTTTATTTCTATCTTGGTAAATACAGCTTCAATCTCAATACTTTTTGACACACCTTGTATTCTGAAAAAAAATAACGTTCCATTCACTGTTCATTTCTATATTGGTAAATACAGCTTCAATCTCAATACTTTTTGACACACCTTGTATTCTGAAAAAAAATAACGTTCCATTCACTGTTCATTTCTATATTGGTAAATACAGCTTCAATCTCAATACTTTTTGACACACCTTGTATATGGTTTTTATATCTCAGCCTCATGTTTCTTTTTCCTTTACTTTTGTCCCTTTGTTTTTTGGAGGGTTATTCACATTTTTTTTAAATTTTCTTTCTAATATTTTTCATTTTGAATTGAATATGGCTACATTGTTGCAATATTCACCGGACGATAAACAGACAATATTGGATACACATACAAGGTAGGGGTTTTACACATTCGTTCTCAACAAATATTCAAAAAATAAGAAATTACAGCTATTCGCCCATTTTATTCATAACATAAAGAAGGGGGAAGGGAGGAGAAAGAAAAAGAAAGAGAGGAAGAAGAAAAAAAAGAAGAAAGAAAGTATAAACACACAAAAAAACTTAGGCACGTACATTTCTGATATTCGTCTCTGAAGATAAAGTTTTCTTTGAAATCGATAAGACAAAAATAAAATCTTTTTGTTTTATTTTTATACGCATTGTAATTGCCTTCAAATCATAATATATTATAAACATACTTAACAATGCTTCAAGCAAATTACCAATTACTTTTATTTTTTTTCTCTCTGATTTCTTGTTACCCTTGTACTCTATATTTATCTCGCACTCATCCTTCTTGGACGCTTTCAATTTCATTCTTATTCTGCAGCCTCTTTGTTCTGTCTTCAGGAATGTTTCGCGTGGTAGATTTGTACCAGTTTGAACGCGGCTGACCTAGACTCAGCTGGGAGATGAGAAGAAAAAAAGCGTGTTGATACAAATTGAGAAAAAGGAAAAAGACAGACGCCCATATCTAGATATACAGGGTCCGCCGTACCACACACACACACACACACACACACAATACAAACACATACACATACACACACACACACACTACATCCGGGCCTTGCGTCACTGCAGATAGAAGACGGGCGTTCGGTTATTAGATTACATCAAATTAGCCCTGTCATCGAAAGGATTTCTGCCGGCCTTTTTCGACATAGATCGATGGCCTTTCCACAGCGCATGCCCACGCGCAAGCGCAATAGCGTAAGTATATTCCTATATCAAATTATAGAAGGAAATCTCGGCCTATTGTCGGTGAAGGCAGTGCTTCTACAAATGAAAAAAAATTGACAAAAAATAAAAATAGGTAATTTAAAAAAAAAATGGAATTGTGGCTTCTGTGGTAAGTCATAAGCAAAAAGCACGAAATAAATAAGTAGAACGAGGTAGATGGTTCCCGCCATGTCACTTCGGTAGATTCCATTAGAATAATCGTTCGAATGTCTTTATCTGGCAAGCAAAGAAATTCTGACAAGTGATTCTTATCTTTTACTTTCTTTCCTCTTCTTCATCTTTCTTTCATTCTTTCGTTTTTCTTTTTTTTTTCTTACTTATTGATCTCTTCTTTCTTTCTTTCTTTCTTTCTTCTTCTTTGTTTCTTCTTTCTCTTTGTATGGACATATTTTTGTATTTCTTATTTATTTTCCTGTTTCATCTTTCTTTCTTTTTTCTTTTATTTATTTATTATTTATTTATTTATTTCTTATGTTCATCTTTTGGGTTTCTTCATTTTTCTATTGTCTCCATCTTTCTTTTTTTCTATCTAATATGTTAATTTTCTTTCTTTCTTCCTTTCTTTCTTTCTATCCATCTAAAATTTTATATTCTTTCTTTATTTCTTATATGTTCATCTTCTTTCTTTCTTTCTTTCTTTCTTTTCTTTTCTTTCTTCTTTCTAAATTTCTCTTCTTTTTTTCTTTCTTTCTATTATTATTCTTTCTTTCTTTCTTTCTTTCTTTCTTTCATATTCTTTCTTTCTTTCTTCTTTCTTTCTTCTTTCTTTCTAAAATGTTCATCTCTTTTTTTCTTCTTTCTATTTTCATTTCTTTCTTTCTTCCTTTCTTTCTTTCTTTCTATATTCATATTCTTCTTCTTCTTTCTTTCTTTCTTCTTTCTAAATGTTCATCTTCTTTTTTCTTTCTTCTATTAATATGTTCAATATTCTTTCTTTCTTTCTTTCTTTCTTTCTTCTCTTTTTCTTTCTTTCTTTCTTCTCTTTCTTCTTTCTTTCTAAATTCATCTTCTTTTTTTTTCTTTCTTCTTTTAATTGTTCATATCTCTTTCTTTCTTTCTTTCTTCTTCTTTCTTTCTATTAAATATGTTCATATTCTTTCTTCCTATCTTTCTTTCTTTCTTTCTAATATGTTCATTTCTTTTTCTTTCTTAAATATGTTTCATATTCTTTCTTTCTTTTCTTTTTCTTCTTTCTAATATGTTCATCTTCTTTCTTTCTTTCTTTCTTTCTTTCTTTCTTTCTGTCTGTCTGTCTAAAGTGATTTTTTTCTTCTCCTTTGATTGTTTGATTCTTTGAAGAAACTGGATATTGTGCCAATAAGAATTTCTGGTTAGGGATATAAAAAAGTCCTTCTATTCTGAGATTCTGTTTTTCTTGTAATAATTCTCCAAGAGTTTAGAATTAAAATAAAAACAATTAAACCAACCGACTTTAACAATTTGTGGAAAACGGTGATTTATACAAAGAATAGATTATTTTTTTCATTAAAAAAATCAACGCTTTTTTCCAACAACTGAGAAGACGTTCGTGTGTTATTTAATGACAAATCCATCCTTGTTGAAAAAAACTGTAATGGTTCTATTTAACCCATAGTTGGGGGTTAGTGGGTTCATACATTTCCGAAGTGTTTAACCCGAAAGAAGGTAATAACGGTAATTTCACAATCCAGCACGCCAATCACGACGCTATGAAGCCGTCAATCATTGTAGAAGAACAGTAGTAGTAGTAGTAGTAGTAGTAGTAGTAGTAGTTGTATTTAACACCCAGTTGGAGTCTAAGGGGGTTCATAATTTTCTGAAGGGTATTAATCCGAGAGTAAACATAATAAGGCGACTGGAGTTCAAACTCAGTTATTATGACTATATGTCGTAGTCCAGCACGTTTGGTACTACGCCACGGGAACCGCTCTCTTAAAAAAAAACAGTAGTCGTACTATCTAACTTATTGATGGGGTATGGGGACTCGTAACTTAGCTAATGGTATTTGTCGGAAAGTACATCTAATAATACAACTGGAGTTCAAACTCGCTTTATAACGATATCTAAGTCCAGCACGTTAGATACAATGCCACGGGGTCCCACATCTTTGTAAAACAATAGAAGTGGTACTATCTAACCTATAGCTGGGGGATACAGATGCTCACAGTTTACCCAATGGTGTTATTTCTCTGAAATTTCTTTTTTGATGAGGCTTAATAATTTGTATTATTTGTATTATTCTGACTATTGTCCTCATCTTTATTGTTATCTACCTTCTCGAGTTCGACAAGACACACCCGAAGAAGGCCGGAGGACACATCGACTGAAACGTTGTGTATTTAACAATAAAGATGATGACAATAGTGCGTATAATCCAAATAACGACAAATGGTATTAGTCCGGAAGTGAACGTAATAGTGTGACTGATGTTCGACACTAAATTGTCTTAAATAAAGGAACATTTTTGTTTTGTTTTATATTTGCTCTGCGTCAACTTTAATCGATAAATGGGAACTTAAAAAGAAATTCGAACGCCCACGCTTTCAACAAATTCCAATCAGTTATCTGCAACTCTAGATACTCCCAAACATCCGAAGTTTTGAAAATGACGATACAATCGGGCCTCTTGCTATCTATAATCACATCCACATGAAGAAGAGGATAAAGTTCTGAAAGTGTTGCACAGTGCAGCATAAGCACTTTTTTTTAATTTGCACGTTGATTCATTGCTAAAACTTTAGAAAATCAAATTTTGATATGTTTTTGCTAAAGACTAGCAAGCAGATTGTGTGTGTTTAAAAATGTTTAGAAAAATCAAAATTGACATGTTTTGCTAGAGAATAGCTGCAGATGAGGGTGTTAAAAATGTTTAGAAAATCAATTGACATGTTTTGCTAGAGGAATAGCTGCAGATTGAGTGTTTTAAAAATGTAGAAAATCAAAGACATTTTGTAGAGGAATAGCTGCAGATTGAGGTGTTTTTAAAAATGTTTAGAAAATCAAATTGACATGTTTTGCAGATGTCTAGCAGCAGATTGACGTGTTTAAAAAGAGTTTAGATAATCAAATGGCTATGCCTCGCTAGATATTAATGCTGATCAGATGCTGCTAGATTTGTAGGAGGCCACGTTAAAGATTTTAGTAATCCAAGTTCGAATCTAACTACGTCGTTCGCGTAGCTGCTCTATGGGTACTAAATGGGATGTATGTGGCGTTACGGCTCTTATTTGAAAGGAGTGATGACGTGTTAATAGTGATCATAACTACTTATCTTCTAAATACTGATGTTCGAACTCGCTTACTACGAGGTCAAGTTAGACACTAAATTCTCTTAGCAAGGTTATCAAATACGATGTATGTATTTAGTCAACTCCTCTGTCATGGGCATGAAGTGACACAAGGTCATTATTTTAAGCGGGATGAGGATGCTGCTCAAAATGTCGATATATTTTATCGTAAAAATTTTTAGATTATAAAAAACAATGAGCTACACTGAGTTTATCATTTCCTTCGATAGTAATTCCATGGACATTCGTAGTGATCCTAAAGATATTCTCTGTTGTGGGGGAGATTAAAGACCGGCGAAGGATTAAAAACAGAAAAGATAGAAATTCCATTTTCTACCATTATACCACAGACTGGTTGCCTAATCAAGCCGAAAGAACTCTCAGTTCACTATTTATCCATATATGGGAAGGAGGATCAGAAACAAATGTTATTTATTCCTTTCCAAGAGAATTAGCACGAAGTGAAACGCAATCAGTCTCACTCAGGATTTTTGAACTCGGGTCACCATTCCATTTTCTGTGACATCAATCGTTTACACTAAGTATTGCCTAGGTATTTGGATTAATTATGTTAGTGTGGTGATTAACGAGCTAAGCTTATAGAATATACTGTTTGTCTTCTCATTAGCAATGGTACCGGATACCTGTCTCAGTGCATTATCTAAACCAAGCCTAGCTTTTACGACGCGCCTCTCAGATACAGCTTCTTCTTCTTCTTCTCTTTTCTTCTTTCTTTCTTCTTTCTTTTCTTTTATTCTTTCTTTATTTCTTTCTTTTCTTCCTTTATCGTCTTTCACATCTTATACAAAGCTTTTTTTCATTTTCTTTTCTTCTCTCACTGCTCCTCTCAATTACTTTACTAATTTCCCCTTTTTTTAAAAACTCTCCTTCCTCTTCGTCTTTTCAATTCTTTCATCTATTTTCTTCTCCCACTCGTTCTCTATCTTCAAGTTTTTTCTTTTTCTTCTTTTTCTTCTTCGCATACTTACACTTTCTATTTCTTCTTTCTTCGCCTTTTTCTTACACTTTATTTTCTTCCCTCGCCTTTTTCTTCGCCCTCTTTTCCTTTTTCTTCTTCTCTCTTCTTCTTCTCTTCTTCTTCTTCTTCTTCTTCTTCTTCTTCTCAATATCCCCCTTCTTCTTCTTCTTCTTCTTCTTCTTCTTCTTCTTCTTTCTTCTTCTTCTTTCTATCTTTGTGTCGCCCATTCTATTTCCTGACCAAAGTGCGCGTTGGTGTAAAGGTTAACGAGATTGGCTGTGGGAATTATACTATTCGATTCGTACTAAACATCCCATATTCCTGGTTTTTGCTAGTTTGACCAGCGCCCCGTAACGATATTACATATATATATATTTATATATATTATATATATATTATATTATATTATATATATATATATATATATATAAGCTGTGATCAAAGTGAACTTAGTGAACTAGTCAAGTGAAACCTCGCTGATTAATGAGCCTTTTAACGATCTGACAAGACAAGAAGAAGAAACCCACATGAAAGCAACACGTATTTCAAAACGATATATACTTAATTTTATCGTCCGATATCTTTCATCCAATATGTGGTTTTCTTGAGGATATCGGCCATGTTCATCTGTTTACTGTGTCCTAACTCAATGATAGTCTAAGAAGCTGTATCTACAAGCCAACCAGATGCTAGTCTAAGTTAGGACGCAACAGCTTCGTGGAAAGTAGATTTTCTCCTTGGCTAACTTACATAATTTATTAGTGGTTGATATTCACTGAGTGCTCAATTTTTCTAACCGTGTCTCATATGTATGCTAAATCAACCAGATACTAATCCTAGCCAGGACGTTACAGCTTCGCGGAAAGCAGTTTTTTTTCTACTCGGCTACCTTGCCATCACTAGTGAATTTGATATTCACTAAGTGCTTCCATTTTCCTATCCGCTTGCCCATTTGCATGCTCGCTTTGTAAATAACCAAACAATGCTGGTAATTAAAATCAAAGTCACAGTCCATTCTGTTCAACCACTGAAGCCACATTCTACCGACACATGCATCTACCTAATCTTAATTAATAGAATAATGGAATCATGCGTGTCATTCATAGCGAAGATGTGTGCTCGTTTTGATGGATTTCGGTCCTTGACAAGGTAGAGGGAAGTGTATAATTGCGAGAGATTTAAAACGATTTAACGTAAATGCAAAAGCAACAACAATGTACAGGGTCCGTTAGGTTATTGGGTTATAGAATTGCTAGGGATTTGTGGGATATGCGAGACGGAAGAAGATGACAGGTGGAAATGAACAGGTGGAACGGTGTGAAAGCAGGAGATGAGAGGCGAGGAACTGGGAAAAACGACGACAGGAGTTCATAAAGATGGAAACGAACAACAAATAAGAACCAATATACAAGAAATATAAAAGAAAAAAGAAGAATTAAAAAGTGTTGGGAAAGTTAAAGAAGAGAATGGTTTCAAGAAAATGGGAATTAAAAGAAAAAAAATTATAATCGAGCTGGGGAAATGGGAAGGTGGCAAGGTAAGTGGGGCAAATTTTTTAAAATGTGAGACATTTTTATAAAAAAAGAAAGAAAAAAAACAAAAAACCAGAGTAAGACCAATTCTTTTAAATATATGAAGAATTAAATCTAGAGAGATTTGGAGTAAAATATTTCTTTTGCAATATTTTGTTTTTGTTTACTAAAATTATTGAAGAAAGTAAAAAAGATCGACAAAATACATTGACCAATAATTAAGTGGAGATTTTTTAAGAAAACAAATTAAAAAAATAACCCGAAACAACAGAGAAAGCAATTCTTTTTAAATAATAAAAAGAAATTAAACTAAAATATTTGGAGTAAAACGTGTTTCATTTATATATTATATATATATATAATATATAATATATTATATATATATATATTGTGAAATTGTGGTGTGTGCTGTGTGATGTGTGTGTGTGGGTGAAGAAAGGAAGTGAATCCGACGATATGTAGTATATTTAGGAAAATGAAAAAACACAGGTTTTAAAATGAAGTAAAGTAGTGAGTTTATGGGCCGACAGCTGCAGTGTTTCGATTCTAATTAACTTAGATCATCTTACAGGGTATTTTTTTGTTGGATTTATTATGGAAGTGATAAGAAATTTATTACAGTAATGACGAGAAACAGCGAGTGGCAGTCTTTATCACTTGTTTAAAAAGTTTGAGGTTTGAATATATATATATATATATATATTATTATATATATATATATTAGATATATTATTATATATATATATAATTATTTTACTTAATGTGAAGGAAAACAAAATGATAGACAAATAATGGATTTTGCTTGAGAATTTGAAACAAAACTGTGGAATATGAGGGTAATAGTGATACCAGCTTTGCATTTTGGTGCACTTGGAACTGTTCCCAAAAAAACTTGAAAATAGACTAGAGGAAATAGAAATCAGAGGAAGAATTAAGACCATCCAGATAACAGCATTGTTGAAATTAGCTAGAATACTCAGAAAAGTCCTGGAGACCTGAGGAGACTTGTTCTCACTCAGACTCCAGTGAAAAACCATCAACGTAGTCTGGTGTGAAAAACACTCAGGGAGTGAAATAATAATAATAATAATAATAATAATAATAATAATAATAATAATAATAATAATAATAATAATAAAAATCTGTCCTGGAGAGTAACACGCATAAGATTCTCTGGGACTTTGAGATACAGACAGAACACCTCATCCCATCTAGGTGACCATACCAAGTGCTTATTAACAAAAAGAGGAAAACTTGCCATACCGTGGATTTCTCCGTCCCGGCGGACCAATGAGTGAAAGTAAAAGAAAACGAAAACATAGACAAATACTTGGACCTTGCCAGAGAACTGAGAAAACTGTAGAACATCAAGGTGAAGGTCGTACCAATTGTAATTGGTGCCCTTGGAACAGTCCCCAAAGCTCTGGAAAAAATT
>CM042165.1:80264529-80317029 GCA_023376005.1 Doryteuthis pealeii
GCCACCCTTGTAGAAGAACAGTAGCTTGGGTTAGACAATTTTGAATGGCTTATTAACGTTTATGGGTTATTTAATGCCAAAGTCATCCTTGTAGAAGAATAGTAGCTTGGGTTAGGCTTTTATTTGTTTAAGGGCATATCAACATTCATGCGTTATTTAATGCGAAAGGCATCCTTGTAGAAGAATATTAGCTTGTGTTAGGCTTCTTTGTTTAAGGGCATATCAACATTCATGCGTTATTTAATGCCAAAGGCATCCTTGTAGAAGAACAGTAGCTTGGGGTAGACTATTTGGAATGGCATTAACGTTTATGGGTTATTTAATGCCAATCCACTTGTAGAAGAATAGTAGCCTGGGTTAGGCTTCTTTGTTTAAGGGCATATCAACATTCATGCGTAGCCAAAGCCATACTTGTAGAAGAACAGTAGCTTAGGTTAGACTATTTGGAATGCTTATTAACATTTATGGGTTATTTAATGCCAAAGCCACCCTTGTAGAAGAACAGTAGCTTGGGTTAGGCTTCTTTGTTTAAGGGCATATCAACATTCATGCGTTATTTAATGCCAAAGGCATCCTTGTAGAACAACAGTAGCTTGGGTTAGGCTATTTTGAATGACTTATTAACGTTTATGGGTTATTTAATGCCAAAGTCATCCATGTAGAAGAATAGTAGCTTGGGTTAGGCTTCTTTGTTTAAGGGCATATCAACATTCATGCGTTATTTAATGCCAAAGCCATCCTTGTAGAAGAACAGTAGCTTGGGTTAGGCTATTTTGAATGGCTTATTAACTTTTATGGGTTATTTAATGCCAAAGCCATCCTAAGAGAAGGAAAACTCTGAATTTGAAAAACCTGAGGTCAATCGTGGATAGGGTTTGTGGTATTTCTTGTGAAATAACAACGAGGAGGTAATCATAGTATATGGGAGGTAACTCTCAGTTACTTATTACATCGCATTTTCTCTCTTACCAACTTAGTGCTACTTTGGAAACCAGGTCGGAAGAACCATTTTTAAAATGTTTAATAAATTTTAATCTTTTTATTTTTTAATAAATTCTTATCCTCCCAAAAAGCTGAGATGCGCCTAGCGAATTTAAATAGTAATGAACTAAAGAGAAGACATAAAGTAAGAGATAAAGAAAGGGCGTGGTCTGACGTGGGGTCGGGGATTGAGATGGCAATGTCACAAATTCCGTCACTACAGGCAACCACGAGAAGATGTTCAGCTCTAAAACTATTTTATCAATTTTTGCTTCTTTTCCCGCAATTCTTTCGTTTACTTTTTCTTCTTATTCATTCTTTTTACAATTGTTTCTATATCATTATTGATGAAAACTGTTCGACTAAGCCACATTTTAATTACTATTAAACCCATTGTAATTATATCGATTTTTTTCTGACATTTTCGGCATATTAGTATCACCGCTCTGAAGACAAACTGCTTTTGAGCAACTGTTAACGTGTTCGTCTTATAAAACCAAATGGAGCGTATTCGTTTCTCAATGGATTCTCAACTGATGTGGTCTTTTTTTTTTTACTCTTTCAAAAATATGCTCTTTTGTCTACTCCAGTTTAATTTTTTGTCACACTCCACTCCACTTGAAAACTGACCCTGTGTCACAACCTCGTGTGGAGGTGTTGGGTAATTTCCACACACGTATCTCGAAACTGAACACTGGAAATGCATATTATATAATATATAAAAAAATGTTGTTCTGGTTCCAACGAGAGAAAATTTAATATTTTATAAAAAAGAAGAAGGTCCGCAAAATGTATTATGTTCTCAGAAAAAATGTTTTATTCTTTTTATCTTATATACGCGACACGTGTTTCTGATCTGTTGTCTTCTTCAGGCATTGAGTTATTAATTTGGCAGAATATTTCCGATATTTGATAGGTTGTGTGTGTTTCTGCAATTTTTCTGTTATTATATATATATATATAATATATATATATTTATATAATGGATAAAAGTAACCTACTCGAGTTTCATCGATTGATTCTTCAGGGTTACATCCGTTGAATTAATCGAGTTTTCGATTAATCTCAGTTGGTACAATACATGCCCGTTGGAATGGGACTTATCTTTTATAGACGAACGCTTGTTTATATTTTCAAAGATTCATCGTGAACCGTTTTTGTTTATTGGATTAAAAATTTGAATTAATTTGTGGGGATTATTTTTTCAATTACTATTTAATGAAAGGTAGATTATGGGGCGTAATAATGGTTAAAAAACGAAAGGTTAAAATTATTTATTGGTTGGCTTGGTTGGTTAGTGAGTATTAGGAAAAGGCCGATTGTAGGCATTACGATAACAGAAGTTTTGGGTAGTTAAATATGGTTAATTATATAAAAAATAATATAAAGGGATAAAAGTAAGAATGAAAGTAATGATAAACAATAAAATAAAAATTTAAATTTAAAAAAAAAATAGATATGGTGTTTGTATAAAATGTAAGTTTATTATATGTGGCCGTTTCTTTTTCTTAAGAGAGAGAGAGAGAGAGAGAGAGAGAGAGAGAGAGAGAAAAGGGGGAGATCTTATTGTATCTTTTCGTTAAGTTCGGGCTTAATCAACCTATTAGTTTAGGTCGTTCGTTCCCTACAAGTGCCTAAGCGCGACTGACCCAGACTTCTCAGGTCAGGTGTTTAAATACATTTTTATTTAGAACTTTTGAGAAGAGAGGACCCTCTGGAATATTCTTCCACATTTCATGACCTTCTATCAAGTTCTTGCAGTTTCTGTAACCTCCAAACACGTGTTACACCTTGCGGTCACTCCTAAACCATTCTAGCGAGTCAGATCAAAAGGTTATAACTCCCGAAGTCGCCATTGAGTCTGTCTTGGCGGAATTATTCATACAATTAAACTTTTGTTTATAAAAAAAAACATTTCGATCCCATGTCTCTGTTTATTTCTAGCTAGTAATGGGAATTTAATTATCTCACTCGGACTCTCAGGGTCACCTGTGTTAACCCTAGCTATCATTGGATATCGTACTCTTTCAGGTTTTTGAAACACCTGGGTCCAGTATCCCATTACATTACAGTTTGTTTGAATTGGTGAATTTATCGAGCTTTTCTTATTCTGTGAATTTTTGAGATGAGGATTGTTTATTTTTTTATTTGTATTATTTGAACTATTATTCTCAACTTTATTGTTATCTACACGACCTTTAGGCCAATTTGCCCTCCGGCCCTTTTCAGGTATTTCTTGTCGGACACGGAAACCCTCTTGTCGAACTCAGGAGCCTTCATGGAACTTCAAACCGAACCCTTTATTTAATCAACGGGGGTGGACTGTTCTCAATCCGTTAACCCTGACCGGGTACAAGTGTTAAGCTGTATAAATTATACTATGTTAATGTCGTCCTTGGCAAGGATTGAACCTGCAGCCCATAGATAACTTTCAGTTAGAGCTGTATTAAATCAACGCCTATATCCTTTGTGTCATGTGTCCAATTTTTTGTTCATTCACTTTTACGTTGGAATGGTACTGTTTCAAGAAAGACAAAATCGATTTTTCTCGATAATTTCAGAACCAGAGGTTCATCGATTAAGAGAAATCCACCTTGGAAGAATTAAAAGAATACTATTCGTCAAAAGGTGGGAGAAATATCGCCAGACACGATCCTTGGCATTTGGTCAACCTTTAAAAAAAAATTTCGACGCTAGCACCTATATGATATTCCTAACTCTATTGCCCATATGGTAGCCCTCAACACTTTTTTCATATAGGTGCTAAAAAGCATTGTCTGAGGGTCCTGGACATGACTTCAAACTGTATCTAATTTGAAGTTCCAATTCTGGAGCTCTAGGACGTGAGGAATACCCCTTCATCCCCTCTGATCAATCGGCTGTACATTTCGGCCTATTATGCATCATCAGCGGAGTTATAGATAGGATAGCTGCTCCGTGTGTACATAGAGAGATTGACTTTTTCTCGATTTGTTCAGCCTTACATTTAAACATATATGCCCGCCTAATTCATTAATTATCAACTAATTAATTTTCCAAATTAGGTATGACTTCAATTAAGCACATATTGTCGGCTAAGGCCATATCAAACACAATGTTTGTTTGTTTACTTTCATATATATGTGTGTGTGTGTGTGTGTGTGTGTGTGTGTGTGCGCGCGCGCGTGGTGTGTGTGTGTGTGTGTGTATGCGTGTGTGTGCCTGTAATATAACAGTTGTGGCTGAGCCAGGAATTTAACCTGACGGTAAATTACCGCGGAATTTTTTTAGGGGAAATTGCGTGTTCGATTAGAACGGAAAAGTGTAAGGGCTAATTATCATGAGGCCTCATGTCGTGGTTTCTATTGGACTAGCCGTGAGACCTGACGAAGTGGGATAGGGGAGGAGTGAGATATGAGAATATTGAGTGAGTTTGGAATTATGCGTCGAGAGTGAGACATGGGTTCTTCCTCTATGGCAGTTTTGGCTTGGGTAAGATAAAAAATCTCATGAGAAAAAAGAAGTGGCCTTGTGTTATTACCAAAAACTCTAAATGGCACAAGGCAAGATGTCACCCAGTAACCGCAAGCTGGTTTCAAGGCTTCAAACAGCCAGGAATTTTCAGCCAACTGAGCATCGGCCTAGCAACCAGTATTCGAGCCTCTCCAATGCAGTACCGGTCCAGAGATAACTATCCAACTAATTATTTATATACCAACACATCATCTCTCCATTCGGAAATGAGGGCGTAACGTAAAGAGAAGAGAGAGAGAGAGAGAGAGAGAGAGAGAGAGAGAGAGAGAGAGAGAGACATACACACAAATATATATATATATATATATATATTGGTATAGTCGGAAAGTCTACCCGGGTTTCACTGTTCGGATCGTCAGAACTATCTGCGATTATTTATTTTTAATTAACTAGCAACTCCGGATGCAAGTATTTAAGTTTTAATGTAATAAAAAGTCGACGGGGCGGCCTAAAGTCGGTATCAGCCAGTCAGCGAGGGAGTTTATCCCCTTTTCAATAACGCTAGACCAAGGAGATTGTTTTAGCATCTGAGGTGGAACGCCACACCTACCATTAGCTCCTTACTTTACCGCACAGATCCCTGTGCTATTCATACGCTGAGTTGGTGAGGGCGGGTATCGAACTAGGAACCTTGTGGTTTCTAGCCCAACGCTCTACTGACTGAGCTAATCCGGCCCCTTAATGAAACTAAATAAGAATGCAAATAAAACATTAATTTGAAACAAAGGGGGGGGGTCGAAAAATATAACAAGTGAAACTGACTCTTCCATCACTCTCGACTTTCATTGGTAAATTTTTCCAAATTTAATAGTTTAGTTAGCATAGGAAGTAAAGAATAGAATTACCGTTATTTTTTTTTTTTTTTGTTAAAGGATTTTTTTAAAGATTTATCCCCGAGAATTTTGATCATATTCATTAAGATAAAACCATACAATTAGAAATCAATAATACTAAGCACATATTCATTATAATCAAATTTTTAATATCAATATGCAAATTAGTCTTCCCGTTCACACTATATACCGTAGACGGCAAAGTCCCCACGGGGCCTGTTCTAGAGTGCTTCGGCCTCAGAAACGGCTAAATAAAATTTATAGTGTTGATCCCATGGGGGATATGCCCCCAGCCAATGCCTGCTCTCTTGATTTAAAGGAAAAGGGATGGGTTTATTGCCCTGTATCTGAGGCGCCTCTTGAGGGAGTATGCCGACGGGATCAACGCTTTTTGTGTCTACCACCCATGAGTTTCGGCTTGTGGGCGGGCCCACATAAAATGTCCTTGTGCCACGCCCTCATAAGTAGGATGAGTGGCAAATAACCTTAGTATGTAGATAAGCCGAACAGTATCAATAATGTAAAACAATTTTATTTATAATTGACGTTTAAATAAAAATAAAATCATGGAGAATGTGACGTAAATAACTAAGGGAATTGTGGCTTGAGTAGTGATATAGTTTCAGTTACAGACAGACAAACACACAATCTCCAAAGATTAAAACAAACGGAAGTAAACAAAATGCATTATCATAGATCCACTGTGTAGACGAGGAACGCTGATTATTGTTATGATTTTTTAACCCATCTGTTTATGTTTTTAATTGTCGAGTCGACATTTTAGTTTTGACAGAAAAATCAATGTCAAGTGTGGGCCTAATTTTTGGCGCCAATTTGCTAAATTCGACCAGGAAATTATCGGCAGCCATCTTTATTTTATCAATTGACATATGTTTGTGTCTAGGATTTTTTCTTTTTTCTTTCTTTTTTTCCAATATTTTTTAAACTCGCCAGGAAGCTTTCTTCATAATTTTGCATCTTAATCAAAATCATTACGAACTCCAAATAAGAAACGAGGAACTACTCTCTTCTCATCACGAAGAAAACAAAATCAAAATTGTCTTTGAATAAAGAGAGAGAAAGAGAGAGAGAGAGAGAGAGAGAGAGAGAGAGAGAGAGAGAAGGGAAGAAAGAGAGAATAGGTGAAAGAGAAACTAAATGGGAAAGAGTGAGATGGAGGAAGACAGGGAGAGAGGGGGGAGAAAGAATCGAGAAACATGGCTAAAAGCAAAGAGAAAGTAATAGGATAGACATATTTAATAAGAGAGAGAGAAGAGAGAGAGAGAGAGAGAGAGAGAGAGACATTGAGAAAAGAAAGAGTGTGTGGGAGAAAGAAAAACTAAATGGCAAATAGAGAGCGAAAGGGAAGAAAAACGGAGAGAGAGGGGGGAGAAAGAGAGAGATAGAGAAAAGAGAAGAGAAACGACTTAAAGCAAAAGAGAAAACAATGGATAACAGGATGTGACAATGCAAGGTCAATTTTTTAATCAGATTTTGTCTATTTTCCATTATGAAATCATACCAAAAGAGGTAAAGGTAGGTAAAATAATATTTATTTCTGATAAATTAAAGTTTTTTTACACAAACACACACACACACACATACACACAAATATATATATATATATATATATATATATATATATATAATATATATATATATATATATATATATATGGGAGTAAAAAGATTAAATGAATTAGACAGTGTGTGGAAAAAAGTATAAATGCGAACGGCATCTTTCAACACAAGAATTCAGTCCACTGTCCTGAAGAAGGTTTAACAGACTGAAAGGTTTTAACGTCGACATCACTATCTATTTTAAACATCCATCCAGTACTCCATCCCGTGTTTGTCTACTTTTGTACACACTTACACACAGACATATATATATATATATATATATATATATATATATATATATTTCATAGTTATTTTATGACACGAAAGCGAAAAAGCCGTATAATCTAATTTGCAATCCAAAAAAAAAATACAAATAATAATTCTCTCGCCTGTCAGTGTCAAACTGGGAGAGGAAAGAAAGAAAGAAAGAAGAAAGAAAGACTGCTTTTTCTCGGATATGCTAACTACGCCGTGCTTGCTTCTCCAAAACCTTTCTGCCTTGTAATACAGTAATATCTAATAATATCCGTTTTAATTGAAAAATCTTGTAGTAGGAATAATACATTTCTGGTATATTTGTTAGGAAGAAAACGATTCAAATAGTAATACTGTAAGCCGTCGGGGTGGCTTAAAGTCGGTATCACCCAGATAGCAAGGGAGTCTAACCCCTTTTCACTAGAGCTAGACCAAGGAAATTATTTTTGGCGTCTGAGACGAAGCGCCACACCTACCATCAGCTCCTCACTTTACCGCACAGATACCTATCCTACTTATACGTTGAGTTGGCGAGGAGCCGGTATCGAACGCAGAACCTTGTGGTTTCTAGTTCGACGCCCTACCGACTGAGCTAAAGCGGCCTTTTGATATCAGTTTTGATTGTATAATGCTGTAGTAGAAATAATAAATTTCTGTTATATTTGTTTAAGGGAACATGATAGAAATTTCATTTTCTTCTAAATCAAAGATAACAGTATTTAATATGGAAAAGTGACCAGAATAATGATGCAAGGGTCGCGCTGAACTAGCTTTACGAGTACTTGTCCAGTCGCGCGATAAATGGCAGACTGTCAAATGATTGACCAAGGCGAGACTGACAAAAATCGATCGTTTGGAAATATATATACAGGTCTCTCTCTCTCTCTCTCTCTCTCTCTCTCTCTCTCTCTCTCTCTTATGATGTAGAGAATTACTGAGAGACACGCACAATCGACTGTGATGGAAAGTCTCAAATGTGGCCGACTAAGCGGAATTGGTTCAGAACTGAATGGAAGTTAAAGTTTTATGTACCAAATAAACCCTTTTCAGCATACTTCACAGACAAACACATACTTATATCAACCCATATACTCACAGTATCATTTCCATATATATATATATTATATATATATATATATATATATATATATATATATATATATGGGAGTAAATATGGAAATAAATCCGACAATATGAAGAAAATTTGAAAAACGAAGTGTTCCAAAAATAAGATGAATTTATTTATCGATGCTTAAACGTTTCGGTTTATTTAAACCTTCTTCGGGATTGACTATTTGATGAAGAAATTAATGAATGTTTTATAAATGGCAGGAGTTAGAGAAATATTTATAAAAAGTTTGTAACTGTTTGTTCGGCGTTACATTTTTTGAAAGACGAGCCGTGATCCACACACGCGAAGGTGTCACGACGCGTGACGTAACTCGAAGAAATGCATTCAACAAAAGACGAGAAAAACTATTAATGGACTGATTTTATGAGAACAATGAAAACAAACTGGGAATGATAACTTAATAATTAAATAAAGCCTAGTATGCTGTAGCTATTTAAAACTATTTTAGCTAAAAACGGTTATATGTTGAAAAATCCCGGTCGATTATTAAGGTAGAGCAAAAGCGAAATTTCACTGACTTCTAAAATCTTAATCTTTTGTTGTGACTATGAGCTAATATTGTGGGATCATTGAAACTGAAGTTATGATCAGTTTCAGACATGTTGAACGAGGGTGTTCTGAAAATTTCCCAATTTAATATCCCGCTTGTGCTCATATAAACGCTTCTTGAGAGTTCTGGCAGTTTATCCAATATATTTTTGTCGCAATCTTTACATGGAATTGCGTAAACACCAGCCTCGGATTTTATAGGATGGTGAGACCCTGCATTGAGTAAGCCTCTAATTGATTTTGATGAAAATAGTAACGATTTTGATATGTAAATTATCTTCTATAGAGTTAATGGAAGAGTTATTAGGTAAAATTATGTATCTATGGGAAGTTTCGTTATATTAAAAGATGATTTAGTGGAGGTTTGTGACTGTTTTCTTTTATGGATTCTGGGACCTTTAGATTTAGCAAATATATATATATATATATATATATATATATATATATATATATATATATATATATTCGGACAGAATATGGTTAATTAAAGGATATAACGAGTATATGGATATTCGGACAGAATATGGTCAATTAACGCCTGAAGAAGATTTCAGAAGATCTGAAACACGTGTCGTAAATGTAAAATATTAATTAGAAAATAAAAAATAAAAAAACATTTTTTTTTTTTTGGAGTCACATAATTGCATGTGATTTACGATTGCCGGATTACAGGTCTCTTTTGTTAGAAGTCACATAATTCTTATTTTAATAAAAATATTAGTTTTCTCCCGTTGGACCCTTAACATCACTATTGGAACTTTACCACAAGATACAATTTTTTTAAAAATGTGCTTAAAAATGAGTATGAAAATAATTGAATACCCGATAAGAATGAATGGGACTGATAATCTTAGGCACGGATTAGCCCAACAAGGGTTTACATGCCTTAGAATTGAACCAACTATTTCCTTACAAATCATACATAACCACAAAGAAAAAAGATTTGGCATTATATAACTGTTGTGATGTTAGTCCCAACAGTAAAAAGAAGTCAAGTCGAGATGGGGTAAAATAAGACAAGTGTATTTACAATTAATGGTACATGTACGACTAGCTTGTCGTTAACGGGCACAGTGCTCCCTTTCCACTCGGTGTCTCACTATTTATAGTGAGAACCGGTGTATGTTCTCCACTGTAGGAACGGCCGGTACAACAATAACCCACAAGGTTTGATATGCCATAAAACCAAACATACAAACCAAACCTAAAATATATTGTTGACGAAAATCAATAATTGTTTACTTCGCTCTTACCCAGGCTCGAAAGTTGACCTCTACTTCTGGAGGTAAATACGATACCTTCAGTTCGACGGTATCATCTATTGCCACAAATAAGCTCAATCAAAGAATGTCCAATTAACCTATAGGTTGTTTTTTGTTTTTGTTCTTTTTCTTTTTAATTTCTATTTTATCAATTTTTATTTCCTTGTGTAAACCGTAATTAACCTCCTTTCAATCTGATATGCTAATTCTTTTGAAGGTTTCTTTAGGGTTAGAAACAGGATCAGTCATTATCCGATTGAATCGATCAACCCCAGCAAACTAATTACCTATTGATTATGCCGACCCATTCCTTTTAATTACATCGCTATCTTCCAGAAAATTTAACCATCCGTTCCATATTTATAGTAAAAATCAATAACGGTCAGTCTTTTGAGGAATATACCATTCTGACCCAATTCTCTGATTACGAAGAATCTTTTTTTTTCCTGTTTTTTTAATTTCTAGATTTGTCTTTTCATTAATCAGGGGCATTTCCGGTATTCTTATATTTGTTCAAATAAGGCACGTGGTCTAATGGCTAGAGTTGTAGGAAGTGGACTCATCGACCCCGAGTTCAATTCCTGGACTAAGCTGTTTGCATTTCACATGGCGCTAATACCCTTGGGAAAGGTATTGATCCAATTCTCTACCCAGTTATGGGTAAATAGCAGGACAGACTGAGCTCTTTAACCATGGCTAGGTAACCAGTCTAAGAGAAGAAAAACTCAGAATTCAAATTTACCAACTCCTCCGCACGAGCAGGATACGACACAAGGTCAATTTCTTAAGCGGAGTTCAACAGGTTTGAATTCAGAGTTTTCCTTCTCCTAGACTGGTTACCTAGCCATGGTTAAAGAACCCAGTTTGCCCTGCTATTTACCCATAGCTGGAGGGGGAGTAGGATTCATACCTTTCCCAAAGGTATTAGCGCTAAGTGAAATGCAATTACCACGTCCAGGATTTGAACTCGGGACGACGAGTCCATTTCCCATGACTTTAACCATTACTCCACGCGCTTCCTGGCAGAGATATGAGACTTTAAAAAGCCTGAAAATGTCTTAAAAGTACATATTTTCATGTAAATTTAAGGTTTCGATGTTATTGTCTTTTCTGGTAGAATAAGAAGCGTAGATAATAATTTGACCAAAGAAAATGTTCAATTCGATGAATTATCAGAGACGAGAGGCTTTAAAAAACTTTAACAGTGCCTTAAAAAGTTAGCATTTTCTTGTAAATTTAATTTTATCATTTTATTATTCATTATAATTTTATTATAATATGTTAATGATTTGAAGGCAATTACAATGCGTATTAATAAAAAAAAAAATGTTATTATATATATATATATATATATATATATATATATATATATATATATATATATAATTTTATTTGTCTTTTCTGGTAGAATTCTATGCGTAAATTACAATGAGACGAGAGAAAATGGTCAATTCGACGATTTGGTGGAGATATAAGACTCTAAAAAAAAACAGTGACATACAAACAGGTTTCAATTCAGAGTTTTTTCCTTCTCCTAGACTGGTTGCCTAAGCAAGGTTAAAGAGCCTATTCTGCTCTCCTGTTAGCCCATAGCCTCAGGGAGATTAGTTGGACGCATACCTTTCTCAAGTGTATTAGCGCTATGTGAAATACAACAGCCCTGTCAAGAATTTGATCTCGCCTCGCCGTGTCCATTTCCTACGACGATAGCCGTTACACAACGCGCCTCCACCGGACAGAGATCTTATACATGACCCAACGACTAAGAATATCCAGGAAAATATTAAATACCTCGCTTAGTTGTTGGCTGTTTAGGTTTTACAGCCTGTCAATCCATTGGCTCAATTTCTGCCGAAGACAATATCTTAACTCATTTTTTTCTTCTATTTAGCCCATAGATAGAACACTAACAAGTACTACCATCGGGATCAGAGTGGATCAGGAAGCAATAGTGATCAAGGGACCCTCCACATTCCACAAACCTCTAGAACTGGAACCTCGCCATCAGGCAGAGTTTAATGTCATACGCAGAAAATGTAGACGCTCAGCCACAACCTTCTAGCACATGATAAAAAGGGTTGGGGCTTGCACTAAGGACAATAGGGTTAGGGCAATCATATAGGTTCTAAAATTTGACGTGACCAGCCGACTGGTCGAAGGAGGACTGACAGCCCGTCTAGCCTAAGTAAGTGTCAAAGTGGAGTGTTTCAGCCACCGAGATTCCGTGCTCAGACATCATGAGTCGCTACCCACGGGTAAAAGTCGGCGTATTCTACAGCCACAGCTGACAGGCCGTTAAATATATTGGAAATACGCAGTTCATAAAATCGTTTGAATTCAAAAAGTATTAAAACACGAGAAAATTGAGAAGTCTTTTAAGCGAAATGATTAATTCATTAAACATTTTATTTCAACATGCAAGGGAAATATAAAGTCAATATTAACATATAAAGTCTGTTTCCTCTCCGAGGAAAAAAAAGAATTGCTACTACATCTATATATATATATATATATATATATATATATATATATATACTAAGAAATTTGAAAAAACAAGTGTTCCGAAAATAGGATGAATTTATTTATCGATGTTTAAACATTTCGGTTTCTTTAAACCTTCATCAGGATGTATCTTGGGGTGAAGAAATTGATGGATGTTTTATAGATGACAGGAGATGAAAATCTTTATAAAATCTTTTTTGTTGTGTGACTGTATTTGTTCAGCATTATATTTTTGAAAGACAAATCGCGATCCACGCACGCGAAGATGTCTTGATGCGTGACGCAACTCGAAGAAATGCATTCAACAAAAGACAAGAAAAAGTATTAATGGACAGATTTTACGAGAGAGAAAGGGAACAAAGTGGGAATGATAACTAAATAATTAAATGAAGCCTGGTATTTTATAGTTATTTAAAACTATTTTATATTTATATTTATATGAGCACAAAAGTGATATTAAATTGGGCAATTTTCATAATACCCTCGTCCAACATATGTCTGAAACTGATCATAACTTTTAGTTTCAAATATGCCACAATATTAGCTCATATTCACAACAAAAGACTACGACAGATTTTTGAAGCCTGTGCAATTTCGCTTTTGCCCTCCCTTAATAATCGAGATGGATTCTTTAATATCACCGTTTCTAGCTAAAATAGTAAGCACCACACACACACACACACACACACACACACACACACACACACACACATATATATATATATATATATATATATATATATATATATATATTAGAATTCGTCAAACATCCAAAGAATGCTAGTTTTTTATTCAACATTTTTAAATAGATTGACCGACAAAGCAAAAGGCTCTTACAGTCTTCTTATTTTCTGTGATAAATTTATTTTTCCTCAAATAAACAAAAGCCCTGATGAATCTATATTGAAACAGATCGAAACACTGCAGCGTTGGCGAAATAAACATCACTCATTTTATTGAATCTGTGTTTTTTCAATTTTTTGGCAGCATTTTTTCTTTTAAATATGTTGTGTTAAACTCTACTGACAATTCTTGTCGGACGAGTTTTTGTTCGATCCTTTCTAATTTCTGGTCATCTTTTTTGGTGTCAGGGTGGAACTGGTGTAGCAGTCTATTAAAGGTTTCATTACGAGCGCTTTCGGCAATTCGGTTTGCTATCTTCAGGTAGGAAACTGATGGTATGTTCCGTGTCTCGTTTTTAAGGAAAACAAGCAGTAGCGTAGGAATTGGAAGAGTGAGGTAGTAACAATTGGTAGGGGGAGGTTGTAGGAATTGGTAGTAGTTCGAACGAACGATGCAGTATAGCTTGTTGTGGGAGAGGGGGCATGAGTTGTGAGAAGGGGAGGGGAATAGTGAAAGGAGGATAGGCGGGAAATTATAAGCCTTTGAGAACATGTTGACTTGATTCATTCATATATATATATATATATATATATATATATATATATATATATATCCAGAATCGTTTAGTCTGTCTAAATTTTTAGTATCCTGCTCAATTACAACATGAAAACCAAGAAATGTTACGCTTTTTCCCGACAATCTCGCTCTTTGTTTATCTTTGTAATCAAATCAGCGATGTTTACTTTCAGGCTAATTAGATCTTCAGCCGATAACTCTACATGTCTATGAAACTTTTGCTCATCTTGTGCACGGGCGGTAGCGTTAAGCTCTTCATTACAGTCCATTGAACTCCGTCACTGACAGGTTTCCGTGAACGTGAGAGTGTTAATTGCATTATGAAATTTTAAACCTCCACGCACATACCATACCTGTTCCTATAAGAAACGGTAATAGGTAGAAAACTATTAATGTCCATTACGCTCATAACTCTCTTTATTTCAGATCAATGATACTGCGCATGCGTCACGACGTAGACATGGTTATTGGTTGGTCAATAAACTGTGTATTATAGACGGCTGTCGGTTTGAGTATTGATGTACGTGTTTTTGATCGATCGCTTTTGGTGAAATTAGGATAAATTTCTGTGCAGAGATTACTATATGTGACCCCCTAGCTGTATAGTATGACTTACATAGTAATAATTGTCAATTTAAGTGTTTATTTATTGCATAGTCTGTCAGGATCGAGTAACGTATGAAATTAATATGTAAACATTTGAGTAAAGAAGCCGTAATGTATGTTTAAGTAGCCGTAGACCATAACTGACACTGACTAATATGCTTATTGTTTTGACACCACAAAACGGAACAAATCTGGTAATTTTCACCTTTAGTTGTTAAAATTCCTAGCAAATAAGGCAATTAGAGTAACCTCCCTTGACTTTCACTTTGAAATAAGCCGGTAGCTATTTTGAAAGTCTCCGTGCGAAATAAACAAATCATAGAAACTTTTTCGAAAACAATACAACTGCATGCTTTAACACAAAAATATCATAAAATGTGTTCTTAATAACAAGTTCATTTCACATAATTTTATGCTAGGAATTTAGCCAACTGACTTTCACTTTGAAAGAAGACGGTAGTCATTTTGAAAGTCTTCGTGCGAAATACACAAGTGATCTTAATAACAATTAAGTTCATTTCAGATAATTTTATGCTAGGAATTTAGCCAACTGACTTTCACTTTGAAACAAGCCGGTAGCCATTTTGAAAGTCTTCGTGCGAAATAAACAAATCATAGAAATTTTTTCGAAAACAATACAACTGCATGCTTTAACACAAAAATATCATAAAATGTGTTCTTAATAACAATTAAGTTAATTTCAGATAATGCGCACGCACAATTTTATGCAAGGAATTTTAACAGCCAAAGGTGAAAATTACCACAAATCAAACATCTCATATAACTAGCTTCTCTTTCTTTTTATCCTTGCTAACGAAAGGAAAGAAAGACATATTCCTTTACTTGAGCCAGATATACAAGGTCGGCTTATTTCAAAGTAAAAGTTAAGGGAGGTTACTCTAATTGCCTTATTTGCTAGGAATTTTAACAACTAAAGGTGAAAAATACCAGATTTGTTCCGTTTTGTGGTGTTAAAACAATAAGCATATTACTCCGTGTCAGTTATGGTCTACGGCTCCTTAAACATACATTACGGCTTCTTTACTCAAATGTTTACATATTAATTTCATACGTTACTCGATCCTGACAGACTATGCAATAAATACACACTTAAATTGACAATTATTACTATGTAATACAAATCTAAAGCCACTAATGTAATTAGAAATATATTTCTGGAAAAGAAACGACTCATTTCTTGGAATTGGACGCATAGCCTAGTGGATAAAGGAGTTAGTTTAAAACATATCTAAGTTATCTCTAGACTGCAGGTTCAATCCTGGCCAGGGGCAGAAGTAACATAATATAATAATTAACACGGCTTAACACCTGTACCCCAGCTATGGTTAGCGGAATGAGAACAGGATACTCCCGTGGATTGGATAAAGGGTTAGGTTCAAAGTTCTGTAATGACTCCCGATTACGAAAAGAAGGTTCTTGAGTTCGAATAGAAGGGTCCCGAATTCAAAAAGAAGGTCCCCGAGTCCAAAAAGAAGGTCCCCGAGTCTAAAAAGAAGGTTCCCGAGTCCGAAAAGAAGGTTCTCGAGTCCGAGAAAGTTCCCGATTCCGACAAGAAATACCTGAAGAAGGACAGGGGTCACATTGGCCGAAACGTTGTACAGATAACAATGAAGATGAGGACAATAGTCCGAATAATCCAATTAATACTGAAATGCCTCATCTTTAAATATTTTCACAAATGATTCAAACATCAATACTCACATTCTTATTTACTTATATCTATATATGAATATCCTTGTTCCTTAATTGTACGACCGTTAACATCTTACAAGTTCCTCTGGTTAAAACTGTGACCGTCGAAATCGTTCAAAATGAAATTTAAATCCTGATTATCTGGTGTCGCTTATCCGCTGATTTCTTATTTCTTATGAGTGTTGTCACCCCATCTAAATAATGGACGGTTCCGTTTTTATCATAAAGAAAGAAAGGTAAGAAAAAGTACATGCTACACAGAAAATATATAATAAGAAAGAAAGAAAGAAAGAAAGAGAGTAAGGAAAAGATAAAGAAAGAGAGAGGGTAAGCACGCTGAAGCTATAACGCTAATCTGTTTCAATTGAACATATTGAAAAGATGAAAAAAGGAAGGAAAGAAAAACAAGAGTGAGAGTGAGTTAAATCAATATCATTATAACATTACATATTGAACTATTTAGCAGTAGCTCTCAAGTAAACATATCAAAAGTTGTAATAATGTATATCCACAGGTCTCGCTAGTTTTAAATATTTTCACAAATAATTTAAAGGAATAAACATGAATACTCACATTCTTGAAAGTTATTTCGAATTTCCATATATATATATAATTACCAACCCCTAAACTATACCTGACACTAAGGTTCCAGTACTAGATCTGAAAAGTGTTGCATATTCCTTCATTATCATTACACACAGATTAAACTGTGACATGGATTCGTAGTACCTGTTAAAATGATGAGAAAAGAGAAGGATGAAGGGGAGAAGCAAGCGTGGGGGGTAGCTTTTACTAAAGAGAAGAGGGCCCTTTGGTTTGAATTCAGAGTTTTTTCTTCTCCCAGACCGGTTCCCTAACCAAGGTTAAAGAGCCCAGTCTGCCCTACTATTTATCCATAGCTGGAGTGAGAATAGTTGGATTCATACCTTTCGTTAGCGTGTTATATACCCCATTTGAATCGGGTATGTAAATGGTTAGAAGAGAGTTCTAAGGGCAGTTCTATATCGCCGACCGGCCATCTTCTTTTGAATTGATTTCTTCCTCTGTTTCTTACTGCTGTAACACTATTAAAGTGTTATGGGTTGATTGGGGATCTGTTAATTATTTACTAATTAATTAAAACTACCCTAATTATTAATTATGGTGGTTTGTTAAAATTAAAAGTAAAAATAAGAAAAACTATAATAATAATAATAATAATAATAATAATTATTTATACTAAAAATATAAATTTATATAAGCAAAGAATTTTCACGTAGACAAAGAAATTCCTTAAATTATGGAATTTGACCTATATCATCGGAATTTTAGATTTTGCCAAAATAAAATGATAATGTAACAAATAAGATTCCAGTTTTTGAAAAGTTGGTCAACAATTTCAAAAAACTTAGATAAATAAAACAATGGTTGGCCTTGACTCGTTGGAGTTGGAAAAACCCAAATGGAAAGATACAAGCTAGGCTGGCATAAGGCCATTTAGACACGTAGGCAATGTTATCGAGTGGCTGGCCAATCAGAGACATATGTTAGGGGTGGGGAGATCCCATAAATAACAGACTAGAAGAGACCAGAAACAGAGGAGACCGAGAAGAGAGAAGCAGAGTCAGACACGCCGTAACCGCTACAAATCGCATCCCTTGTCACCGTCCATACTGTTCTCTGACCTCCTGCTTCTCGGTAACAAACCAAATTTATAAGTTATCCATTACCTGTACATTTTTATAATGAACGCAATACTTTGTTTATTTTCCTCAGACGTCTTTATTAAAACCGAAAGGCAAAAAGTTTCAACTGCGCGGTGAGAAGATGGTTTATTGGGGAACAGACAACCTCACGTCTAACCCCTTCGAATAACCACTAAATTCTATCTACTCTAACTTATTTCCCTTCACACGTTTTGTCCTTAGCCAATGAGAAATCAGCAGCTAGCCCAGTAAAAGGGGAACTGCTGTCAATAACTTCTATAACGGTCGTGCTATAATTGTAACTTTCCATTTGAAATAGTGTTATTTGAATTTTACTACACTACAATCGTAATTCGGATTATGTAAAAAGGGTAGTAGTACTATGTGAAATGCAAACAGCTGCATCAAGGATTTGAACTTATCTCGCCGTGTCCATTTCTTATGACAGTAACCATTACACAGTGATTTGTTTAAAAATTATTCCCGTTCGATAAGATGGTATATAAAAACTAAATAGATAACTTATGAAATAACTACATAAAAATGTTAATATAGATGTACAATGAAGATGATTCCCTAACCTCTACGTTTATAATAATCCGGTTTAGTACAGTTGATAGAGTGTTCGGTTGGGAACCTCGAGTTTCCTGGTTCGATCCCGGCCCTCGTCAACTCAGCGTATGAGTAGCCCAGGGATCTGTTCTGTAAAATGAGGAGCTGATGTTAGATGTGGCGCTCCGTTCAGACGCAAAAAACAATCTACTTGGTCTAGCACTAGTGAAAAAGTTGTCAAGTTGATATCGACTTTAGGCCACCTCGACGACTTTACTTTTTTTACTTCTATTAATAATGGAGATTCGCTTCCGGTTTTTGTTTGTAACAAAAACTACGTCACTGCCTACGTCACATACCCCAAATTGTCATAACATCAAATACACTCAAAATTTGAACATGCAACATTAGACAGTCTTCATTGTTTTTTAAAACAAGTTTTAATAAATACATGACTGGTATTATATATCTATATAAAGTCATCGGGGCGGCCTAATGTCGGAATCAGCCATGCAGCGAGGAAGTCTATACCCTTTTCACTAGCACTAGACCAAGGAGATTATTTTAGCGTCTGAGGTAGAGCGCCACACCTACCACCAGCTCCTTACTTTACCGCACAGATCCCTGTGCTACTCATACGCTGAGTTGGCGAGGCCGGGTATCGACCTAGGAACCTTGTGGCTTCTAGCCGAACGCTCTACCGATTTTTTTATTCTATTTTAATACATATTTAAAGTTTAAATTTCAAATTGTTTTATTTTTTAATCCTTTAATGAATTTGATGATTTTACTTACTTAGGGTACAAACTTGCTGACATTGAATTTTTTACTCCCACCCCTCAGGCAATATGTTTCAAAAATCTATTTTTACATCGCCCGGAGGGTGTTTTTTATTTTGCTAGTTTATATAATACTCCTAGACGTTTTGACGCGCCGTTAAAATCAATGTAGATTGAGTCACAACTTATTACAATAAACGCAATGGTTTGATTTCTCGTCTCGTTTTGGAATAAATGTTGGATGTAAGTGTAGCAAGTAAATCTCATTAAAGGTTGGTCAATTTTCTAGAGAGGTCATGTTTGGTTGTTCGGTACTTGTTGCTGTCCGAAGCACTTGTCTGGCGGACTGTCACACGGTGGAAACACGATCGATAATCGCCCTAGTGGCTTCAATGAATTGTGCCATTTGAATTCTCACGTGGAGAAACACGTAGTTACGTTGGCTATCTAATAAAGTAATAAGTGTGTTCGATATTAGATAAGTTAGTAAGCGGAGTGGCCCGTTGGCGGCATCAGTCGTACAGCAAGGGAGTCTATCCCCTTTTTGTTAGACCAGGGATATTGCTTTTGCTTATGTGGAACGCTAATACGTGCGTTTGATATTAGATAAATTAGTTATCGGAGTAGCCTTTGTGGCTATCATCTGGTGAGCGAAGGAGTCTATCCCATTTTCGCTAGACCAGGAAGATTGTTTTTGCTGATGTGAAGCACCAATACGTGTCTTCGATATTAGATAAGTTTGTTATCGGAGAGGGTATGTTGTCGGTACCAGCCGGACAGTGAGGGAGTCTATCCCATTTTCGCTAGACCAGGAAGATTGTTTTTGCTGATGTGAAGCACCAATACGTGTCTTCGATATTAGATAAATTCGTTGGTGGAATGGCCAGTTGGCGGTATCAACCAGACAGCGAGGGAGTCTATCCGATTTTCGCTAGCGCTAGAGAGATTGTTTTTGCTGATATGTAGCACCAATACATGTCTTCGATATTAGATAAGTTTGTTATCGGAGTGACCTGTTGTCGGTAACAGCCGGACAGTGAGGGAGTATATCCCATTTTTGCTAGGCCAGGGAGATTGCTTTTGTTGATGTAGAGTGTCAATACGTACGTTCGATATTAGAATAGTTAGTTATCGGGGTGGCTTGTTGTAGGTGTAAGCTGGATAGCGAGGGAGTCTGTCCCTTTTTCGCTAGACTAAGGAGATATTTTTTGTCGATGATGTCGTGCGTTCGATATTAGATAAGTTAATTATCGGAGTGGCCTGTTGTCAGGATCATCCGAATAAGTGAAGGAGTCTATCCTATTTTCGCTAGAGGTAGACCAGGGAGAATGTCTTTTTTTAGGTTGAGCGCCACACCTACAGTCAGCTCCCCACTTTACCACACAGATCAGATTATGCAATCTGTACTACTCATATGCTGAGTTGGTGGGGACTGGTATCGAGCCAGGAACTTCGCGATTCTTAGGTGGGTGCTCTGTCGACTGAGCTAAATCGGCCCCTTAAACCGAAATAATAAGGTTAAAATTCAGGATTGATTTCCCTGTCTGTATTACATTCATCAGGATAATTGAAAAAATATAGAAAGAAAATTATAAGATACTTGTTCTTTTTCAATATTAATTAAAGAAGGAAAGGAAGTTCCGTAAAAATACGCTACAATATAAAACATTTTTTTTAAATATAATTCTATCATAAATTTTGACAAATACAAGTAAAATAAATAGACAAATAATGAAGACTGTCCCGCGGGATGTTGAAATACAAAGAGAAGACAACAACAGACATTGATAGAATTTTAAATGAAGAGAAGATTGTAACAAAAATAAATGAATCTACGTCGTAGATTTTGTTCCACGAAGGTAATGCGGACGCTGAGACTGAAAAGAAATTATTATTAGCTATTCATCCATTTGTCTGTCTTGGACATTCTGTAGACTTCCGGTGCTGATCACGTGAGCAATTTCTTCTTTTTTTTTTTTTTTTTTTTTGCTTTCTTAAAAAATCTTTATATTACTATCTTATTGAATAAATCTATATAACAATTTCGTAATAACTGACAGTTTCTTTTGTGTAAAGGCAACCGTCACTAAATTTTGTTTCGGTGCTTCAACATTTTCATAATGTTCTTGTAGTTATTTGTATTATTTGGAGTATTCGGACTATTGTCCTCATCTTTATTGTTATCAGCACAACGTTTCAGCCGATGTACTCTCCGGCTTTCTTCTGGTATTTATTGTGGGACTCGGGAACCTTCTCGAACTCGGGAACCATCTCCTCGAACTTGGGTACATTCTCTTCAAAATCGAGAACCTTCTTGTCGAACTGGGGAGCCTTCATGTCGTAATCGAGAGCCTTCACGGAACCGCGATCCGGACCCTTTAATCAATCCACGAGGGTAAACTGTTGTCATTCTGTTAACCATGACTGGGTATAAGTGTTAAGCTGTGTTAATCATTTTATCTTACTGTCACCCTTGACCAGGATTGAACCTGTAGATAACAATAAGGATGAGAATAATAATGCGGATAATCCAAATAATAAAGATTATATGGCGTTATCTCAAAATTTCAGAGAAATTGTAATTATTTGTCTGAATTATTGAGATCATTTTTATAATTTTGTTGAAGACTTAACATGTTATTGTAGCGAGAGAAATTAGAAACGTGGTAGCTCAAAGCGAGCTTGAACATGTCTGGTGTGCAAAATGAGATCAGGGGGTGTTGCGGGTGACTACAGAGATTGAACTCGCAGTCTCCTAATCGTGAGTCGTGGCTCAAAGTCAGACTACCTCGATGGCGTGTATGCAAAATTTTACATTTCGGTGGTAGCGCTGGGCGCGATTGGCCCGTATGTAGGATCTTGGTCAGGGAAGTTAATTATTATTTAAGGCCTGCCTTCCCGCACCGAGCGAGTTGCGTTTTGATCTTGCTAACAAGAACACAGACGTGCAATGAACAAGAGGTGAGTGAACTTTGGTGGTGGACTGCTGGAAAATTGTTGCTGGCGGAATGACTTGGTCAGGGGACTTTGGCAGTTCGGAGAACGTCTTTTTTAGGGGAGAGTCATAATCAGGAACATTCTTGTCATAATCTTTATTCAATCCACGCGAGTCTCCTGTTCTCATTACGGTAAACATAGCTGGGGTAAAGGTGTTAAGATGTGTTAATTATTATTCTGCGTTACTGTCAACCTTAACCAGGATTGAACCTGCAGCCTAGAGATAACTGTCACATAGAAGTGTCTTATAGTCCGAATAATACAAATAATACAAATTATCAAGCCTCATCTAAAGAATTCAGAGAAAGAAGATTGAAAATGCAAGAAAAGAAAGATATTCTGCCATAAATTTGGGAAATTATTGAATAGGAAGGTACTGAAAGAACGAGCCAGTATATCCTTCAGTTAGGATACAAGAGGCTTCGGCACGGACATAAGTAGAGTGAACTTGGCTGACCTCGGTCAAGCAGAACCTACTTATGATTAATGAGTCCTGGACGTTTCTGATTGAACAAAGAAAACTATCTACATTAATGATACGCCATTTCCGAGCGTCATGGATGCCGGGGATTACAGACTAACCTCAAGGTTTCGGCTTTAGACAATTCACTGTCCCAAGTCTGAGGTAACTTGGTGCGCCCCAGTTACTGAAAATAAAACTATATTTGCTATGCTTTGTCGCCTGAGGCCTTTTTTCCCAACGTGTGTGTTTTTGTTTTTTCGGCGATTTCGGACATTTCATCTGATTCAGTGTCCAGATATAAGCGATGATCCAACCAGATGCTGGTCTAAGTTACAATGCTACACTTAAAAGAATTGGAATGTTCGAGAGGAAGATAGAAAAGAGAGATATAGAGTGATATATATATATATATATATATATATATATATAATATATAAATGTGTCAAAAAAGTATCGAGATTTTTATACTTTTTGACTCACCTTGTATTCTGAAAAAAATAACGTTTATTCATTAATTCTCTTCAGAATACAAGGTGTGTCAATAAAGTACCAAGTTTAAAGCAGTATTTACCAAGATAGAAGTATGGATGTGTGACAGAGAGAGACAGACAGACAGACACACAGACAAACAGACAGAGACAGGCAGACAGACAGACAGACACTGACTTTAGGTCTTCGATACTCCTAACTTAAATATATATGGTCTTATCTATGATATTGATCTCGCTTTACTTATAAAAATAGCAATATATATATATATATATATATATATATATATATATATATATATATATAGTATGAACAAAAAGTAATAAGACAAGCAGGAATATTTCTTATACGCTGTTTATTCTCAAATAGTTTCGACCTTAGGTCATCGTCAGGAGAAAATTTCTTATTTGAAGAAATTGTTTATAGATTTTTGAAAGGGATCATTATAGAAAAACTATAAAAATTAAAGTGTTTTTGAGGCTTTGACATGCTATTAAAATCCGGGTAGACGAGTGTGTTAGTAGTAGCATGTCCATTTTGTTCCATGAAGAACATATATATATATTATATATATATATATATATATATATATATATATATATATATATATGATGAACAAAGAGTGATGAGACAAACAGGAATATTTCAATTATGTTATTTATTTTTTGATTATCCTCAACAAGTTTCGACTTAAGGTCATCGTCAGGAGAAAATTTCTTATGAAAGAAATTGTTTATAGAAAGTTTTTAATACTTTTCTAAGTGTTTGACAAACCACAATAATTCGGGAATAGAAATGTATTAGAAATGGCGAGTCGATCTGTTCAGTGTAAAACTTCTTTTTGTTAAATTCGTTTGAAAATTTTCTCATATATATAGGAGAGTGTTTTTTTTTTAAAGCCCACTCTAAACTGCATCTGAGGGTAGAAATTACGTTCTTGAGATCTGGGTATTTAGGAGTACCGCTTTGTTCCCATTACTCCCAGGCACACTCAAAACTGCATCTGATGGTAAAGATTCAATTCTAGAGATCTGGATATTTTAGAGTACCACTTTGTTTCATTACTCCGGCCCACTCTAAACTGCATCTGAGGATAGAAATTCAGTCTAGATGTCTGGGTATTTAGGAGTACGCTTTGTTCCCATTACTCCCAGGCCCACTCAAAACTGCATCTGATGGTAAAGATTCAATTCTAGAGATCTGGATATTTTAGAGTACCACTTTGTTTCCATTACTCCCAGGCCCACTCTAAACTGCATCTGAGGATAGAAATTCAATTCTAGAGATCTGGGTTTTTTGGAGTACCGTTTTATTGCCATTACTCCCAGGTCCAATTTAACCAAGAGTGGTAGTACCTGTCAGGATTCAATCTCTGAATCAAATAGATATGTCAGCGACTTAATTGTATTAGATAGGAATACTTGATATCATATAACCGTGTACATAAATGTCCTAATAAACAGCTTCACAAAATGAAGATTCAATATTATGGGCAGTCCAAAACCATAAAAAGGACACAAGGATTTTCCAATGAACATGAAGAAGAGTAAAGTAAAAAGTAGGAGAAAACTATTTATTAATGTTTCTTTATGGTTTGGTGTGTGGATTAGAATGAAAAAGTTTCAGTGATGATTTTTCATGGATACATGGCGTGGTTTGATTGGACGTGTGAATAGTACGTAACGATGGGAGAAAAGAGGGATGAGAGGTCAGAGTGTAAATTGAGTCAGAGAGAATGTGTTAATGGAGCAAGAAACGGAATTTCTTGCTCTCGGCAGTTGTAATTTTGGGGAAATAAAATCCTCATGAGTGAAAAGAAGTGGCCTTGTGTTATTACTAAAACCTCCAAATGGCACAAGGCAAGATAACCCTCAGTCCTAAGTTGGCGTACAGACTCCATGACATCATAGAATTGCCAGTCAACTGAACAGCAGCCCAACAACAAGGATTCCAGCCTTCTCCGATGTTGTACCGTTACAGAGATAAGTATATTGAATATTTCTTTATCCATACATCGTTCATTCCATTAGAAGGAAGAACCGTAACGTTAAGCAACGGGGACACATCATCTCTCCATTCGGAAATAAGTGCAAAACGTAACGAAAAGTTGACACGTCATCATCTCAGCCATTCCAAAAAGGAGAGGGTAAAGTAAACAAGCGTTTTAACACATCTCACAATTCTGAAAAGAAGAGCATCGGGTTACACATAGATGTTGAAGAAGCGAATGGACGCATTTTCTATTCTTCATGTCGAAGAAAGACTGACACGTGACGCGAGAAAACTCGCCTCGAATATAACAAGGGAGACAATTCTATTTTGTCTCCCAAGACCATAAATAAACAGTTTGATCTGTTCTCTTTCCCGGCGTCAAAACTATAAATATATTAGCCAGTGTCATTTGTGGTTTACGGATGGTTTAACATATATCACGGCTTCTTCTTCATTCAAATGTTTACGTATTATGCTTGCATGATGCTCGATCTGGACATCACATACAATAAATAAATACTTAAATTGACAATTATTACTACGTAAGTCAAACATCACATATAGGGTCACACATCAATTTTGGCACACAGTTCCATGCTAATCTCAGCCAACACCGACATCACTAAAATTGCAACACATCATCATCATCATCACCATCAGCATCATCACCATCATGTCGTACGCTGTGGTAGAGAATCCGGGCACAGTACCAAATGTGGTACTATTACATACCCACATTGGCATCGGGCATACAACTGGTGTGTGTGACAGTGAAAGTTCTCAGATAAGACAGTTCTTCAGTGATATATATATATATATATATATATAATGGGTACAAGAGATTACCTACTCGAGTTTCACCATAATGATCTTCAGGGTTAAATCCACACAATTAATCGAGACACCGATTAATAGCAGTCGATTTCACGTGTGTGGTCATTGTATTGAAATGTTTGTTGTACCCATTTTATAATAAATTTGCTCTACTTAATATTAAGCACTTTGTATTTGTTATATCGCTGATTTACCCCTCTGAATTCTACACTTACTAACCATCGTGACCAAATTCACCAGTATGTCAACTTTTCCTTTATATATATATATATATATATATATATATATATATATATTGCCATTTATTCTAAAACTTAAATCTATAGTATCAGTTTTAAAATTAAAATTAACAGTATTAAATAAAATAGGAATCTATATAAAAAATACTTGCAAGGGAAAACCACCCTCCGGGCAGTGTAGAGATTAATCTTTGCAAGATATTGCCAGAGGGGGTGGGGGGTAGGAAAATTAAATAAATTGAATAGAACGTTTAATTTTTTAAATTACTTACTTAAAAAGCATCATATTCATTCTTTTTCGTTTTACGACAGAAGGGACCTCCAAAACATTTCTAAATTTTCTGATTTAATTATTCAGACTCTTAGCCTTAGAGAAAAATTTTAAAATCGTTCGAATAAAATATATTCTGTTCGGATCTCATAAAATTAAATATGGGGGAGGGGCGACCTAGTAAAAAAAAATTCTCCAATATATTTTAGGAAAAAAAACTATTTTGAACATAAATTCATCTAAAGTTGAATAATTATCGACATTTTCGAGAAAATCTGACCTTTAATTGATTTTTGATAGAATTTTAATATTTTTATGTAGTAATTATACTGACTATAAATTGATAGACTTATTTAAGTCCTGAAACGACTGTGGCATAAGCAATAAGGTAGTTTCGGTTACAGACAAATAGGGACCGAATCTCTGTTATTAGTAGAAGATATAGATTCAATACAACAATACTAAAAAGATAAAAATAGAAACACTTACGCACTTCTCTGGTTTATGATTCTTAGGACTTTGATTATCGGGCAATTACAAACATTTACCTGAAAATAAAAAGAATATGAAACTTAATGTTATGAATTGGATATTCTTGCATTTAGTACTAGCAGCGGATACCCGGCGTCGCCCGAGTAGAGGGGGATTTTTTAAAATTAGTCCCGCAGATCCATTATTACTAAATCCTCGTGAGATGCCCCATTTAGATCCCTATGTAAAAAAGAACCTTGCGTTGATCCAGCTACTCTGAAAAGAAATGTTAATGTCTACTATCTAAAATATTAAATGAAAAAAAAATCCATGCTGTTATCATTCAAATTTATTTTTTAATTATCTTCACGAGTATAAATCAAATGTCTATTATTTTTGCTCAAAAACCAAGCCCTGGTGATATTTAATGTTTGTATATATTTACTTTGTCGTTAATTGTTTTATTTTCGAAGTTTCATCCGGACATACATATACACACAGCTGCCTTTTATATATGTATAGATAGATAGATTATTAAAAAGAATTTCAAATAGTCATAATTATTCTTTTCTTTCTCTATGTTTATTTTATTAAGTACTAAGTATATGTTCGCGGTCTTGCCTACGTTGTATAGTATTCTATTAAATCTAAGTATGCACTTTTTGAATCTCATAATACTCACCACTGGATAGCAGTACCTATCGCTCGATATGCTTAGTATGAAAATGTTTCAAAGGTAATGTGTTCATGTTAACCCCTATTTACCAATAACGACATAATGATACGATTTCAAATATTGATTGATTGATTAGTTTTAACGGTACCTCAAACCGTCTGGGGCCAAAGGGTAAATTGTAAGGGTTGTTCAGATTTATTGTTAAGTTTTTCCAATGTTTATTCTTGATTTTGACAGTACGTTGTCTGCAATTGTTTGTTGCTAAATTAATTAGGAATTGCTCTGAGGGATAAGTTTATAGGATAAAGTTCAAGTTTATTGTTATATTTTTGGTATAATTTTATTTGGATTATTTGGATTATTCGAACTATTGTCCTTATCGTTATTGATATTTCCACAACGTTTCAGTCGATGTGCCCTACGGACCTCTTCAGGTGTTTCTATGATATGTTACATTGTAGATTATGTTATAATAACACTTGGTCAGGATTGAACCTGCAACCTAGAGGTTCTAGTCACTTAGAACTGTATTAACCCCAACTATGGAGAACGAAACGGAATAATATTTCTCTGAATTTTTGGATAAGTCTTAATAATTTGGATTATTTGGATTGTTCGAAATATTGTCCTCATCTTTATTATCTACACAACGTTTCTGTCGATGTGTCCTCCGGACATATTAAGGTATTATCCATCGTCGGATGTAGAGTAATATTTCCCAGTGGTATTAACGCTATGAGAAATGCAAACAGCCTCGTCCAGGATTTGAACTCGGGTCGACGAGTCAATTACCTATGATTCTACCCATTACACGACGTGCCTCCATATAAGACCATTAGAAAGAGCAGGCACAGGCGGAGACATAGAGATTGAAAACGGCAACTGGGGAACATTTTCCCCCTTCAACTAAATTGACAATAACTCAACATTTCTACGAAACGTTTTACATCGGCCAATCCAACTATTAGACGCTATGCACCACGTCTACTGACGAGTAGTAACGGGTACCATGTCAATATATATGTAGGTAACACTTATTTCTATCTTGTCACCCGATCTCCAAAAATAATTGACAAGACATTCTGTATTTTGGTTCACTTACATAATGCATAAAACAGAAGGATATATATATATATATATATATATATATATATATATATATATATATATATTATATATGTGTGTGTGTGTGTGTGTGTGTGTGTGTGTGTGAAATGGATATGTTGAAAAAACAAAAGATGTTTACAAAAGCATGGGATCATCAGGAGAGGATGTGCAACCGTTTCGCGGCCTTCCTCTCAACGGTTTTAAAAAGCAACATCGGACCCCCTCACTGATGTGAGGTCCCTGGGAATATCGGTATCGACCGCATGTGGATCGGTCTTCAACAAAAAATAAGACGGGATGAAATGACCGTTAGAAGAAAGAATGCGCAAACAAAACGCTGCTAGTCAAAAGTTGGAATATCTTTTTATCAAAAAATGCGCTGTCAGTATTAAAAATAAAATGAATTTTATTTTTAATTTAAAAAAAAAAATCAGAAGCATTATAGTTTATAATAAGACTCAAAAGAGCCTGATGTAAAATTATTTAAAAAAGTGTATAATTATATAAAAAGTGTAAATCAAAATATCAAAATTGTTCGTAATACACTCCAACTATTAAATAAGTAACCACTAAGTGTAGGTAAATCCGTGGTGTTTATGGATAAATATCTTAACATTCATATGTATAGTTTTTTCATAGACAAATAAGTGAAATAAAATGGAACTTAATCCGACAGTGTGAATTTGATATATTGAAAAAACAAAAGATGTTTACAAAAGCATGGGATCATCGGGAGAGAATGTGTAACCTTTTCGGGGCCTTCCTAAGAAAGAAAGTTTTATAATTTGCTTGAAGCATTGTGTATATGTTGGTTTGGAGGTTGATTTTGAAGGCTATCACAATGCAGATGTAAAGAAAAAATAATAAGGTAACAATGGTGTTGTGTGTTAACCTGTAATTTATTCTTGATATTTCGAAATAAATCTCTTTTTCAGAAGAACAAGACGACAACTACTTCAGTAAAAAACTGACCAATCTCTTACTTTTCATTCTGCCTATCACTTTCTTCCACTCTATATATCTCTTGATTACATCCTTGCTATATAATGTTAGTTTCTCTGGAAGAGTAGAGAGAGAGAGGAGAATTTGAAAGGTATTTCTATGTTAAATTTCAAAAGCAGCAACCCCTAGCTTAAATTAGGTCAAACATTCCCTTTCTTAGAAAGCTTACAACATTATTTTAATGTTTTGCTCTGCCATATTTGTTCATTTATTTTTTTATAAAACATAAAATTCAAATAACTGCAATATATTTTGACAAAAAGCACTTAACTATAAAAAGTCTCATACAATATTTATATTTTATTCTTATCAATAAAACCATCACCTACTGCTTTCAAAATTCTTGGCCTTTTTTACACACACACACACACACACACACACACACACACATATATATATATATATATATATATAGATATAGATATATAAAGTAAAAATTATGAGGTGTAGCGCCACACCTACCATCATCTCCTTACTTTACCACACAGATCCCTATGCTACTCATACGCTGAGTTGGCGAGGACCGGTATCGAATTAGGAACCTTGTGATTTCTAGCCGAACGCTCTACCGACTGAGCTATATATTTTTTTTCTTTTTCGCCGGTGTTGCCTAACGTCGTTATCAGCCAGACTGTAAAAGAGCCTATCCCCTTTTCACTAGGGCTAGACCATAGAGATTGTTGTTGTATCTGAGGTGGAGCCACACCTACCATTAGCTCCTTACTTTACCGCACAGATGCTACTCATACGCTTAGTTGTTGAGGGCCGGTATCGAACCAGATACTTTGTGTTTCCTAGGCAGATACTCTGCCGACTCAGCTTAACTATATATATATATATATATTATATATATATATATATATATATATCATATCATCATCATCATCATCATCATAATGTAGCGCATTTAGCACGGATATCCATGACAATCTCTCGCCAACCCTCCCTATCATTCATTGACCCAGGAAGGTTCTCCACGTAGCATCCAGCATCCTCGCAGAGTTGGTCAATGTAGGTCCTTGGTGGGCGTTTAACATATCAATTGGATCCCTATTACTTTTTAAGGTAGTATAGAAATCCTTATGGCAATCAGTACAGCTGATGGCCCTGAGAGTGAGTGACAATGCTTGACCTCACTCTCACCTTGCTTTCTGGGGATAGAATCGTGAGAACGGAACCCCGATAGAAAGCCCTTCTCCGGTTTAAGGTGGGCAACTCAGAAAGTCAGTTGCAGTAGTTAGTTGCAGTTAGTCAGTTGAGAGTTAAGACTGAAGCTAGCAAGATGTGACTCTCCGCGCGCATTTGTCTGGTTCTGGGGTTCCAGAATAAACTAACATCCAAAGTAAATCGAAGTCTTGTTGTTATTACTAAAAGCTAACAATGACACAAGGCCTCTGATAAGAAATGGTCCCCAGCAGAACCAGACACGGAATCCCCATACAAGAAGACCAGACGAGACCTGTAGAAGATATACCAGACCATTAGAAGATAGAAGAAGCAGATCCGACCAGAAGAATAAGAAAGTACGCAACAGGCGGCCCACATTAGCATGCCCATATGTTGCCTTCCACAGGAGAATGTCGCTTATGAGCTCGTCCTTGCTTTTCTAGCAGTGTTCAGCATGTCTTGTCCCTCTCACTCAGGTGGTTTGTGAGATGGGGGCCAGGTGGCCATACAGCTGCTTCCTTGTGGGGTGTTGTTTCCATGATTTGTTCAAGACCGCACGCAGCATTCTTGTGCAGCTCCCATCTAGCTTATTCTCAAGGCGCCTTGTTAGGGTCCAAGTGGTGCAGCTTTACAGCAGCACTGATATAAGCACAGCCTGGAAGAATTGTTGCTTTAACTTGTCAATGAGATCGGATTTCCATATGACTGATAATTTGATTGTGGCCGACCATGCCTTTCCTATTCGTGTATTAACATCGCTTTTTGTGGATGAGATATTACTACCTAGGTATTACCAGTTGTTACCATTGGTTTCTAAGCTGCATGTTAGCCACTTGTTATCCGGATGTCGCAAATGCTGTTGTCTGGTCGTGGTAATATGATTCAATTATCATAAACAAACTAAAAGAGTTTTTATAAGAAAAAGAAATACTTCAAATTTAAAACAAATCTTATCTCTTTCTAAGAACGCAAAATATAATATATATTATATTTTCTACTTGCGTAGATAGAAGTGTGTTTTTGCGTCAGGGTGTGAGAAAACTTTATAGATAGGTTATATGAAACCCGAACACATTCTACAATTACTTGGAGCAATTGTATTGTTATCTTTACGAGACGAAACCTGATTAAATCAAATGTCTGTCTGTTATCATTCATCCAACTTTCCAAACAGATTCATGCGCACATATTATACAAGGTACCAACAAAAGTCATAGAGTTTTAAAAGGGTTATTTTTTTAAATTAAAGATATTGACACTCACGACACACGATTATGTTATGGCAAATTATAGAGGTTAAATCGAACTTGGCGGACCTAAATTTTGCTATCCCATGTCACCCCGCCGAAAAAAAAAAATACCAAAAATCAAGGAATTAACCGAATTTAATAAAATTTTCAGTGTTGATATATTAATGAATTAAAGATATAATGCACAATTTAAAAACTTTTATAGATTTTCAGGTCGGTTAACTTTGGACCACGTATCTTTGAGAATATGTGTTACACCTTAAATATACGTGGTTCAAAGTTAACTGACTTGAAAAAATGTAAAAGTCTTTTAAGATAAAATAACTGGTGCATTATATATGTTATTCATTGATATATCAATACTGAAAATTTCATTAAATTCGGTTAATTCCCTGATTTTTGGTATTTTTTCTTTCAGCGGGGTGACATACGATGGTGGAACTTAAACCCATGAAGTTCGATTTAACCTTTATAGGTTATCGGAATAAACTAATGTATGTGCGAAATTTTTTTACTGGTTATTGTACTCGTTTGATATCAGTGTCTGTTTGATATATCAGTCTAATTTCATTATCTATCTATCTATCTATCTATCACACACACACACACACACACATATATATATATATATATAGCATCCCACAAGGGAGCAGCTGTATGGTCACCTGCCCCCTATCTCACAGACTATCCGAGTGAGACGGACTAGGCATGCAGGGCACTGCTGGAGAAGCAAGGATGAACTCATAAGTGATGTTCTCCTGTGGAAGCCAACACATGGACATGCCAGTGTGGGCCGCCCAGCAAGGACTTATATCGACCAGCTATGTAAAGATGCTGGCTGCAGCGAAGAGGAGCTCCCTGTGGCGATGAATGATAGGGAAGGTTGGCGAGAGATCGTCTTGGATATCCGTGCTGCCTGCGCGACATGATGATAATGATATATATATATATATTATATATATATATATATATATATATATATATATACAAGGTGTGTCATAAGCGTATCGAGATTGAAGCTGTATTTACCAAGATATAAATGAATAATGAATGGAACGTTAATAAGTTTTCAGAATACGAGGTGTGTCAAATAGCGCAGATGCTGAAGCTGTATTTACCAAGATATAAATGAACAATAAATGGATCGTTATTTTTTTCAGAATACAAGGTGTGTCAAAAAGTACAAACAACCTCGATACTTTTTAACCCTAATAATCCGTTAATGGTGAAACTCGAGTTGGTTAAATAACTCTACCACTGTACTATATATATATATATATATATATATATATATATTATACTCGCAAGAATATGTTAGTATTTAAGTTTTAATGTAATAAAATATATTCAATTAGAAAGACTAACGGAATTAAGTAAGATTGCTTCTAAAAAGATTACACTTATTTTAATCATATCTTAATTGGTTTCTATATAAAATCATTCATAGGATTAGTTTTAATACATTGGAGCATAAAACAATAATATTCGAGATCAATAACACCAACTAATTATTTATTGAACCCGGTTTTGTTAAAGCCTTTATGCAAATTAACCACACCATATATTATGTAAAACTTTATTTCTTTGTGATATATAAGGCACATTGACAGATTTGAAACGAACTAATGTAAGTGCTCTTTTAATACATCATGAATAAATAAGATTTTTTCTATATATTAGTACCCACTTTGGCCCTATCTTGGGCTAGACGGGTGGTCGGAGAGGCTCCCTCCGATCAATCGGCTGGTCACGTCAAGCCCTAGCACCTATATGATTTTCCCAACCCCTTTCTATCATATGGGTGCTAGAAGGCGGTGGCTGCGGGTCTACATGTCCTGGGAATGACGTTAAACTCTATCTGATGGTGAGGTTCCAGTTTTGGAGGTTTGGGGGATGTGGAGCACTCCTTCATCACCATTGCTCCCTGGTCCACCGGAGTGGTAGTACCTGTTAGGGTCCCATCTATGGGTTAAATAGAAACCAAACGGATATATTAGTGATTTTAATTATAAATTAAATACTCATTGATAAACATGCCCGATTTCTGAGGGTATTGTGACGTAAGCAGGGACTTGATCTTGGTTACAGACAGGCACTGAATCTCCATTATCATAAGATATTTATAGCTTGTTTGAAGTCTTTCCAAAAATGTAATGATAGAGAAATGAGTGACTTGCAGAATTACGCTGATAGAGAGTGATTGTCGCTGTGGAAAATAGTTTTTCACAGAGCAGATCTTGCATTCGTTTTACTTCTCGACTAAGAGGTCAGGGGTCGGTGTTACGTTGTAATACTCACGGTACTAAAACTCCGATAAAAAATCATAACACGAGAAACATGTCGTCACAACTCCCAGCCTTTATTAACGTGCTCATCTAGTGGCTTCTACCAGGGAGGAAGGGAGGCAGAGAGAACGAGAGAGAGAGAGCACTACTAGATTACTGGGCTCTAATGAGGTCTGTCCCCCACGACGGACGCCGGCAAAAAAAGAGGACGAACCCTTTCTTACTTCCCCCACGTCACCACGTGACTTCCGGTCAACACCCGGCTTCCGGTCAACACCGACTTCCGCTTGCCCCTCAATTCTTCGTTCGGGGTCACGCTACGGTCAAAACCATCGCTCTCCTCTTTTGGGTCATCACTATTTTTTAAGCCTTCGTTATTTATTCCTCCTCCTTCCATTAGCAATTCTAGCTCACAAGGGTCATATTGCAACAGTCGGTGAGTAAATTTGGAGAAGTCCGCAGGCGCCCTGAATCTCATGAATACAATGCTATGAAGATCTCTTCTGCAACAAGAATATTCGGGGAGGGGGGTCACGATTAAACTGTGTTGAAGATAGATTGACAATATATATATATATATATATTACCAACCCCTCCGCACCAGCAGGATGCGACACAAGGTCAATTTCTTAAGCGGAGTTTAACAGAGTTTTCCTTCTCTAGACTGGTTACCTAGCCATAGTTAAAGCGCCCAGTCTGTCCTGCTATTTACCTATAGCTGGAGGGAGAATTGGATTCATACCTTTCCGAAGGGTATTAGTGCCATGTGAAATGCAAACAGCTTTATCCAGGAATTGAACTCGGGTCGACGAGTCGATTTCATACGACTCTAACCATTAGACCACGTCCCTCCATATAGAGATTGATATTATTATGAACTTGCAGGACTACCCACGCACGTATTTTTATAAAGAAATATGGAGACGCGTGATTTGTCGATGAGAGTTCAAATCCTGGACGAGGCTGTCTGCACATATAATACATTAAACATATATAACACATTATGAAAAAAATGATGGTGTGATTTTTGCATGAAAATGTATCATCAAAATTGTGGTACAATCTTTAAAATGGCTTTCTAGCTCAGGTATATAATATAATAATGGAGGCACGAGGTGTAATGGTTACGGCCGGGGGAATTAAGACGGCGAGTTCAAATCCTGGATGAGGATATATACATTACACATAGACCTAATACACTTGGTAAAGTTATGCATCCACCTACTCTCCCTAGAGCTATGTGTAAATAGTAGGGCAGAGTGGGCACTTTAACCTTGGTTATGCAAGCAGTTTATGAGAAGGAAAACACTTAATTAAAACCTGTTAAACCCCGTTTAAAAAAACTGACATTGTGTCACATCCTACTCGTGCGAAGGGGTTAGTAAATATTTATAAACAAAATGTATATGAAATAGAATGAGGGAGAATTGGATTCATGCCTTTTTCCAGTAGGTAAGGACCAAGTGGTGCAGCCGTACAGCAGTTCAACTTGGAAGCATCGCTCTTGTATTTTATCGGAGATATCACATGAACTAACACTCACATTTCTTTTAAGAAAAATTCTTTAGAAAATCTATTTAGCTAGGAGTATTTGAACACGAATCGACACTTCAAATCCAGATTCTTAAAATTAGATATCATTTCTACAGCTTTCGTATTTGTTTATTTCAAGATAAAATCCGTTTCTTTATTCTTTATTTGTTTTCCGTTGTTTTTCCTTCTTTGAAAGCAATTCTTCTTAGTACATGCTAAACATCTGCTCCAATGACAATGGAAAAGGTGAAAGAACTTACAACGCCTTCGTCTCTCTTTCTCGTGACATCAGCCAAGCTATTGGTCCTCACCAAAAAGTAACAGTGATGTAAAATTCATCTTTAAGTTCTGTATAAGTTATAGATTTGAGGCGCTCGTCACGTAATGGTTATGGCCGTGGGAAGTGGTTCTCTCTCTCTCTCTCTCTCTCTCTCTCTCTCTCTCTCTCTCTCTCTCTCTCTCTCTCTCTCTGCTAGCTGAAATCAGCGAAGCTATTGATCCCAACCCAAAAGAAACAATGATGTAATATTCATCTTTAATATTCTGTATAAATAATAGTTTTGAGGCGGTAGTGCCGTAACGGTTATGGTCGTAACAAGTGGATTCTACGTCTCTCTCTCCCTCTCTCTCTCTCTCTCTCTCTCTCTCTCTCTCTCTCTCTCTCTCTCTCTCTCTCTCTAGCTGACATTAGTGAAGCTATTGATACCTGTAATATATTGGCTGGTCGACAAATTCGCAGCCAGGGACCAGGTGCAGATGATTCACGCGTGGGTGTAGGAAATGCGTGGGTGTCAAACATGGGCCTGAAAACAAAAACAAGTTATTGCCTTAAACGTATTGAACCAACCTTCGACACCCAGAAATTAAAGTGTAAATGGAACAGAAAATGTGTAGGTGTAGCCCATAACCAATAAATACAAGCTGCGTGGGCAAGGAGATGTGTCTACATGAAAACTGCGTAGGTATCCCGATCAAAGAGGCGTCGCCCTGTGAGATAAGGAATTATAAAAAAAAAGACCTTAGAAATCTGGGTTGGGCAGATCGAGATCGAGATCGCTTGCAGTCAGAACTCCCGAATGCTCCTGTGTATATGTATCCTCTACCGACGACTCTCAGTCTACACATAATCGAATAATAGAAATATAGCTTTATATTTTATGTGGGTTTAACACAAGATCCTATTAATGTGTAAGCACTCACGAACCGAAGCTCATCAGGTGGCAGGCAGAAAAAATACGTTTATCCTCACTCTATACTTTTTCAGACTCATTTAATAGTTTAATTCATAGTTTAATATTGTCTGACTACCACCCCCCCTAAGAAACCAGACCTTGAAGAATATCCTTTTTTCTCATTTGACTTCCTGTCACCATGGTGACAGTCTTCCAATGTAAAAAATATTTTTTAATTTTTTTAAGTAAATTTTTCAGTTATGCAATTCAAATTATCTTGATCTATCATCTGATGAGACGAAATTTTGGGGAGCTATATTAAATCAACTTAGATTTATAAAGGCCCCAATTTTGGTCGAAATAAATTTATTATGGAATACCGGTGTTGAGTTTTTCCTTCCTTTCAAAGATATATATATATATATATATATATGGGATGTGCAAACATAAATATAGATGGTGGTCATTGATGATGGATTTGGGGATTTTTAATATATATATATATAGTTCCTACACAAGGATGTTATGTGTGGTCTTGGGTGATGGCCACCGGTTTTCACGCTGTTGTTACATTCCTTACCGGTCCAATGGATGAAGCAGCTGGGCACAGGACAAAGGACCCGTAGGCCAGGTAAGGGTATTTGCCTCTCATCCCACTTATGAGCGCTGGGCACAAGGTCTCGTTTTAACGTGGGCGCATAAAAATTGCGTCGATCCCGTCGGCATTCCTCCTCAAGAGGGGCGCCTCAGGCGCTGGGCAATAACCAGCCCTGCCCCTTTAAATCAAGGGGGCAGGTATAGCCCCCTGGGATCGACGCTATTAAAACTTTACCGGTCCAGTGGCCGAAGCTCACTGGACCCCTGACTGGGCGAGGTCAGTATCCACAGGTAAGTATCCACATATGTAAAGTAATCATTGCACTAAAAATGCTTTGATATTTCGTCTATTTAATTCTAACGTGAACCATATCGGTATCTCCTGTTAAATATATGGCAATTAATTTCTCCTTAACCTTACCATGGAGCCCGCTGCCAAGTGTCCGTACTCTTGACTTTTGCCAACAAAAACAAAAACAAAAACAATAGCCAAATCTTCATTTCTGTTAGCGATTTTAATGAAGGTAATTTTTCGCCAGATGTCTGCCATAATAAAATGGTTGCCAGACGACAGAGAGAGAAACATAAATTGTTCCCTGGCAGATTATCAGTTTCAATAAAAAGACGCGAATATATTAAAGACGAAGAAAATTTTATGTGGAGGTGGTTAATTGTCAAGTATATTTTGGCAGCATTTTTTCTTTTAAACATGTTTAATATATATATATATATATATATATATATATATGTGTGTGTGTGTGTGTGTGTGTGTGTGTGTGTGTGTGTGTGTGTGTGTGTGTGTGTGCGTGTTTAATATATATATATATATATATATCTTATTAGTAAACCCTTGCAGTAAGAAAAAAAAGGCAAATAATTTGTTAGTAAAAATATACAACCAAACTTCACCTTGAATTTACTAAAATTTGCTTAGTCTAAAACACAGGCATCGGGTGGCTAACAATACCAGCTGTTACTAATTGGATAAAAATATTGAGTATATATATCTCCTCAGTGCAGTATCACCTACACTATTAATTGGTAAGTCTACAGAATTTCTTAAAAATTAGTCTATTTTAACAGGGACATTCACTGATGAATCAACACTGAAAATTTTATTAGAATCGGATAATTTCCTGATTTTTTGTATTTTATATCAATCCGGGGGGGGGGTAAATTTATTTTGTAAAATACACATTTGACGTCACTTTTGGTAGAACTTATATTAACATAAGCGTATCTGAAGCTCTCTCATACCTCAAATTTTAGCTCTCAATACAAAGTAAAACATCGACCGAGTGACAGCTCGTAACTCGAAAAGGCTAAACTTGCAAATTGGTCGGAAAATTAAAACGGAACGTTTTTTGGTGGTCCCCAATGACAGTTTAATACAGTCTATGAATTAACTTTTTGCGAATAAGGTTGTTTTTAATTACGTATTGCTTAAAAAAAAAAAAAACCCAAAATTACTATACATTTCATTAACCATTGAAATTGATTACTGAACCCAACGATACACACATTAGTCTCAGTTGTTTGTGTTAGTATTGTGTTACTATTCTGCTGGGGCTTTAAAATACACGGACCTCAACTCTGCAGAGAGGTGAGAACCCTCTAATGGGGCGACCCGTGATGCTTAAGAATGGAACCCTGGTGACTGAGTAGTCTATGACATGCAACACTCCACTTCGGTACTTAGGCTAGACGGGCGGTCAGAGAGGCCCCTCCGATCAGTCGGCTAGGCATGTCAAGCCCTAGCACCTATATTATTGTCACAATCCTATTACCCTTAAAGCAACCCGAACCCTTTTTATCGCATGTGCAAGAAAGCGGGGGCTGAGTTTTATTGTTCTGGGTATGACGTTAAACTCTGATGGTGAAGTTCCTGTTCCAGGGTCTGGGAATGTAGAGCAGCCCTTTTTACCATTTCTCCCGGGTCCACCCTGGCTCGGAGTGGTAGTACCTGTTAGGGTCCCATCAATAGGTTAAATAGAAAATGTGTTATTAAAAAATTAGGTCAACATTTTCTACCAAACTATCATTACGAATCTTTCAAAACTTTGTCGGCATTAAATGACCCACTGAGGTTTAATATGCCGTAAAACAAAACAGACAAACAAACAAACCAACTAGATACTTATGCTAGAGGGGTTGCCGTGCCATAAAAATCAATCAATCCCAATATTAATAGTCGATACTGAAGAATAATTAAAGTTCCAATTACCGTCGAACTGGGAAGACAAGGCAACAAACGGTTGTAACTTAAATACAAACCCGAATGTCACAAAGTCTACAGCAGAATGACAGGATATATATAAGAGTCCACAATGTCATTCAAATCAAGCAGTCAAGCAGCAAATCAGAACTCAAGGAATGGAATGACCCAAATCACCCAAATTCATGAATGGTCATTGTTGATTTCTATATACCACTGTCTTGGACACTGCTTGAGTGGTACTTAGTTAGCTGCTGTTATTCAAACCAACAGCAGACTTACTGACTTCAATAGATACCAAATATTACCAGTACACTTAAAATCACTACGTAAGGACTTTATTTGAATAGAATGAGTTCTGTGGTGAACAGGTAGAAATATCCCATCATACAGGTAAAAAAATCCAAGAAATTAATCAATTAATTATATAGAGAATGGAAACGTGGCTTCAGAAAGTTCAGAAAGGAGCAAGTCTATAATCATACACAAAACGTACTGAATAATTTTTACTTAAACAATATTCCCAGCCAAAATGCATAGCATCTCTATATATTTTCCCTACTCTCTATCTTTCTTATATTTTCCTGTGAAGCATGTCCTTTTTCCCCTTTCTTTATTATAAAAATCGAATGGTCCATTATTCAACTGAGGTGTCAACACTCATGACAAATAATAAAAAAAATCGGTGGATAGGCAACACCAGCTTATCAGGATTTACATATATGCATTTCACAATGAAGGAAATTTGGTAGGCAAAGAGTTAAGCATCAGAAGATACTGTAAGCAACCTACATCTTTTGTTTATGAAAATACATTGATTCGGCATTATATAACCCGAAAAGGGTTAATATGCCGTAAAAGCAACCAGCCTTGTCCAGGATTTTTAACTCGTATCACCGTGTCCATTTCATACCGTGATAACCATAATATTACGGACACCTCCACAGGGTAGTTCAGAAAATGTTAGCACTAAATAAATGCTCCAGTAAAATCCACCTAAAACAAAGAATTTGTATTGAAAGACGATGGCTACTGTCTTGGCTAGCACGTTCGTAAGACTTCACACTATGTGAATTCTGACTGTGAGAGAGAATAAAATACGTATCCATGCTACGAAGTCAACTAATTTTCAAGCTCTGACAAAGATTCCTCACTGTGATTACAGCAATGTACTGAGATGCACTGGAAAATATCAAGAGAAAATTCTAAGACATGTTGGCATCCTTCCGTCAACAAGAGATGATGGAGAAGTGTCCAATATTTTTTTATCTACGTAGTCTGAGCAGATTCATATATATATATATATATATATATATATATATATATATATATATATAATTTTAAATACCAAGCGTGTTGGTAGATCCTTGCGGAGAGAAAAAAAACAGCAGAAAGTTTGATTGTAAAAATATACTACCAAACATCAACCAGGAAGAAAACAATTTTTGAAAAAAAAGAAAGGACCAAGATATTCGTACCAACAAAAAATAATCTATTAGTACAGTATTTGGCCAAAAGAAAAAACAATTTATATGTATATGTATGTATATAAGATATATATATATATATATTCATATAAACGCTAGGAGAGTCAGATTTTAGCCCTGAAGAGCTTTATGCGAAACTAATAGTAGGTTCGTCTGACTCATTATATATATATATATATATATATATATATATATATATATATATATATATATATATATATATATATATATATATATATATATACCGGCGGCCGAACAGATATGGTCTCTGACTATGCCTGCTGAAGTCCCGGTTTCGATTCCTGCCGGAGGGGAGTCGTTAGTATACATCGCTGATGAGACTTAATGAAGTTGAAACAGTCTGTACGGTGTTCTGCATAGCGGGCCATCCTTTACCGGGATTCACTTGTCAAGATTATTTTCTATAATTATCGAATTTTATGCGATACATGCATTATAATTGCCTTCAAGCAAAATATAAATAATATATATATATATATATATATATAGCCGATTGAAAAAACTTTCAAAATTTTCCAGCGTTCTTCAACGTCTCAAACAACAGTTGATCACACCATTGTGGGATAAGTACTATTAATAAACACCTAGTACTTTTAAAAACTTCTAACAAGTCTGAAGAAAAAGTTCTATTACAATTACGCACAATGCTTCAAACACACTATTAAAAAAAAACCTTTATTTCACTATGCCTGAGCGAGGCTAAATTTATAGTAAAAAAAAAATATTTAAAAGAATTTCAAACAATCTCACCGAGCGTAAAATCAAACGGACTTACAACACCACGGAAACACACGGAATTAGCCGATTGAAAAAAACTTTCAAAATCTTCCAGCGTTCTTCAATGTCTCAAACAAGTCCGTAGCAGAAGTGGTGTCACTTGAAAAAAATAGGGTTAGGGTTTAGGGTTAGGGTTAGGGTTGGGGTTTAGGATTAGTTTAATGGGAAAATAAATAAAAAAATTATTACGCATTTTATAATAAAACTGTTAATTTTAACTTGGGGGGGTGGGGTTAGGGTTGGGTTGGGTTTTCGGAAAAAACGCCCAAAGTTGGTTGGTTTTTTTTCAAGTGACACCGTTTCGGCTACGGACTTCAATCGTTGCTGGTGGTTTTTTTTTTCAGCAGCCACCGGCTAGCTGTTTTTGAGGCTGGAGGCCGGGACGGAACTCCGCAAAGAGTACCAATATTCGTCTTACTTGCGTAGTTTGTGTCTGATACGGAGCAAGTGGCCCTACAGCTGTTTTTTTTGTCCCCCTGTCGGTTGGCCGTTAGAATAGACCGACTGCACCTCAGCAGAGAGGTAAGACTCCCCGAATGAGCAGTCTAAGATATGTAACACTCCACTTTGGCCCTTACCTAGGCTAGATGGGCGGTCGGAGAGTCCCTTCCGATCAATAGGTTATCATATATGTGCGAGAAGGCGATAGCTGGGGGGGGGAGGTCTTAATATCCTGGGTATGACATTAAATATCTGATGGTAAGGTTCCAGTTTGAACTCGCTTACTACGTTAGTTATAGATACTTGCAACACAAATACAACTGTGTGCAAATTTGTTTTGATAGCAAGGCATGATACCATATAGTTATGTACGAAGCTTACCTTAGACGTGGCACAAATCCAGAAGTATGAGGCACCCAGTAAGAATCGAACTCACTAACAATGGTCAGCTAAGCTACCTTGTTAACCATTAGGCTACATGAGGTACCTTAGTTATTTACTAAGCTTAGCTTAGATATGGCACAAGGACAGAAATGTGGGGCACCCAGTAAAATCGAACTCACTAACAATTGTCTGTTAAGCTACCTTGCTAACCATTAGGTTACATGAGGTGCCTTAGTTATTTACTAAGCTTAGCTTAGATATGGCACCAGGCCAGAAGTGTGGGGCACCCAGTAAGAATCGAACTCATTAATAAGGGTCTGGGCATGATAGCATATATGTGTGCAAAAATAATTAAAATAAAACGTTCAATGTACGCAATTTTCTAACCTCTAAGCATAAAATAATCCCCGATGGGTTGACATGCCGTTAAATTCAATCAATCATAACCTAAGGCATTACCTTAATCCTTTCAATATATTATTTACTATCAGTTGATTAGTCCCAAAACACCCTCCCCATAAGCAGCACCTACCTCTAGCCTAAAAGGGGGTAAGCCTCGGGTTTATTGCTTAGTGCCTGAGGCGCTCATGAAGAGTAGATTTTTAACCAACGCGTTTGCAACGGGTAGGATGTGACACAAGGTCGTAAATATGGGGCATCCAGCGAGGATGGAATTCGCTTTTCAGTAGTAATGGATCTGCGAGACTACATCGATAACTATTACATGGGAATACTAAGAATAATATGGAAGGTAATGCCGACGGGACCATGCATTATTTGCACTGACCACGCATGAGCTTTGGTTCGTGCGTGGATTCCCACGTAAAAAGATTCAATTTTTATACGACCTAACTGGAGGTCCGGAAAATAAATGTCATTTTCCCCAGTTTAAAATTTTGGTTAGTGAGTTTTGGTTGGATTTTACGGCACGTTAAATCTTTGGGGTTATTTTTTGCCGAAAACGTTTTATATTATTCATTCTGGCTGGGTGTTCCATTTCTTTTTTAACTCAATTTTTTTAAACACATTTTTTAAAATTTATATTTGTATCTATTTAATACATAGATGAGACCCTAAAAAGTACTACCACTCCGAGTCAGGGTGGATCTGAGAGTAATAGTGACGAAGGCGTACTCCACATTCTACAGAGCTCCAGAATTGGAACTAGAAGCAGTATAACGTCATACTCAGGACCCTCAGTCACGGTATTCTAGCACATATAAGATAAAAGGTTTGGGGTTGCGTTTAGGTCATTAGGGTCGAGATAATCATATAGGTGCTAGAGTTTGACGTAGCCAGCCGTTTGATCGGAGGGGGGGGCGCTCCGACTACCAGTGTAGCCTAAGTAAGGGCCAAAAGCGGAGTGTTGCATGTCGTGGACTGCTCACATATCAGGATTCCGTCCGTAAGCATTATGAGAGTATACGCACGGCCAATATGTGGTCTCATTGGGGTATTTTATTCATCTGTAGTGGTGCAGACGGTGGGTGTATTCTACTGTCCAAGCTGAAGGAGTAGTCTCAGTTAAGGCAGGTATTTGAAAAAAACACCTCTCCTGTGGATCAGACTAAACCCTTACACCTCTTACTAGATATGAACCATTCCGACTGTAAATTACTTTATTCTTCTGTTTTAAAAAGAATCTCAGAATTCTTTGCTTTTCGGGGTGAATGCCGATTTTTATACAAATATAGATCTATAAAGTAGGCTCATAGTTGTTGAAATTCTCTTTTGCTTGCGCGGTAACTTTTAATTATTTCAAACCGTTGTAGTCTATCGCCATACAATTCGCCAGTGGACAAAGAAAATTTAAGAATTTAAAACCACAAAAAAGCAGAAAATAATTAAAGTTACTACCCGAATTTATAAGACATTAAAGAATGAAGCATTCTTAAAGACAACCCTTCATAACTCCTTTAAAGCTGACAATAATAACAACATGGCCGAAGAGGCTTCAGGTTCAAATTCAGATTTCCCTCCAAGAGTTAGAAGAAAAGTTGATAAAAGAATTGAAGATATCATCCACTCACTGGTTACTGAGACTCCCGATGAGGAGCAAGCAAGATATGAAGATATTTCCTCTGATTCTGACGGTTCAAATTCTGAAGATGAAGAGATGTTATTCCTAAGGTCCGCAGAGGAACTAGCCTTCCTAGAATTAATGGCAGAAGCCGAATCAGAATGCCTCGCAGAATGGAAAAACGAACAGACTTTAGAAAAACCAGAGGAGCCGGTCCCTAGTACGTCGGGGTTACAAAACCCACGCACGCGATTCAATTATTCCAATACGCCTGATTCTCCCGAAACTACCACCTCTTCTGACTCTTCTGACTCTACCGAAACTACCACCTCTCCTGACTCTCCCTCCTCTCTATCCCCTCTCTCCCCTCTTGGCACTCCTGACAATCCTTCCCCTTTAGATACTCACGCCTCTTTCTCCCCAGCCGATACTCCCTCCCCACCCGATACTCCCTCCCCATCTGACTGTTCCCCTCCAAGTAAGAAAAAATGTGAGACAACCAGTCCGTTAGTTAGCGCAATGCTACATAAGACCGAAGCCGAAGAGAACGACTCAATTTTATCTTCATTCGAGTTAAGACAAAGACTTGATTTTCCACCTAGGTACACAGAACCGATGAACACCTATCCAGCTTGGTCTTATACACCCAAGCGTTCCTTTCTAACATATCCATATTCCTCTAGACCCCCTATGACCTCACCTGCCAAACGACGTTGGATACCTTCTGGATCCCCCATATTTATTTCCTCCGGCCCTTCTAAACCTCAACAACCATCCACTACCGATTCTTCAAATCCAAACGCATCATCTATTCCTCCTTTATCGTCAACCCAGGCTCGGGTCAAATGGGGAACTGCTGATTCACCCTTAAAGTCACTCCTTTCCCCGCTATATTCCAAAAGTCCCGGCAAGCTCGACTACAAACACAAGCCGTGTAGAAAGTACACGCAGAGAGTCGGCTTCGTCTACTTCAAGGTCTGGATCTTCCCCAGGATTTAAGGGATCTGATGAACCACCACCTCCCTGGATTATGGATTTACTTCAAGACTACTATTGTCAACAACAGGCGAAGGACATTTACGCCCCAATACCGGATTCTGATTCCTTTGACCGGTTACTCGATGCGGTCCAACAATGGTCTGCGAATGACCAGAAGGATTCCAATACAAATAACGCCACTAATCGGAGAAAGGGTGGACCGTATAAAAATGCCAAAAACACAGTTATCAAATTGTTTTAATGAAAAAAATGACGCCACTAATCGGAGAAAGGGTGGACCGTATAAAAATCCACAGTTATCAAATTGTTTTAATGAAAAAAATGACGATGGTGACTCGAGCAAGGCTTGATGTATCCTAAGGGCTATCATTATCTAGCTCCACTTGTCCTTACTTAAACCCCATACGTTTTAATGTTATTTTAAGATTAGGCCTATGGGGGGGGGGGGGATACCTGTGGGAAAAGTTTGGAAAAAAAATGATTGTTTTCAGAATATCTGCTTTTGCCAATATTTTTATACACAAAACTGATGTCTAACGTTTTCCTTTTACCTCTTTGTTTATATCGCAAGGACGATAAAACTTATCAAAAATCTACATTCTTAAATGTAACATTAATAAGGAAACCCTGTACTTTTTTCAAAACGTGTTAGTCCCATTTTTGGCTCAACTAGATCTGTTTAAAAATCATTCGTATTACTGAAAGAATGAAGTAAATACTGTTTTAGAGCTGTACCAAATCTTAAGGTACAACGAACGTTATTTCCAAGCATCTCATCTTCCCCTTACATAAACCTCGTATATTTTAATGTTATTTTAAGACTACTCCTAAAGTGTGTATCCTTATTTTACGTTAACTGAAAAAATTGTTCAGCTTTAATCGAAGACCATATCTATATGGAGATGAATTCAATTCGTACAATGGAACCACAGAATTCGGGAAGAAAACAAACCACTATAAAATACTACAGCTGTCGAAGATTTAATATCGTTAAAATGGATTCAGCACAAGTCTCAAATATTCATGGAAAAAGTTTTGAATAAAAAAAAAAATAATTCAAAATAGATATGAGAATCTGCTTCTCACTATATTTTTATATACAAAACTTATATCTAACGTTTTTCTTTGATCACTATATAGATATGTATTTCTCAAGGACTATAAAACATATCGAAAATGTTTAAATGTATGATCTATTAGGGAAAACTCTGTATTTTCCCAGACCATTTTTCCGGAATAGTATCGAAATTTTTACCTTGTCTTAAATAATATCATTTACTTTATTTTCGGCTGACTGTCCTCTGCAGAGTGGAAAACCCCCAAAAGGGTATAATACTAAATTGCAGCTGATGACGATATTATAATTCTGATGATTGGAAACACACTTTGATTTCCATAACTCCCAGGTCAACTCTGACTCGGAGTTCTAGTACGTGTTAGTTCCATCGCTGGCTCAAATAGATCTGTTTAAAAATCATTCGTGTTCAATAAACCATGTGCAAAAAAATACTGTTAAACAGTTACACAAAACTTTATTTAATTACAACGAACGATATTTCCAAACATCTCGCTGATCTTCCCCTTATACAACACGTATGTTTCAATGCTATTTTAAAAACGAGTCCTAAAGTCTTTTTTCACTTATATTCTGTTAACTGAAGGGATTGTTCAGCTTGGATTGAAAACCATATCTATCTGTAGATACATTCAAATCGTACAAGGGAATCAGAGAATTCGGGAAGAAAACAAACCGCTGTACAATACTTAAAGCTGTCGAACAACTGTGCCTAAAATGCATTTAACTCTAGTCTCAAAAATACTCATGGGAAAAGTTTCTGAAAGAAAAAAATGATTCTAAACAGTTTTCAGAAAATCTGCCCCCCCCCCTATATTTTTACATACAAAACCGATATGTAACGTTTTTCTTAGATCTCTCTCTCTCTATATATATATATATATTTATATCTTAAAGACTATGAAACGTATCTAAAATCTATATTTTTAAATTACCATTTATAGGGAACACTATTTTCCCAAAACGTTTCCCTCGAACATATAATAATAATCTAATATAGAACACTTTTAATTAGTTTTTATTTGTTTTACTTTTTGGGGGGCTTGAAATAAACAGACTGTATCTCTTGCAGAGGGGGGGGAACTCTAAAAGGATTATTACGCATAATGCTAAATTCTACTAGATTACTATACTACAGTTCTGAAGATCTGAGGATAACTCTGACCCGGAGTGGTGGTACCTGTTAGTCCCTTCTCTGGATTAAAGATCAAAATGGGTTTTAAAAATGAGTTTAAAAAATCGTCGGCAAAACTATAACAAATGATTTATTTTCATGTTGGAGCAATTTTGCTAAAAATTATATTGATATAATTTAATCCTTAAAACTATTTTTTTTAATTGTATGCTTATACAACTGAAAAATTAAATATGTACTTCCAATATATATATATATATATATATATAATATATATATATATAGGAAAGACGATTGGAATAAATCCGACGGATTGTATTAGAGATATAAGGAACAACAAGGACAAAACTCAGACAAACGTATGTAGGATATATTTCGCTAGAGCTTTGAGCACGGCATCATCAGTCTTTTTATTCAGACTTGATAAAAAGACTGATGCCGAGCTCAAAGCTCTAGCGAAATATATCCTACATACGTTTGTCTGAGTTTTGTCCTTGCATTCTATATATATATATATATATATATATATATATATATATATATATATATATATATATATATATATATATATATATATATATATATATATATATAAACTATTCTAATTATCATCGTTTTATATTATATCGAGAATGTGGATAATTTAAAAAAATATTTTTTAAACAAAGTTCAACACTAATACCGACTCCAAAATAATCCTTTAGTTGCAAATTGGGTAAGAAAGTTCCTTTTCTGTTAGAGCATTTTAAATGGATTGCTCTAATAAAAAAATCTCTCTATATGTGCTGTTTTTTGTTGTTGTTTTTTTTCTTTCTGGATTACACATTTATATATTACTAATAAGTATTTTTATAATACCGGGTGAGGCAAAATGATACGTTACATTTGTAGTAGGTAACGTGCTGTGCTGTGACGTCCTTGTGAGTTCGAACTTTAGTCTCGCTTTACGTTCACTTTCGAACTAATACTCTTGAGGACGCTATGAACTCCTGATACTCCCAGCTATTAGTTAAATAGTACCACTCCCACCCTCGACACGAGCAGGTAATACAACAAAGATCATTTTTCCCAATCTTGTATATAGACTTTACGAGGACTTTTAAAATGTCTTGTAAGTGGGGCTAAAATTGCAATGACTAACCCCTGCAGAGGGGTAAGGCGCACCCCCACCCCAAAAGGGGGATATCCTAGATATGACACTAAACTGTATCTGATATCTTTAATTTGGGAATTCTGGCCCGGATTGAGAGTACCTGTTAGGTACCTTTTTTGTGTTGAATATATCTGTTTAAAGATTCGTATTAAGAAGGACCGCGTGTCACTAGACCTTAAAAATAACTATAGATGGAAATATGAAAAAAAAATAAACGCGATTCTCTAACCATCAGGCATAGGACTCTGGATCGATTGAAATGCCGTTAACATTAATCAATAATAAAAATTAGTTGATAGGTTAATGTTGACCATTGCTCTTATACAAAAATAAATATAGTATGATTTTTGTTAACTCTTTGCCAGCCAAATATTCTCACAGCCGTACAGATTTTTTTGGTATTTTTTACCTATATGATGGGATATTTCAAAATTCACAATCTATTCACTTCTGAACTTCTATTCAAAAAAATCCTATTATCTATTTGGAGTTTTCGGACTATTGTCCTCATCTTTGTTGTTAACTACACAAAGTTTCGGCCTATATTCCCTCAGATATTTCTTGTTGCACTCTGGGACCTTATCGAACTAGGGACCTTCCCTTCGTCGTGTCCGACAAGAAATAACTGAAGAAGACCGGAGGGCACATCGGCCGAAACCTTGTGTAGATAAGAATAAAGGTGAGAATAATAGTCCGAATGATACAAATAATCAATCCTCATATAAAAATCCAGGTCCTTTCTCTCAATTACAATTAACTAAACATCAGTTTTTGTACTTTGAGGGAGAGCCGCAGTGAGCGGCTAATTTTTAGGTAAAGAGTTTCGATGTTTTTTTCTTTTGTGCATTCGGTGAACTTAGAATTCTAACTAAAGTGTGTGACAGGAAATTGTCAGCTACCTGTTTGTTTTATAGGGTTAAATAAACAGTTAAATCTAATTTCACCCGGCATACAAACTAAATTTTAAGTTTAGTATCATACTTACGTTGAAAATTGAACCTAGCGATAAAAAGAATTTACGAATCTCGAATTTGCTCACTCCTATATACTCAAACAAGAACAACAACCACAGTGTGAATCATGTCAAACATCTTTGACTGTTAAACACTTATTCATGGAATGCAGGTTTTTACTCGCATCAGAAACCATTATTTTAATGCAAACAATATGAAAGATCACATTTGAAAATGTCAACATGGAGGACATTCTGTCCTTTTTGAGGGAGATAAAATTATACCATAGAATAAAAACATGAACTTAATCAATTCCATACAAAATGTTCCCCAATGGTGTTAACACATTGTTAAAACCAATTACTAAAAAACGTATAAATGTGGATGCGCAACATATATTACTTCCTAACCTTTAGGCATGACATAACCCCTGACGGGTTGATATGCCGTTAAATTAATCAACCAACCAACAAAAAGTGTTTCTATCGTTGTATTAGTAATCCCATTTAGCTTTAGTTTTAGCTGTCTTTAAATTATGCGATGACATAGAGCAGGGGTCACCAAACAACAGCCCATTCTTGAGAATGTTAACCGTTAGGTTTAGAGTTACGCTACTTCAAGGGTTCCCATAATCTAATGCTATTTAAACGTAAAATGCAATTCTAATGATATCATCTCTTGCGCGTTATTCTGCATTTGTACTATTTTTATACTATTGTTGTATTGATCTGATTATGCAATTCTTTCTAAAAAAATATATTACTTTTATTAAGAAGAAAAATCCAAATTGTTAATAATCTTAGTTTTTGAAATCTGCTTTGATGATAGATTAGATTAAAATTAGAGTCTTTTTCTTACTATTATTTTTGAAATTATCCTAATTAATCTTAATTTCTTTGACACTATTACTCTTTTTGAACTCGGTAGAACAATCTAGATACTTAGGCAGTAACATCTCCTCCACAGAAAACGACGTTAATGCACGTATAGGAAAGGCATGGACCGCTATAAATAAATTATCGGTCATATGGAAATCCACCCTCACAGACAAGTTAAAAAGACAGTTCTTCTAGGCCGTTGTCGTATCAGTGCTGCTGTATGGCTGCACCACCTGGACCCTAACGAAGCGACTAGAGAATGAACTAGATGGGAGCTGCACAAGAATGCTGCGGGTGATCCTGAACAAGACGTGGAAACAGCACCCCACGAGAAAGCAGTTGTACGATCACCTGCCACATATCACCCAAACCATCCGAGTGAGACGGACAAGACACGCGGGACACTGCTGGAGAAGCAAGGACGAACTCATAAGCGACGTCCTCCTGTGGAAGCTAGCACACGGGCACGCCAGTGTGGGCCGACCAGCAAAGACGTACATTGACCAGCTCTGCGCGGATACGGGATGCTGCACAGAGGACCTGTTGCATACTGGTCTCGAATTCACGCCGCTAAATTCGTGTATGTTAGTAGCGGATATCGTCACTAACCCACTAGCCATATGCTAGTAGTCAGCTACTTCAATAACAACAGATACGCGTATACAAAAGATGACTCTTCTTTATTTTCTTCGGTGTGTGTGGTAGGTGAGTGGCGGGCAGGGAAAATGACACTACGACTACCTAGGTGGTGGGCGAGCATCACTGCCCGCTCGACCGTGTCGACGGTCCGACACCTTGTGCTTTCTTCGCCGTCTCTTTGGGTCTCTCTCGTGGGTCTCTCCGGGTCTGCTTAAGTATCGACGACCGCCCACACATTCCTTTGTTCCTTGACGGAAGTCCCTTCCCTTTTTCCAGTTAGTCTTTGTCCAGATGAGTCGTGCTGTCTCGCCTATCTATTGTCTTCTCAGTTCAATTTTCCTTTGTCCCGGACTTCCCGCGCAAAAAAACAGTCAA
>CM042165.1:80322029-80334529 GCA_023376005.1 Doryteuthis pealeii
AAAAAAATTTTTTATGTGCTCGAAGACGGTGGCTGAGAGTTAAATCTATCTAATGGCGAGATTCTAATTCTGGCGTACTGGGGAATGTGGAGTACCCCATCATCACTATTAATCCCAGGTTCACTCTGACCCTGAGTGGCTGTTTCGATCAGCATCCCATCTATGTGTTAAATAGAAAACCATGTGTTTAAAAAAGTTTTTTTCAAGTGAGTACACAGGAATTGATAAAACAAAAACGTCTCCGACATCAAATAACCCAACAAGGTTTGACATGAAGTAAAATCCAACCAACCAACCAACCAACCAACCACCAACTAATCATGAGGGTAAAATGATAATCAATAATTAGTTGTGATATACTAAATTTCAATGGAGGCGTTTGTTTTGCAATGGTTATCGTTGTAAGAGAAGGACACGGCGCCCCGAGTTCAAATTCTGAACGAAATTGTATTTCGCACAACAGTAATACCCCTGGAAAGGCATGAATCCAGATATTCTCCCTCCAGCTATGGGCCAGTCGTATGACTGACTGTCGTCTTTAAACTTGGTTAGGAAACCAGTCTAGGAAAAGGGTGTAATAAATATGTAAATACCTAGGTACTCCCTCACTATAATCTGATTGGATAGTGTCCTCTATAAATATTCAAAACTGTGGTGGTACAAGCGCCAACTAGCCTACTAGCAAGACTACCACGATGACTGCTCGGAAGACGTACTGCTATTACTGCTACTCGACGCACCAGCTACTACTGCGATAATATACCTTACTACAACTTCATAATATATCCCTTAATCCGGATATATCAAAAAAGAAAATTCAAAGCTGTTAAATTCCACTTAAGAAATTGAACTTGTGTCCCATCCTACTCGTGCATATATATATATATATATATATATATATATATATATATATACTGGGTAAAAGATCTTTTAACGGCACAATATATATTTACCAACCCCTCCACACGAGCAGGATATTACACAAGATTAATCTCTTAAGCGGAGTTTAACAGGTTTGAATTCAGTTTTCCTTTTCTGTAACTATTATCAAGTCAAGGTTAAATAGCCCAGTCTAGCCAACTATTTGCCCATAGCTGGAGGGAGTGTAGTAAGATTCTTACGTTTCCCAAGGGTATTAGTGCAATGTGAAATGCAAACAACCTCGTCCAGGATTTGAACTCGGGTTGACAAGTCCATTTCTTACGACTATAAACATTACAACACGCGCCTCCAGCACACCATGTACGTACAATATACGCAATTACCTAATCTTTAGGCATAAGATAATCCTTGACTGGTTGACATGTCGTTAAATTGAGTGAATAAATCAATTTCGATGAAGGGAATAACCGAACACGTGTAAATGGATAATTTTTGAATTCTAACCCGTTAAACATTGACATTGTGCCAAGCTACTTGTCCTCTGCTGTTTCTGGTACACACCACAAATATTCAAACAAGAACAACAACCACAGTGTGAAACATGTCAAACCCATTTGACTGTTAAACACTTATTCATAGAGTGCAGGTTTTTTGCTCACATCAGAAACTGTCATTTTAATGCAAACAATATGAAAGATCTATTTGAAAATATCAACATGGTAGACATTCTGTCCTTTTTGAGGGAAATAAAATTATATTTTAACATACAAAAACATACAACATGATCCCCAATGATGCTAATACATTGTTAAAACCAATTACTAAAAAAGTATAAATATAAGTACACAACATATATTACTTCATAACCGTTAGGCATGACATAACCCCAGACGGGTTGATATGCAGTTAAAATCAATCAAACAACCAGCACCACAAGAGTTCTCGTGGTTGGGTCTTTGTTTTCGGTCACCAGGAACACCGATTGTAGAAAGGTTGTTTTTTATATAATAGATGAGGATCAGCCACTGAAATGGAATGGACTCTCTCCTCGATTCTGACGCATAAGGGTTCATCCAATGAACAACCTACTCAGTAGTTTGTTTATAGCGGTGAAGGCTTGTGTTGGACCATCCACACTTTTTGACACAGTCGATAGGAAAGAATTGGTGCACAAGGAATGCCACAAACCTAATCAACTCAGGATTTTAAATTTCAGAGTTTTCATTCTCCAAGACTTGTTACTTGTTCCAAGGTTAAATAGCCCAGTCTGCTCTACTATTTTACACAGAGCTGGGGGGGGGGTGTTGGGATTTTGTCGATATAAGGTTTGTATCAGATGGCTACTTCTAAATATAGACTCGCCGACTACCATGTGATCAGGGAAGGCAACCCTTTATTCAATCACTGGCAGTGCTGCTGCTGCTGTTCTTGTATTTATACTGGCTGATTCTAATCTTAGCTCATTGCTACTTGGATCTTCTTGGACGTCGGACCTAAAGGATACTATACCACGGGACTTATTGACTTACTTACTTATTTACTTTAAGTTCTTTTACAACTGAAACCAAGGATGGCGGCCAGATACTTAACAGAGGGAGAATACACGGATTCATACTTTTCCCAAGGGTATTAGTGCTATGTGAAATGTAAACAGCCTTGTTTAGGATTTGAACTCGGGTCGATGAGTCCATTTCCTACGACTCTACCCATTATGCCACGCGCCTCAATAGTGGATCAGACACTACATTACAATTAAATGAACAGTTGTGAGTTCGAATGATAAATCCAGTTTGATAGAGTGCCACTTGCACTCATTTTCTAAAAGAGGAAAGGAATGAATTTATAGCTGACGCTTGAGGCGCCACAATCAGGAATAATACCGATGGTACTTTGATTATTTCTTTCCAATGATCACCCAGAAAACTTAGCTACCAGGGGTTATCCGCCTTAATCCGACCTTGCGTCATATCAGATGGGTTGGGTACGTAAATATAACGATCTTTACTAGGTGTCTTGCAGTTGCGGCCTCTGTTGCACCCGAAGTCTCGTTTCATAGGACTGAACATGTTTAGCGAAACGTTAATGAGATTTTGAAATACTAATGAGATTCCCTCTCTGTTTTTAATAATAATAATAATAATAATAATAATAATAATAATAATAATAATAATATACAAGAACTAAAAAGAAGAGAAACGGAAAATAATCGAAAGAGTAATTAAGATCGAATGGTTCGCTGGAGATTCTGACATCGCGATGAATTCGAAAACTAAAAAAAAAAAAAAAAAAAAAAAAAGAAAGAAAGAAAGAAAGAAAGAAATGCGCGTGCTAAGAGACGTTGTGAAAAAATATTAAAAGAATTGAAAAAGGTTTTCTTAGTATGAAAAAAAAACACAACAAACTTTGAATTAAATTTGAAATTCTGAAGATCAATATTCAATTATCAGATAAAATCAATTTTCATTATCAAAACGGATTTTGTAATTAAATTTTGTTAATCCTGTCCTCAGTATCCTCCGTTTCTAGTAATCTCCTTCTTCAGTGAAATATCAAGAAATAAGCATTAACTTTTATAATTGAAGGTTGGTTAAGGTATTACTACTATTGTGCTAGCACACACACCACCTTTCTATACTCGCTCACTCTGACGGTGGGACCGATAATTCGACGATTGCCTCCTCTGCACTTTTAATCTTCACGAATTTAAATAAAATCTTCCTAATTTTTTCACAAAAGCTAGTTACAACGATAGTGAATGTGTATATACATTTACCTTTTTAACTAATCAGGATCGGTTCAATATAAGTAATGCTGTCTCATCATCATGACGTTTTTAATAGATAAATAAGTGTGTTCAAACTATTTCTATTATACAGGAATACTTGAAACAATACATCTGTGTGAAAATTATTTGTACTAGCAAATATATGCACCTTCCGGGTGCAAGTATTTAAGTTTTAATGTAATAAAATATTGTATCAAATTAGAAATTCTAATGAAACTAAATAAGAAAAAAGATAAAAATATTTGAAACAGAGGAGGGTATAATAAACAAAATAGAACAACTGAAACTTACTCTTCCTTCACTCCCATCTTTCATTGCTAAATTTTCCTAATTTAACTATCTAGTTAAAATACGAAGTGAATAAAATTACAGTTATTTTTTCTTGTTAATGGATTTTTAAAAATTTATACCTGAGATTTTAGATAATATTCATTAAGATAAAACCAAACAATTAGAAATCAGTAATAATAAGCACATATTTATTAAAATCAGATTTTTAATATCAATATGCAAATTAGCTTTCCCATTAACACTGTAAACTGCTATTTTGTTGTATATATAAATACAATTGTATGTTATTAGTATGTAGATATTACCAACAGTATTAATAATGTAAAAAAATTTTATTAATAATTGAGGTTTAAATAAAAATAAAATCCTGTATAATGTGACGTATATAACTAAGGGAATTGTTACTTGAGTAGTAATATAGTTTCGGTTACAGACAGAAAAGCACACAATCTCCATTATAATAAGATTAGACAGTAATACTTGAAAACGTGGGCCCGAGTGTTTGTATTAAATGGATATACTCGAAACCATACAACTGTGCCTCTTATTTTGTAATGTAATTAGATTGTCTGTTATGTTGTTTTCTTCGAGTCACAGCCTCTTAGTCTCCATTGCAATTCTCCAGTTCATGTCTGATTGTTTTTACAGTGTTCAGGGAGCATTGGGCAGCAACCATAATCTCATTATTTTGATGGCTGGCACAAATCATGATACAAGTTATTCTCTTTCATGATTCAGGTGGGTTCCAGTCATCCATTTTATCTGTCATCATGTATATGAATGAAGAAGGGTCCAAGCTTTTAAATGACGCGTAGTGTGCGTCAATACCTCCAACCTACAGAGAAAAATAACCAAATATAAGTATCAAATTTATTCCAAATTTCCTGTATAATAGCTGATTTTAAGGCATTTTTTACACTGAATCCAAAAATCATATTCTTTTCTAATCAGATCAATTATTTAAGATACAAGCTCTTACTTGAAATGTATAGAACAGTATCATAACAAAGTATTTATATTTGATAGGAATACTTGATATAATATATCTGCAAATTAATGATATTAAGAATAGTTACGTGAAGCTAAAAAAATATTTACTAAGGATTATCATTGATTTCTTGAAACCATATAACAGTGTGCAAACAAATGACTAGCATTAAATTGAAATGATTATTTGAAACGATATTTCGCTAAATACATCTATTAGATGATTGAGGGGGGAATCGTCAGCGATGTTGTATCCCTGGGATCACTAGAAATTTCTGGTCTTTCAATATCGGATTTCCTCCCCCAAGAGACCCAATCGAGGCTGATCTAACCCGGACTCTCTTCCCACTCTGCAACAGTTATTTGTCTCTCATCCCATTTATGATGGCGTGACACAAGGACATTTATATTTGGGCCCACCCACAAGCCGAGACTCATGGGTGGTAGGTGGAAAAAATTGCGTCGATCCCGTAAGCATTCCCCCTCAAGAGGGGCGCCTCAAGCGTTGGGCAATAAACCCAGCCCTGTCCCTTTAAATCAAGGGGGCAGGTATTGCCTGGGGTGATATCGCCCTGGGATCAACGATATTAACTTGTAAAGATCCAGGGCCGAAGCCACTGGACCCCGGCATTGGTCAGATCTACATACATAAGCAACAGGCTTTCACTAACTTCGCTTGTTGACCGTAGTTTTGTATTACTGGTCATGTGACCCCTAACCAATGGCAATGGCGTTCTTCTCTTAGCTACTTATCTATGATTCCTTAAATGTATTAATCGGGTTTGATCTCACTACCAGGTGTTTTCATTTTTTTCTCTCGCCCTATTTCTTAATTTTAGTTTTATCCAATTATATAATCATTAGTAATAGATAGGAATACTTTAAACCATATAACTGAAAATAAATTCCAGCCAGTGAAATAAATTGCTTTCAGTCTGTTAAAAACTCTTCGAATAAAATAAGACCGAAATATAAGAATTACTTGTAGTTTTTGGCTTTAGTGGCCAGAACTGCCTCTTATAATACTGTAGAAGGTTTCAGAAAAGTCTCTAACATAGGTGAACATGTATGTAATAAGATCCAGCAAAGAGGTACATATAAAAAGAATACAGACTTTATTGTCTGAGCACACGTAACATGAAATATAGCACATTGATACAAACAGTTAGGACGAAAGTCTTTACGAAATAAGAAAGAGTTATTATAGAATAGAAGATTCACTTACTATATAGGACCCACATAAGCTCGTGGTGTAATGGTTAAAGTCATCTGAGTTCAAATCCTGGATGTGGTAATTGCATTTCACTTTGCGCTAATCCCCTTAGGAAAGGTATGAATCCTACTCTCCCTCCAACTATGGATAAATAGTAAGGCAGAATGGGCTCTTTAACCATGGCTAGGTAACCAGTCTAGGAGAAGGAAAACTCTGAATTTAAACCTGTTAAACTCCGCCTAAGAAATTGACCTTGTGTCACATCCTGCTCGTGCGGAGGGGTTTGGTAAATATATATAGGACCCACGTGGTAGGGTCTATAAAGATTTACGTACACAGATGGGTGCCAGCCTAAGTTAGGGAGCACGGCCATCCCAAACTTTACTGGATAGAGGCACAACTTGTCTAGTGCATCATTAGGGATGCCAGACAAAAGAGAGGCAGATATATTCCCGGGTTGAGTTTAAACAGCGAGGGATTAGTGCCACCTAGTGGCAAATTCTGGTGGTTAGGGTAGATAACCCTTTTGTTACATACAAGTCCATCCCAGCAATGGCAGACATTCGCTACAGGGCCAATCGTTATTATTAAGAACGAGGTGTTGTGTGTAGACAGGTGAAAACAATGGTGAAATTGAATCAAAAGAGGGTGTGTCATTGTTTGAAGAAAGTCGATGAATGTTTACATAGAATACGATCAAGTAAATTCGGTAAGATGTGATCATAACGCCGTGACGGTCATATTCATTAGGTTTAATGATTTTAAAATTTCCATTTATTCATATCAACTCGTCCGTGCGTGCATTTATGTAAGTGTGCTATCCGATCATATCCCATCATACAGGTAAAAATACCATGAAGATTTACCGCCCTGTCGGCTGGGGCGTTACAATGCACCGACTGCACCTCTGCAGAGGGGTAAGACTCCCCTAATGGGGCCACCTGTTGGTCGTGGGTGGCAACTCGTGATGCTTAAGGATAAAACTCATGTGGTTGAGTAGTTCATGACTTGCAATACTCCACTTTGGCTCTTACTTAGGCTAGACGGGCGGTTGGAGAGGTCCCCTCCGATCAACGGGTGGTCACGTCAAGCCCTAGCACCTATATGATTTTCCCAACCCTATTACCTCATGGCAAGCCCCAACCCCTTTTTATCATATGGGTGCTAGAAGGCGGTGACTGAGGGTCTACATGTCCTGGGAATGACGTTAAAGTCTATCTGATGGTGAGGTTCCAGTTTTGGAGGTTTGGGGAATGTGGAGCATCAAGCCCTAGCACCTATAAATTGTCCCGACCCTAATGCCCTTATTGCAACTCTCAAACCTTTTTATCATATATGTTAAACTGTAACTGATGGTGGGGTTCCAGTTCTGGTGGTCTGGGGAATGTGGAGTACCCCTTCATCACCATTAAGTGGTAGCACCTGTTATGGTCACATCCGTGGGTTTAATAGAAACATTTGTTTATAAAACATTTAGTACCTATCAAGAATGGGTTTGCTTCAAAACTTTGTCAGCATTAAATGACCCATCGAGGTTGATATGCCGTAAAACAAAACAAACAAACCGACGACACGGAGAGACGAAAAACAGCGACGTCTTTATCAGACGAGTCGAAAGACGAGCCCTCCTCTCAGAACAGGAAGACGCATATGTTACATCCTGTCCATCGTGGGTCGCCTGAGTTGCATTAAGAAAATCGAAACAGAAAAAAGGTTAAGACATAAAATCAATTGACGAGCTGTTTATTGGTTGGGTTTAGAAGTGCAAATAAATGGACAAAGGAGGAAACAGATGCCGACCAATTTACTAGGAACTTCGGGAAGGCTACTACTACCTCTAACAAAATCAGCCCGGGCTTTTCAATAAACGAAAAAAAAGAAAGTTAGGCCACTCCGCCGAGTACGGGAGTTGGCAGCTGGACAGATTATTTGTTATATTTTCAAATGATCTTCTGATGTGTTGATTGGTCGAACGATTGCCAATTATTTAACGTCCGTGTTCCCTGTTTAGAAGTGAGGACGGGGAAGGGAGGGGTTGGGCAGCCATCTTGGAAACAGTTCACGGTACTCTGTTCTGTAAAAGCAGCAAACATACCAGCTCATCGATTTGTGTTGATTTCTCTTTGTTAGCGTCTAGGTAAAGCTTAACCAGGCGAATTAGGCGTTCCATGTCATCGCATCACGCATTCTAGAAACGTGATTAGTTGAATTTAAAGGCATCTCAACCTGTCTAAGATTATTTGTCTGATTTTTTTAGATGAATGTACTTGAATAAATAGAATGTAACGTCCCTTACCTCGTGGTCGGTCTGGTGACTGAGCAGTCCAGTGCATGCAACACTCTTATTTAAGATAGACGGGCGTTCGGAGATTTCTCCTCCAATTAATCGGTTGGTCACGTCAAGCCTTAGCACCTATATGATTGTCCCAATCCTATTGCCCTTATGACAAGCCCCAACACTTTTTATGATATATGTGCTAGAAGACTTTTGTTGAGGGGCTTACTGTCCTGGGTATGACGTTAAACTCTATCTGATGGTGAAGTTCGAGTTCTGGAGCTCTGGGGAAGGTGGAGTATCTCTCCATCACCATTACTCCCAAGTAATTATAATTGTGTCATTCCTATTTCTATCAGCGTTCAAGGGGGTAAAATTATGGTTAACAAGTAGTTGTTACATACGAAATTTCAATAGAGGCGTTTGTTTTGTAATGGTTATCGTATTAGGAGATGGTCGCCCTGTCGGCTGGAGGGTTAGAATACACTGAATGCACCTCTGCATAGGGGTAAGACTCCATAGCGCCATCTGTTGGCCGTGAGTGGCGACCCATGATGCTTAAGGATGGAACCCAGGTGGGTGAGCAGTCCATGACATGCAACACCCACTTTGGCCCTTACTTGGGCTAGATGGGCGGTCAGAGAGCCCCTTTAGATCGATCGGTTGGCCATGTCAAGCCATAGCACCTATAGCATTGTCCCAACCCTATTGCCCTATTGGCAAGCTCCAACCTTTTTTATCATATGGATGCTAGAAAGCGGTGGATGAGGGTCTTCATGTCCTGTTAATGACGTTAAACACTATCTGATGTTGAGGTCCCAGTTTTGGAGGTTTGGGGAATCTGGAGCACCCCTTCATCACCATTGATCCCAGGTCCACTCTGACCCGGAGTGGTAGTACTTGTTAGGGTCCCATCTAAGGGTCGAATAGAAAAACATGTTTTTATAAACAAAATTGATTATCCATTTAGAATGAGATTATTTCAAAACTTCGTCGGCATTAAATGACCCACTGAAATTGATATGCAAACCAAATGCAAACTATTAGGAGGTGGACACGGTGCCTAAAGTTCTTTCATCCAGCCAAATTTACTTTCTAAACTAACTTTCTATTCTCATGTTTGGCTCTCAGGCCAATGAGAACCAAGGTCACTAAATGGTTAAGTCTTGTCAATCCCTTACTCGTATTAATTATACGTATCACAGTTTAGGCAATCGCGTTTAACGGACGTTGATTTTTACATATATATGTAGGTGTTTTGATTTTCACAAAGCGCTAATACCCTTGAGAAAGGTATGAATCAAATTGTTATATACCCCCTTTGTTGGGTATATAAATGACGAGAGAGTTCTTAGAAGTGTTAGGAGAAGATGAGATGCATTCGTATATGTCCCCTGCATATTTAAATCTTTATCTTACTTACGTACGTACTTGAGTAGCTCGGCTGGTACCTTATTTATGTTTTTTGTGTAGGGGTGACATTCTTCCAGCTAGTCGGGTCTCTTCTATTCATTTCTTTTAATTCCTCTTTCTTAGTTCTGGTTTCTTCATTTCTTCTAATTGGTCTGGTTCTGTATAAGCTGGTTCGCAAGGACTTTCATTAAAAGAGACAAACGAGGCTTATATTTTAATATTTTATGTGATCAATTTAAAAAAATCTTTGAACCAGACTTCTCAACCGCAGTGGAGTCGAAGCAGACATGATGCTTACATCATAGCGTTTATCGCTTAAATAACTGACTGAATAAGCTCTGGACCTTCGTTCCCAGGCCAGTCTGTGTGATCAGAAGGATGGTCACTTAAAGGTTATTGCCTATCAATCATCTAACCCTACGGATTTTGAATTTCAACGACTTTGTAATTTAAAATCTAGGTACACTAACCGTCTAAAAACAACACTATTATTCTCCCTCCAGCTATGGGTAAATAGCAAGGCAGACTGAGATCTTTAAGCTTGGTTTGGCATCCAGTTCAGTTGAAGGAAAATTAAATTCAAACCTGTTAGAATCCGCTCAAGTAATTGACCTTGGGTTACATCCTGCTCGTGCGGTGGGGGTGGCAAATATGTGTATGTGTAGGTGTTTATTAAGAGTTTTTTGTTCACTTGGTTTCAAATAACAAATAATAATATTATTAATAAATAATTAAACTGTTCTATACAATCCAGTTTGACACATGGCGCAACGGATATAAGAGTTTAATACTTGTACCCATTTATTGTTAACACAATGAGAACGATCTACCCCAGTGGATTGAATAAAGGGTTCGGTTCAAAGTTCTGTGAAGTCTCCCGATTACGACATGAAGGCTTCCGAGTTCGACAAGAAGTTTCTGGCGTTCGAAGAGAAGGTTCCCGAGTCCGAGAAGGTTTCCAAATTCGACAAGAAACATCTGAAGATGGCCAGATATCAACCCATCTAGGGTTATTTCATGCCAAGAGGTTAATAAACAATATGTGTTGTATATCTATATTTTCACTTTTGTATTTAATGATTTTAACGATGTGTTTGCATTGTTAAGCCGTTACTTACAGGTTTTTATTTATATTTTTGGGTATGATTTTATTTCTCTAAAAAAAACGATGCAATGTCTTCTATGTTGACTTTTCAAATAGATCTTTCATCTTATTTGCATTAAAAAGCGGTTTCTGATGAGATCAAAAGTTTCCTATTCTATGAGGAAGTGTTTGACACTGTAAGGTGTTTGGCATGTTTCACACTGTAGTTGTTGTTCGTGTTTGAACATAAAGGAATGCGCAAGTCTTGTCTGACCAATACGTAATCGGGACATAATAACTTGCTCTTTTCTGAACTTTTCTAAAGGCCGGTGTCCAGTTTTCCAAAGTGGGTTTAATTAAGAGTTTATTATTATTAATTAAGAATGGTTTATTAAACTGTGACAAACAGATGCTATAAACAGATCTACTAACTCCCAGCCGGGAGGTCCAGTGAGCTTCGGTCGCTGGATTAGGTTTTTGTAAATAATAGCGTCGATCCCAGGGGAATATCCCCCCAGGCAATACCTGCCCACTTGATTTAAAGGGGCAGGGCTGGGTTTATTGAGGGGGAATGCCGAAGGGATCGACGCAAATTTTGTTCTTTCCCACGCATGAGCTTCGGCTTGTGGGTGGGCCCACGTTAAAACGAGGCCTTGTGCCCAGCCCATACAAGTGGGGTATGAGGCAAATACCCAGAAGCTATAAACAACAACAACAACAACAGCAGCAGTAGCAGCAACAGCAACAGCAACAGGAAACACAACACTATGATTCCCCTAATCTTTATGACGCTTGACATTTCCTGGGATCATCAATTTCTATTTTTCACTTTTCGGTTCTTTGTACATATTGTCGTCCCGGACTCCAGTCTTATTTGCGCTATGTTTTTCCTGGCCGTTTTGACTAAACGTAGATAGTTTCCGAGTCGTGATAACAATATAGACGAGGACAACAGACTGAAAAATCCCAATAATATTCATCTAAAAAATTCAGAGAAACAGCAATGATCGGTTCTGTTTAACACTTAGCTAGGACCCTAACAGGTCCGAGTGAAACTGATAATAATGGAAATAATTGACTGGGGACACACCAACTGCAGTTTAGTGTCATACCCGGTACATTCATTTTTAAGACGGTCTTATCTTAACCCTTTGTAGGGAATAGAGTCAGCGTATTCTAAGAAGGAGATAACATGGCATTAAAATAGAACAAAAAGGAAACAAAAAATATGACAAAGAAGGATATAAAGAGAATGAATGAGAAATATAATTCCTCTCTATATTTAACCATCTCTCTCTCTCTCTCTCTCTCTCTCTCTCTCTCTCTCTCTCTCTCTCTCTCTCTCTCTCTCTTTCTGTCTCACCCTCTCTCTCTCTCTTTCTGTCTCACCCTCTCTCTGTCTCTCTGTCTCTGTCTCTGTCTCTCACTCACTCTCTCTCTCAGACCTTATCCTTTTCCTTTCTTTCTAGAGGGGTAATAAAAAAGAGGAAGAGAGACAGAGGGGAGACAGACAGAGAGAGATGTCGAGGAGAGACAAATGATGAAATGTATAGAAGAAAGAAAAAATGAC
>CM042165.1:80339529-80352029 GCA_023376005.1 Doryteuthis pealeii
TTCCCTGAATGTACATTTCGACTATTCAGGATTTGACATGTTTTCTCGTAGATTGTTTTAGCCGTACATTGAACATATATGCCCGCCTAAATTTCATTAATTTATTAACTAATTAATTTTTCAAAATTATATATCCCCATAAAATTGTCGCTATAAAGCCATATGCAAAAAACATAGTGTAAATATAATATATTATATATATATATAATATTATATAATTATATAATATTATATATATATAAAGTGTTATTATGGGTCCAACGGGAGAAAATTAAGTATTTTCTAAAAAAAAGGTCTGCAAAATGTATTATATTTTTAGAAAAAATTTTTTTTAATTGTTATCTACATTTGCGACACGTGTTTCAGATCTTCTGATATCGTCTTCAGGCATTGATTAATCACATGAATATGAATTTGTACATGCATGTATATATATATATATATATATATATATATATATATATATATACGTATCCAACTCCTCCCTTCCTGTTCGGTGGGAGTGGGGTATAGAGTAATTTCATATATATATATATATATATATATATTATTTTCACTCCTTTTGAGTTTTTCACAGCGTTAGCTGATCGTATAGCACTGGAGTCTGAGTGACAACAAGTCTCCTCAGGTCTCCAGGACTCTTCTGAGTATTCTAGCCGATTGCAGCAGTACAGTAGCCTGAATGGTCTCAATTCTTTCTCTGATTTCCATATCCTCCACTTTTTTCCAAGTTTATTTGTACCGTTCACCAACTACAATTGGTATCACTTTCACTCTCATATTCCACAGCTTTTTCAATTCTCTGGCAAGGTCCAGGTACTTTGCATCTTTTCATTTTCCTTCAGCTTCACCCTGTAATCTGCTGGGACCGCAAAGTCCACCAGTTATTATTATTATTATTATTATTATTATTATTATTATTATTATTATTATTATACCAAAGCTGAGCTAATCAACATTTGTCTCCTAAAGGCTTTTTTACTATTTAGTTTAATGACACGAAAATTATGCAATTATTCTTTACTTTTAGGATTGATTTATGTTTGAAAAAAATCCGTTTTAATTGGTTATAATTAGTCGTAATTTGCAATAAAATCAAAGACCGACTAATCTCTTACTTTACTCTATGCCTATCACATTTTCCCTCCCCGCTATGTATCTCTTGATCACCTCCTCGTTATATAATGTTAGGTTCTCTAGGAGGGTAGAGAGAGAAAGACGGGAGAATTTGAAATGTATTTCTATGTTAAATTCCACAAGCAGCAACCATGGCTTTAATTAGGTCAAACATTCCCTTTCTTAGAAAGGTTACAAAAATGATTCTAATGTTTTGCTGGTCGTATTTTTAAACAATTTTTATTCGCTTTGCAAACTCACTTTTCCCTAATCCCACTTGTCTACCAAGAGCTGAATGGGTGACCTAGTAGGTCACCTTTTGTCTAATATATATATATATATATATATATATATATATATATATATATATATATATATATATATATAAAATAAAAAGGCCTTAAATACCATGGGTATCGTGATTATGGACCATTTCCACTCGTGGGTATTTGGGGCCCACATAAATAAAATGTAAACGTGGCCTGACAAAGCTCTGTGGGCCCCAAATACCCAAGAGTGGAAATGGTCTATAATCAGGATACCCATGATATTTAAGGCATTTTTATTCACAAATAAATTTGCTCTGTTTTATAAGAATTAAACATTGAGCTCTCATACGGAACCTGAACTCTACAACAAACTACTGTTAGAGAATAGGACCTGCCTAGAATCACCTTGTACCAAGAAACTTGGTACCCCAACAAAGAATATATATATATATATATGTGTGTGTGTGTGTGTGTGTGTGTGTGTGTGTGTGTGTCTGTGTCTGTGTCTGTGTGTGTTTAACTTGAAAAATTGAAGTGAATCCGACAATATATTGAAAAAAAATAAATGAATAAATAAAGGAAAGAAAATGTTGAATGGATAACAATTTTTAAGTATACATAGAAACGGGAGTCGTCAGGGTAAGATATTTGATATTCATCAAATATCAAAATATCTTGTCCTGACGACGGCCGTTTACCTACATACTTAAAAATATTTTTCTATTATTATTTTATTTTGTATTTACAATAATAATAAATAGAATAAAATGTGTACAAGGACAATCTCTCGGTAGAAACACAAGTCGGCACTCCATTAAACCATTTTTATCCATTCAACATTTTCTTTCCTTTATTTATTTTTTCAACACACACACACACACACACATACACATACACACACACACACACATATATATATAATATATATATATATATATATATATATATATATGAAATTAATATTTAGAAAAAACAAACACATGATGTTAAAATTCGCTGACAGAAATCTGTTTCGACCCTTTATTGAAGTGGTCTTCATCAAGAGCGATGTGTGTATATGAGTGGACCGTTATAAGACGAAATTGGTACAGATGAAACGTTCTAGTTCATAGACGGAATTTTTTTTTTTTAATTTTTAAATTTTGAAAATGCATATTCTATTTTGAAAATAAAATAAAATAAATTTTATTTTATTTTATTAAATCAGAAGCATTATAGTCCACAAAGAAAACTCAAAAGAGTTTGATGTAAATGTGTATAAAAATGTATAAGAAAGTATCAAAAAGTTCAAAAATCCCAGCAATGCAAACCACAATAGTCACCGGAGATGTAGATATCCAGGTATTTTTGTTTTTTCAAAAGACAGAATGAAAAAAGTGAATGGAAGTGAATCCGACAGTATGAAATTAATATTTAGAAAAAATAAACACATGATGTTAAAATTCGTTGACAGAAATCTGTTTCGACCCTTTATTGAAGTGGTCTTCATCAAGAGCGATGTGTGTATATGAGTGGACCGTTATAAGACGAAAGTGGTACAGATGAAACGTTCTAGTTCATAGATATATATAATATAGATATATATAAAATATATATATATATATATATATATATATATATATATATATATATATATATATATATATATATATAGACTACGTTGCACGTTTATCCGCGAAGCTTTAAAAATCACACGGAGTAAAGCAGTTCCCATATCAACCCACCTATTGCCACAATACTATCAATTACAGTGGATACTTAGCACGGCTTTACTGCTTCGGTCACGTGTTATACACGTCACAAACAAAATTCTTGAAGCTAAAGAAATATATTGCTATTGTACTTTCATGTTTTTACTCTGATCAGGTACTTCTACATTCTCAATCATCCAATCCACTTCCAATGTAGGAAGAAATGGTATAACCATAGGAATCATGGAATATAAATATTACGTGACACACGCAACACAGACTAGACACGTATGAAAATATGGCAAAACACTTGACTCACCCTTGACGCCAAAGCCCCAAATATAATTTGTATCACTTTCACCCTCATATTCAATAATTTTATTTTTCAATTCTCTAGCAAGCTCCATGTATTTGTCAATCTGTTCGTTTTATTTCATCTTCACCCTGTGAGCTGCGTGATGCTTAAGGATAGAGCCCAGATGGATGAGCAGTTCATGACTTGCAATACTCCACTTTGGCCCTATCTTGGGCTAGACGGGCGGTCGGAGAGGCCCACTCCGATCAATTGGCTGTTCACGTCAAGCCCTAGCACCTATATGATTGCCCCAACCCTATTGCCTTTATGACAAGCTCCAACCCCTTTTTATCATATGGGTGCTAGAAGGCGGTGACTGAGGGTCTACATGTCTTGGGAATGACGTTAAACTCTATATGATGGTGAGGTTCCAGTTTTGGAGGTTTGGGGAATGTGGAGCACCCCTTCATCACCATTGCTCCCTGGTCCACTCTGACCCGGAGTGGTAGTACCTATTAGGGTCCCATCCATGGGTTAAATAGAAAAATGTATTTATAAAAAAATTGTATTATCCATTAAGAATTGATTTATTTCAAAACTTTATCGACATTAAATGACCCACTGAGGTTGATATGCCGTAAAACAAAACAAACCAAACCAACCCTGTGAGATGCTGGGTCTGTAAAGTCTTGACAAGTTCTGTTTTTCTTGTTAATCAATACAGGGTCTGATCTTCTGTCTCGAATAATGTGATATGCGAGTTTTTCTGAGCTATAGTAAGTTTTTGTTAGATTTTAATTTCCAAATATCTTCCTAATGTGACAATTTATTTAAATCCATTTGTGTTATTCATGTTGATAAGTCTAACAAGTAGATAATCAGCAAATAGTTTTATTTCTAAATAGAATCGGCTACCTGGCATCACCTGAGTAGAGGTGGGATTTTTTTAAAGTTAGTCTCGCAGATCCATTATTACTTAATCACAAGTTGGATCCTCACTGAGTGCCCCGTTAAAATCCCTATGTAAAAAAAAGGCCTGGTGTTAATCCGGCCTGGTGGGACATCAGGATTTTTTTCACCTGGGTAGAGCCAGCAAAGACTTACAATAACCAACTCTGCGTGGAAACCGGATGCTGCTCGGAGGACTTGCCAGAGGCAATGAATGATAGGGACGGTTGGCAAAAGATTGTCATGGATATCCGTGCTGCTAGCACAACATGATGAGAGGGAATATCACATATAACAATATAGTAAGAAATTTTAATTCAATAATTTCCATTTTTTAATAAAAAATAGATATAAATGAGGCCATTAGTTCAATTAATAAGCTGATGATTTTTCTCTGGACTTTAAGTGACAACAAGTATCCTCAGGACTCTTCTGAGTATTTGAGCTAATTTCAACAATACTGTTTGCTTGATGGTCTCAATTCTTTCTCTGATTTTTAGTTCTCCCAGTTTGTTTTCTAAACTTTTGAGGACGGTTCCAAATCCAACTAACAACTATTGGTATCACATTTTTGCTATGATCTGGCGATATTACAATGTCGAGAATGCCAGCCCTACATGTGGGGAGGTACTGTGGACCATAGAAATTACGAAATATTAATATCACGAGACATACCCGCCGAAATCTAACACATACTAAAATATTGACCTACTTTGCCTACATTAAGGGCCAGTTTAGCTCAGTCCGGAGAGCGTCCGACTAGGAACCACAAGGTTCCGGGTTCGATACCGGCTCTCGCCAACTCAGCGTATGAGTAGCACATGGATGTGTGCGGTAAATTAAGGAGTTGATGGTAGGTGTGGCACTCCACCTCACACACTAAAATAATCTCCTTGGTCTAGCGTTAGTGAAAATGGGACAGACTCACATGCTGACTGGCTTACACTGACTTTGCTTACTTGCCTACTTTAACCCGCTCTCAGCGGCGCTCCCATGACTGTGGTCCTACCATAAACCGTTGATAGATCATTATCATTGAGTACAAGGACACAGATTATAATGATAATGAGAGTTTATTTGAATATAATGAGCTCTGAGATCAATAGATAGTGAACTTTGAAATATCACATCATTAAGTTTGGTACAGCTGTGGGGTAATTTTGGTAGGCAAAGTGAATAATGCGACGTCGTGAAGGTGATGGACTACAAAACGTTAAAAAAGTTTCTTGTACATCTCTAGATTACAATTATATTTTCAATATCCCAGATTGTTATCACAGTTTCACGTGTTTAACATGATCTGGCAATATGTATATCACGTGATATATATATATATATATATATATATATATATATATATATATATATATATATATATATACATGTCATCCGCACGAGTAGGATGCTATACAAGGTTAATTTCTTAAGCGGAGTTTAACAAGTTTGAATTCAGAGTTTTCCTTCTAGTCGGGTTACGTAACAATGGTTTAAGAGCCAAGTCTGCCCTACTATTTACCCATAGCTAGAGGAAGAGTAGTTGGATACATATCTTTCCCAAGGGTATTAGCGCTATGTGAAATGCAAACAGCATCGTCCAGGATTTGAACTCGGGTCGTGGTATATGCACCGCAAACTAGCACGTACCAAATACCAAATTTCAAACCTTTTTACTCACCTTTGTATTTTAAATTTCAAATATAAGAATTTACAAAAAGAAAAGAAAAACGAAAAAAAAAAAGATTCAGTCTAGATTCTTTTTGGTCATAACTCATAGGTGAAAGTGCACGTGTCTATGTGAAGAAATATAATTGGATTTTAGGGTTTTATCTATGGTTTTGTTTTTTTTTTTGTTTTTTGTTAGATTTTTGTTTTGGTAGACTGATATAAATCTATCTGATGAGCTGCCGGTCATAGCAGGTGTTAAGATCCTTCGGAGACAAATATGCAATCTTGTCACAAATAATAAAAGGCAAAAACCAAACAAAAAAACAAAAAACAAGCAAAGATAAAGAATCAACTGATGAATACAAACACCTATATAAAATTGGCATAATCGATATTTATGTACTTTAGTTCGATACTAAAAGAGATAACGAAAGTAGGGCACTTATTAACCTCGCATTATTATTATTAGTAGTAGTAGTAGTAGTAGTAGTAGTAGTAGTAGTAGTCTCACATTTCCCAGACACTTCACGACGTCGTCATAAATTATTAGTTTGTATTAAAAGTACAGCAGGTACAGTCTGCAATCTAAATCTTTTGTTTACCGAAAATGACTTGATTTGGCATTAAATGACCCGAAAAGGGTTGATATGCCCTAAGGCAAAACAACAAACAACATAATAAAAGAATTTATGGAACCCCAAACAACTATCAGATCTGATTGCAGTAGAGTTTAAAATACCACAAAGAGCAAAAGATTCGTCATTAAATTACCTGTCTGCGAAGTAACTCGGTTAAGATTTACTGACGTTAGGAAAATGTTCTTAAGATACTTGAGAGGACTATCGATCTCCGCAAGCCATTACTCCTAGATTCACTTTTACCCGAAGTGGTAGTACATGTTAGGGTCCCCTCTATTGGTTAAATAGATCTGTTAGAAAATTACTTGTATTCGATAGGAATATTTAACGGCTTTAAGGATTATTTTTACAAGCAAAATATACGTCTCGTGTGCGCTTAAGTTCTAATGTACTGAAATATTATATTAAATTAGAAAGATTAAATAAGAACGAATACAAAAATATTGCACTTATTCTGATGTTATTTTAATGAATATAAAATTATATATAGGATTGTTTTAATACGTTTGAAAATAACATGATAGTATTAGAAATCAGTAAAAGCAAATGATTATTTATGAACCCCAGATTTGTTAAAATATTAAAATATTATTATATTAACTAGTAGAAAATAAAAAACGACCTCCGGGCGATGTAAAAAGAGATTTTTGAAACATATTGCCTGAGGGGCGGGAGTAAAAAATTCAATGTTATATATATATATATGAGGAAAAATGAGTAAAGAAAAGAAATGTAGATGGATAAAATGAATTTAATCGATACATTTCTTTTCTACATTTCTTTTCTTTACTCATTTTTCCTCATATTGTCGGATTCAATTCCTTTTCCATTTTCACACGCACACACACACACACACACACACACAACACATATATATATATATATATATATATATATATATATATATAATTGTTTTTCCTTCATATAGATATACTAGAAATATTTTTGGGACTCCGATTGCCCAGCGAGAGGTAAATTAATGATTCTATAAAAAAAAAGGCCCAAAAAATGTATTTTCTTTTTTAAAAGACTCTTTTCATTTTACTCTAGCAAATACGGAATCAGAATATGATTAAACGAAGCCTGGAAATACTAAAAGAAACGTGTTGCTGAAATAAAATGAAAAAAGTTTTTAAAAAAAACAAATTCATTTTGAGGACCATCGTTATATAAACACTAAACAAGCCACAGTTAAAATAAAAAAAATTAGCCTTATAACATTCCATCGTGAGAACACGATTCTCGTTTATATAAACGCTAAAAAACTACTGTTTTTTTTAAAATCTCAACCATTTGACTCTTGTCTGAGGATTGCGTAAGCATGAAACTGATAGTTACAAGATTAATATCCATAATATAATATATTATTGATATATATATATATATATATATATATATATATATATTATATATATTACATACACACACACACACACACATATATATATATATATATATATAAATATATATTGTGTGTGTGTGTGTGTGTCTGTATGTGTGTCTGTGTGTCTGTGTGTGTGCATAAACTACACAAAACAGTCAGTACAGAATAACTTGACAAAGGAAGGTCGAACTTCCGAAATATAGAATGAAATAAAATGAATCTTAACGCTTAAACAGCAACTGAGTTTTTTTTATTTATATCACAGACCATGCTTCACACAACATCCCCAAAAATGAATATCATAGGTATATATAAAATACATATGTACAAATAAAAAATATTCACACTTAAAACTAGACACACCCACACACACACACACACACACACACACACACACACACAATATATATATATATATAATATATATATATAGACAGACAGACAGACAGACAGAGACAGAGAAAGAGAGATAGATAGATAGATAGATAGATAGATGTGGATGGAGGTTGTGATACACAGTCCCTACAAAAGTCACGAAAAACCATCACGCTTAGCTATTTCAACGGAATCCATGTTTTTTTTTGCTTGCCTCGAGGGGCGTGTCGGAATCAACAAGCCTCAAGCAAGCCAGCCGCAGAAGAAGATTTTTGTATTGAAACTCGACTGCTGTAGCCAGAGATATTGACAATGCCAATTTAAAAAATATATCTATAAGTATTGTTAGATATCTTTTCTTTGCGACGTTGAAAACATTAAACATAAAGGTTACATTAATTTTCATACATTATTCAAATTTATTTGCATTTCGTAAAGGTTAACCAGACAAAAAAAAGGAACTAAAATAATATGAACCAATAGAAACATTGTATATATATATATATATATATATATATATATATATATAATATATATATATATATAGAGAGAGAGAGAGAGAGAGAGAGAGCGTGAGCTAGTGGATAGAGTCGTGGAAGATGGGCTCGTCGATTTGAGTTCAATTCCTAGACGAAGCTGTTGGCATTTCACATAGCGCTAATACCCTTGGGAAAGGTATGAATCCATATATTCTCCCTCCAGCTATGGGTTAAATAGTAGGACAGACTGGGCCCTTAAACCTTGGGTAGGTAACCAGTCTAGGAGATGGATAGCTCTAAATTCAAAATTCCCTCCAACTATGGGTTAAATAGTAGGGCAGACTGGGCCTTCAGCCTTGGGTAGGTAACCAGTCTAGGAGAGGGATAACTCTGAATTCAAAATTCCTGAGGTCGGTCGTTGATTAGGTTTGTGGCATTCCTTGATGCATCAATTCTTTCCTATCGACTGTGCCAAAAAGTGTGGATGGTCCTACACAAGCCTTCACCACTATAAACAACTCACTGTGTGGACGTTCATTGTATGAACACTCATACGTCGAAATCGACGAGAGAGTCCATCAAAATATATATATATATATATATATAATATATATATATATATATATCATTTGGGAATAAAAGGCCTTAAATACCAGGGGTATCGTGGTTATGGACTATTTCGACCCGCGAGTATGCCCACGAGCTTCTTCAGACCACTGATATATTTTATAATCTTGTAACTTTGCTCTGTTTACAATAATTAAACATTGAGTTCTCATACGGAACCAGAACTCTACAACAAACTACTGGTAGAGAATTAGGACCCGCCTAGAATCACCTTGTACCAAGTGACTTGGTACCGCACCAAAGTATATATATATATATATATATATATATATATATATATATCCGTGTGTATCAAAAGATTTTTTAAACTTTATCATATAGCTTATTTCAGGTGTATATCTAAATATTATGACTTTACAATAGTATTTATGTATTAACTAGCGCCGACCTGTGGATATACCACAGTATGATAATTTGATTATTACAACGTTTCATATGATTACTTAAAAGCTATTACTGAATAGTTTAATATATAAAAAGTTGATTAAACCTTTCTCAGTCTTTTTCATTATTTCTTTACTTCTTTTCATTTTTTCATTATATTCGATTTAAACATAGTAGCGCTATCGCTTCCGCACGCTCACCTACTCAGTCTCTATCTTTCCCCTACTTTTTTTCTTTCTTATTATATTTTTATGTGTAGCATGTCCTTTTTCTTCACTTACTTTCTTTATAATAAAACTGAATGGTCCATTATTTAGTTGAGGTGAGGACACTCATAAGAGACAAGAATTCGGGACATAAGCAACACCAGATAAGGAGGATTTACATCTTTGCTTTTATTTTTGACAATTGGGACGGTGTCATTTTTGATAATTTATGTGGAAGTGCGTCCCCTTCTCTTGCCTCAAAAATTGCAACCCGGTGACTATCAAAATTACGACCAGCTCAGTCTATTAAAAACTATCCATCTTCATATCTATCTATCTATCTATCTCAATTTGTTCATATTTAGTTATATTATTTTAAATACAAAGATTTTTTTATTCATGTTTGTTTAATGTCTTGTTTTTGGTTTAAATAAACAAGAATTACGACAATAAAGAAGCAACCCCACCCCAAGTACATCTACTTGTCGAAAATATCTATCTATCTCCATTTGTTCGTATCTATCTATATTATTTTGTTTGTTTATCTAGCTATCTATCTCAGTCTATTCAAAACTATATATCCATCTTCATATCTAAACAAGAATTACGACAAATTAGGATAAATAAACAAGAATTACGACGAGCTGGGGTTGTTATTTTGATAGTCACCGGGTAGCAATTTTGTGTGTTCCGCAAACAAAGAAAAATTAATTCTGATGAAGGTCGAATTTTCTTTGTGTGCGGAACACTTCTAAATTTTCTCTATTATTATTATTTCATTTCATTTGGTTATTTAAAAATAATAATATTTTAGACACATAGATAAACTCCTGACCGAAACACGTGTAAGTGATATTGATTAAAAATATCCTTTATCATCCTTTCTATACTTTCTTTCCTTTATTCATTCTTTCAACATATATATATATATATATATTATATATATATATATATACATATATATATATATATATATATATATATATATATATATATATATATACAGAGAGAGAGAGAGAGAGAGAGAGAGATAATAATAAATTTACACTGCTGTATGAAACAATCCTCTCCCATTCGGTCAGACACCCCCCCCCATCCCTGTCGTCTAATTTATCCATTTTTCTTCTCGTTTTCTTCGGTCTTCCCTGGGGCCAACGGGCTTTTTGAGACTTCGTCAAGAGCCAAGGCGGCCAGAAGTCGAGGCGTCCAATTGTGGCGCTGTCCAAATCTTGGGCCCGTGGCCAAAATGATCCATGCGGCCGTAATTCATCGGCACAAAGGGTGAAATTCAGCTGGGTCAATTCTAGCGATGCACAAAGGAAACACAGGGCCGAAGATATGAGGAGAAAAAAGGACAGAATTTGCAAATAATCGTCGAAAGAGGAAACTTCTCGAAAAGACAGATGACTATTAAACTACTGCATAAAACACACACACACACACACACACACACACACATATATATATATATATATATATATATATATATATATATACATGAGAAAGTAAATACACACGCGGTGTGTTTATGATATGGCTTTATTTAGCCGACAATTTTTGGGAGAATATGTGCTTAATTGAAGTCTTACCTAATTTTGAAAGTTAATTAATTAATAATTAATTAATTAGGCGGGCATACCTATTAAATGTAAGGCTAAACAAATCGAGAAAAATCAATCTCTGTATGTACATTTCGGCCTATTAGGCCTCATCAGCAGAGCTATAGATAGAAAGACCGCCTTGTGCGTGATTCGAAACCCAACTGTCAAGCTGACAGGCGAGTACCGTAACCTCTACACTAATTGGACCTTCTTAGATTTTCCGTTTTGTTTAGAATAATTAATTATTAATTAATTAACTTTCAAAAATTAGGTACGACTTCAATTAAGCAAATATTCTCCCAAAAGTTGTCGGCTAAATAAAGCCATATCATAAACACATCGCTAATGTGTATTTACTTCTCATACTGTCGTGCACAAGAAGTCACTATAAGAGGAATATGAACCTACTTCTATATATATATATACTAGAAACAACGTGACTCGTTGGGTCACCCATTGAGCTCTGGGTAGACAATTGTGATCAGGAAAAAGTGAGTTTGCAAAGAGATGGGAGAGTATGAGAGGGAGATCAAACTTCCCACTTTATTTTCATGTTAGAGAAAAGCCAACAAAAATTAAAAAACAAACAAAACATACAAATAAAGTCGGAATTTCAATCTCTTTCTCACACTCTCCAATCTCTCTTTATACTCACAGAAAAATTAACACATATAAAGAGTAGTTAATCAAGATATATATAACGAGGAGGAAAGTGACAGGCAAAAAGACAACGGGGGCTACTTGTTAACGTGCCTGTTTTTCAGTATAGATTCACAACTACACTTTCTCTTTACAAGTTTATATTTTTTTAACATTATTTTT
>CM042165.1:80354529-80359529 GCA_023376005.1 Doryteuthis pealeii
AGGACTTAGTTTAAAAAAATAAAACTGATAATATTCTATGAGAGTATATTGTTTAGTCTATTAACTTTTCCGTCTAATTCTCCTTTCTTTATATTTCTAATATTCTTTTATCTCAATTTGCCTCAGAAATACTTGATTTCATGCTAGTACGTCCCATCACAGTGTAATGGTTAGCGAGCTAGTCTCGCGATCTATTACTACTGAGTAGTGAATTCGATCCTTGGTGGATGCTCCTTACTTGAGACCGTGTGTAGCGTAATTAAAGTGGTCTATGAGAATTCGGATTGAAAAGAAAACGGTTATCGATTTCTGGGTAAAGAGAAAGAGAACAAAAAAGAAATAAGAACAAAAGCAAAGTTTGAGATTCTAAGCACTCAACGTATGTCACCAGTGTCCGGTCGATGACCCCTTAACTAGAAAAAAAAACACACGAAGTTCAAAACTTTTTTACTGAAGAGCGGAAATGGATATGTCTTTTCCACCACCCCGGGACCACAAACAAAAGTAAAGGGAACTCGATCTTTTTTGGCTAGGATCTCTCTAGAAGAGGGCGTAGTTTTTTCGGACCCCGTTGGGCGTTTGTGTTGACTGACTGTGAGCGATGCGCATAGTAGTAACGAATCAGTGATTTCTTTCTCTCTAAAAACCCACGATCCGAGAGAGAAATAAACAACCCCTTTTTGCAGCTTTCGTATGTTGTTTTTTGTTGGAACGCACTGCCTATGCGAATGTTGTTGTCTGTGTATAACAGGGGGGTGGGGGTTAATGTGAGAAAACCACACGCTTCTTGCAAATGAGTGTGTTCAAAAAGTATCTAATTCCACTGGATTTTGTGGAATTTATAAAAAATGCGCTTCTGACTCTTTCCTTTTATTGTGATTGGGAGGTGCTGCTATCTGGAAAGAGATCACCAAAAACAAGGAATCAAGTCTTTCGGTATATTTTTTGGAGGGGGTCGGCTTTGTCTGTGTATAACTCACTAGTTAATCCCCTGCTACTACTACGTGACTTGAGCCCTTCATGGCGCTGTGACCACGCCACACGTGGCGAACGGGTTGCGTATTTATGTACTCAATTTTATTAATTTCTATTAAGATAGACTTACATTCTATATTATATTTAATCCTTTTCATTGTCTATTTTATCCCCCCCCCCCAAAGTCTGGTCGGCTGGGGCTTTGGAATAAATCGACTTTACATCTGCAGAGGAGTATGCCCCACCCCTATTAGGACCACGTGTTTGTCGTGTGTGGTGACCCGTGATGCTAGTGGCTGACAGTCAATGACATGAAACACTCCACTTTGGGCTTTACTTAGGCTAGACGGGCGGTCGGAGGCACTCTTCGATTAATCGGCTGGTCACGTCAAGCCCTAGAACCTATATGATTGTCCCAGCCTTATTATCTTTATGGCAAGCCCCAACCCTTTTTTATATATGTGCTAGAAGGCGGGAGCGGAGGTTTTAAATTATTGGGTATGACGTTAAATGTATCTGATGGTGAGGTTCCATTTCTGAAGGTCTGGGGAACGTGGAGCACGCCTTCATCCCTATTTCTCCAAAGTTCACTCTGATCTAGTGAGGTAGTAGCTGTTAGGGTCCCATCTATGGGTTAAATAGAAAAATGTGCTTATAACAAACTGAGTACCCATCAAGAATGAATAAAACAAAAACATCTTTGGCATAAATGACCCAAATGGGTTAACATGCCGTAAAATCCAAACAACCAATCAACCATCAAGATCATTAAAATGACCCAAATGGGTTGACATGCCATAAAAACCATCCAACCAACCCATCAAGAATGAATCAAACAAAACGTCTTTGGCATAAAATGACCCAATGGGTTGACATGAATGAATAGCAAATGACCCAAATGGGTTGACATGAATGAATCAAACAAAAACGTCTTTGGTGACCAAATGGGTTGACAATATCATGAAGAATCAAACAAAAAACATAAAATGACCCAAATGACATGTAAAACCCAACCATCCAACCAAATGAAAAACAAAAACGTCAAATGGGTGACATGCGCATGAATAAAACATAAAATGACCCCATGCCAACCATCCCATCAAGAATGAATAAAATAAAAGGCCATAAAATGACCCAATGGGTTGACATGCCGATCAATCCAAAACGTCTTTGGCATAAAATGACCCAAATGGGTTGACATGCCGTAAAACCAACCATCTAACCAACCCATCAAGAATGAATCAAACAAAAACGTCTTGGCATAAAATGACCCAATGGGTTGACATGCCGTAAAATCCAACCACCAACCAACCATCAAGAATGAATCAAACAAAAACGTCTCTGGCATAAAATGACCCAAATGGGTTGACATGCGTAAAATCCAACCAATCAACCAACCCATCAAGAATGCTTTGGCATAAAATGACCCAAATGGTTGACATGCCGTAAAATCCAACCATCAACCAACCCATCAAGAATGAATAAAACAAAAACGTCTTTTGGCATAAAATAACCCAATAAGGATTGACATGCCGTAAAATCCAACCAACCAACCAAGATTTCATCTAATCCTTAGAACTTTTCTGTACAAACCAAGAACTAAACCCATCACATCAACGAGTTCTTGAACTCTAATTTAAAGCGGCAAGTCAATGAAGAAGCCCCTAAAGGGTCGTGTGTGACATAGTTAAATTTGATGGGATTAACCGTTTGACGACCCAGTCGGTTTTTCCGCAAGGATTTCTGATGAATAAAAATTGCTTTGGCATTCTGTGAGAAAATTAGACCTTTCGTTGCTTTGAAGAAAATGGCGGATTCCTTTTTGGTTGTTAGATGATTCCTTTATATATTCTAGACGACCAATACACATGCATGCGCATGCGCAAAATATGCAGCTGCATACAAGCAACAGATGAATGAAGAGAACGTAGAAATATACAAGTAGGAATGATATGTTTTAGGTTAAAGAAATGTGATATAAGGGAAATTATAAACACTAGCAAAAAAAAAAACGCCCTTCCGGGCGATGTAAAAAATTTTTGAAAGATATTGCTTGAGGAGGTGGAAGTTAAAAATTAAATGTCGGAGTTTGAATCATAAATCATGAAATCATCAAATTTATTAAAGGAGTAAAAAAAAATAAAACAATTGAAATCGAAACTAAGTTCTATTAACTTTGAATATCTATTAAAATAAAACAAAACAATATATATAATAAGGGATGTATCTATTAAAACTTGTTTTTAAAAACAATGAGGACTGTTGCATGCTCAAATTTTGAGTGTATTTATTCTATGTTATGATGATTTCGGATATAGTGACGTAAGCAGTGACGTAGTTTTTGTTACAGACAAAAACCGAAGCGAATCTACATTATTACATTATTAGTACAAAATAAAAACACCTCCGGGCGATGTAAAAATAGATTTTTGAAACATATTGCCTGAGGGGTGGGAGTAAAAAATTAAATGTCAACGAGTTTGTACCCTAAGTAAGTAAAATCATCAAATTCATTAAAGGATTAAAAAATAAAACAATTTGAAATGTAAACTTTAAATATGTATTAAAATAAAACAGATTATATATAGATATATAATATCAGTCATGTATTTATCAAAACTTGTTTTAAAAAACAATGAGGACTGTCTAATGTTGCATGTTCAAAATAACATAGAATAAATTGTATTCTATGTTATGACGATTTCGGGTATAGTGACGTAAGCAGTGACATAATTTTTGTTACAGACAAAAACCGGAAGCGAATCTCCATTATTAATAGAATATATATTTTTAGTTTATACTTTATAAACCATCGATTAATACTCGTTCATTCACTGTGATTGTCAAAGGCTGTGAAATAGAGGTATAGTGATTATTTGAATCTTGATTTTGTCTAACGTAAGATATAGATTTGTTAACCCGTCCTTATTCAATCATCTATTGTTTTTATTTTATTTTGTTCTCTTGAAATAATAAAAACTAACGTCTTTAGGTTAATATTCATAAAATGCTGGAGTGTTTGACTATCAAGATTAATTATCCAATCGTTGTATGTAAGACATTAATTACTTCAATGGAGTGTAAGTATGATAAAAAAAGTATCCATTATCAAAGAAGATTCTAGTATGAATAATAAGCCTGGGTTCGTCATCTTCCACCCCCTAGGTCTAAAGGGAGCTAACTCGTGTTTAGGAATTTAGTTCTGGAGATAAAAAAAGTCTACTACTTAAACTATATATATATATATATATATATATATATATATATATATATATAAATTATAAGTAACCTAGACACGTGTTTCGAGGTTCACCTCTCGTCAGTGTGGTTATACCTTAACAGCTACCCCTGGCCGGGTTTGAGACCTGAATGTTCGCCAAATCTCTTACCCGTGCGGCCAGAAGCGGCTGTCAAATATAGATGAATATTTAATTGATACATTTCTAAGCGGAAATGAATTCACTAGATTCCTCAAACTTTGTAAACAAAGCGAGGGTTAGCTACATGCCAGAACGGTGAATTTTACAATTAAATCCCTATTTAGAGAACTCAACCAAAGTGAGAGTATATATATATATAATATATATATATATATATATATATATATTATATCATACAAGGTGTGCCAAAAAAGTATCGAGATTTTTTGTACTTTTTGCCACACCCTGTATTCTGAAAAAATTAACGTTCCATTCATTGTTCATTTCTATTTTGGTAAATACAGCTTCAATCTCAATACTCTTATGACACGCCTTGTATATATATATATATATATATATATATATATATATATATATATATATATATATATGTGTGTGTGTGTGTGTGTGTGTGTGTGTGTGTGACTAAGAAAAGAAAATTCAATGTATGAGTTTTTTGGGTGGTTATCTTTTATTCATTTGTTCCTTTTATTTATTTATTTATTTTTGTTTTTGATAAACAGTCTTCAGGGTATATATGAGATATGTTAAATGCTTCATTCGAAAAGTATTTTCAAATGAAAAAATATAACCCAAAAAATGAAA
>CM042165.1:80364529-80369529 GCA_023376005.1 Doryteuthis pealeii
TTAACGTGGGATCACCCACAAGCCGGGGCTCATGGGTGGCAGGTGGAAAAAATTGCATCGATCTCGTCAGTATTCCCCCTCAAGAGGGGCGCCTCGGCACTGGGCAATAAACCGAGCCCTGCCCCTTTAAATCAAGGGGGGCAGGTATTGCCTGAGGGATGGACCACTGGAATCGACGCTGTTAATTTTATTACCTAGCCACTTCAGAGGCCGAAGCGCTCTGAAGGCGGCGCGGCAAGGTATTTGCATCTCATCCCACTTATGAGGGCGTGACACAAGGACATTTTTATGCGGGCCCACCCACGAGCCGAAGCTCATGGATGGTTGGCATAAACATGCGTCAATCCAGGCCTGCCTCTTTAAATCAAGGGGGCAGGTATTTCCTAGGGGGAAATATTTGCCTCTCATCCCACTTATGAGGGCTTGACACAAGGACATTTTTATGTGGGCCCACTCATAAGCCGAAGCTTATGGGTAGTTGTTGGAAAAAATTGCGTCGATCCCGTCGGCATTCCCCGACTAGAGGGCGCCTCAGGCGCTGGGCAATTAACCCAGCCCTGCCCCTTTAAATCAAGGGGGCAGGTATTGCCTGGGGAGATAGCCCCCTGGGATCGACGCTGTTAATTTTATTACTTAGCCACTCCAGAGTCCGAAGCGCTCTTGAGTAGGCTCAAGCAATCACCCCGATGTTCTCAGCCTCCCCATTTCTTGATATATTTCTCACTGACTTTTGTAAACAAAAACACCATATTTTTTAAAACTCTTTAGTTTTCTGTGTGTCTTCAACAAAAAAATGCTTTCTTTTGAATTAATATAAAAAAGTTAGTAATTTTTCTGTACAAAGTGTATTTAATGTTTCTTGTTATTGATTTCTAAGAAGAAACTTTTAAAAATGTGTTAAAATGCTGATAATAGGGACTGTTTAGAGCACTGTATAAATCTTCACTTAGCTATTTTTTTTGCAAAATTTAATTGTTTAAAATGTATTAAAAATAAATTACATATGTAATATTATTTTGCTTCTTTTTTTTTTTACCCATGCTCATTATGCCACTACTTTTCTACTAAAACAAAAATTTAACCTTAAATAACCGATTTCGTTGATCTTAATTCGTTTTTAAAATGAAAATGAGCGAATAAATTGTCAGTGCCTATTCTATACCACTACAGAGAATTATCCACTTAAATGCATGTGTTTTTTTTTTCTTTTTATAATTTGTTTCTTCTATTGTAAACTTTGGCTGGTTCAGTTGGTTTCTGCTTGAGAAGCAAAGACAAATTCATAAGTAGCATTCTCCTGTACACAACTACACAAGGACACAGCATGTGTAGACTGATCAGCAAAAACCTACAACGATCAGCTCTGTGTAATGCTTTCTCAGAAAGCCGTGTATAAATAGTCCTGAACAAGTGCATTCACTCTCTACGCAAGGTACGCTAGGCTAGTCCATAACATTACCGGAAATAAATAAGAACGAATATAAAAATATTACATTTATTTTAATGTTATTCAAATCGATTTCTTCATAAAATTATAAATAGCATTACTTTTAATATGTTTCTGAATTCATGGGTAATCGTCTGGAGATGTCGTATTTTAAGGCAATTAGAATAATAAATAGAAATACACCTAAAACAGAACCCGGGGTTAAAATTGCCTGAACTTTGTGTTTATACACTGTTAAGTTTCTGAACGCCATCCTTTGTCAGTTGTAAAGGACTTAAAGTAAGTAAGTAAGTAAATCAGTCAGTCAGTCAGTCCTGTGGTATAGAATCCTTTGGTAAGTGAATAAGTCCTGAGTTTATAGAATCCTACGTAGTGTCAAAGGTCCAGTGATATAATCCTATGTTCCGTCGTCCACGAAGGTTCAAAGCAATTGAGTGTAGTTAAGATCCGAACAGCCTGTATAAATATTATTACAGCAGCAGAGTACTGCCAGTGATTGGCCAAGAAGTTGGTCACATGGTTATCGCCGAGTCTATAAGTAGAAGCGGGCATTTGACACACGCCTTACACACACAAAAACTCCAACATACAAAATAAAGATGAGGACAACTTTCCGAAATATTATAATTATTCAAAACAAAACATCTTTGACATAAAATAAACCAACAAGGGTTGATGTGCCGTAAAATCCAACCAAACAACACGAAATATAGTTGATATTTTATCAATTTGACTAGTAAGAAATGTACCATCTGAACGTAAGTATTTAAGTTTTAATGTTATAAATATATTGAATTAGGGAGAATAACTAAATTAGATATGGACGAAAAGATTATACGGGTTGTATACTTTAATTAAAATCATTCATATAAGATTGATTTTAATATGTTGGAGAATAAAACAATAATATTAGAGATTAATGACACCAAGTAATTTATTTATTAAACCCGGTTTTGTTAAAACCAGTATACAAATTAACTACACAATGTATTATGTGAACCTTTATTTCTTAAGGATATATGACACATTGTAACATTTTAAACATATAATAATAATAGCCCGGCCTTCGGGGCGGGGGTCCGGTGTGCTTCGGCCACGGGACTATTACTGTAAATTAACGGCGTTGATCTCAGGGGGCTATCCTCCCAGGCAACACCTGCAAATGATTTAAAGAGCAGGGCTGAGCATATTACCCAGTGCCTGAGATCAATGTATTTTTTGCACCTACCACCCATGAAACTCGGCTCGTTGGTGGACCCACATAAAAATGTCCTTGTGTCACGCCGGCATGAGTGGGATGCGTGGCAAATACCTTAATAACATGGGCTTTTCGGGGCATGTGCTTGTTAATGAAATTAACGGCGGGATCCCGGGGGGGGGGGTTCACCCGAGACAACACCTGTCCTTTGAAAAAAAAGGGTCAGGGCTGGGTTTATTGCCCAGTGCATAGTGCCCCCCTGGAGGGGGAATGCTGATGGGATCTACGAATTTTATGCACACGCCATCCCTTGAGTCTCGGTTCGTGGGTGGTCCCACATTAATATGGCCTTGTGCCTGACTCACATACGTGGCATGCGAGGTAAATACCACCCATGGGCTGTTTTGAGTCAAATACCCGATTTTCATAGAAGACATCGTTAATAAATAAGATTTATTCTATGTATTGATGTATTTGACTATGAATTAAATACTCATTGATAAACTTACACGTTTGTGAGTTTATTGTGACCTAGTGTTGGTAATAGACGAACACCGAATCGACATTATAATAATATATAAATTTCTGTGCGATAATCAGAATCATTAATTACATTAGCCAACAAATGTTTTATTAGTTCAATCGGTAGAGTGTTCGGCTAGGAATTACAAGGTTCTTGGTTCGATACCGGCCCTCGCCAACTCAGTGTATGAGTAGCACTGGGATCTGTGCGGTAAAGGGAGGGCTGATGGTAGGTGTGGCGCTCCACTTCAGATGCTAAAATAATCTCCTTGGTCTAGCGCTAGTGAAAAGGGGATAGACTCCTTCGCTGTTTGGCTGATACCGACATTAGACCTCCCCGACGACTTTACTTTTACTTACTGTTAATATATATTTTTAATGTACTGATTTCAAATATGAAGTTGTTTTTTTCCTGAACGTTCTCATTTTTTTTTTTTTTGCTATCGAAGTATTTCAAAATAGTAACAAAAATAGTAAAAAAAAAACAGTAAAAATGCAATTCCCTTTATTATTTAAGTCACATTCTCCATGATTTATTTTTATTCAGACCTCAATTATTGATAAAAATTATTTTACAATATCAATACTGTTGACCACATCTATGCACTAATAACATGAAAATTGTATTTATATATACAACAAAATAGTGGTTTACAGTGTGAATGGGAGGGTTAATTTGCATATTGATATTAGAAATGTGATTTTAATAAATATGTGCTTGGTATTATTGATTTCTAATTGTTTGGTTTTATCTTAATAAATACGAGCAAAAATCTTGGGGTTAAATTTTAAAAGAAATCCATTTACGAGAAGATATAACTGTCATTTTGTTTTTTAATTCCTATTTTTACTAAATAGTTAAATTAGGAAAATGTGTTGCCGTGTTATTGGACCTATTGTTTGTTCGCGTAATTTAGTCAAAAATAATGTCCTGTTTGTTTGTTTGTTTGTTTGTTTGTTTGTTTATTGGTTGTATAGTGGTGACGTTGACAATAATTATCTGTGTTTCGTCATTATCTATGAAGACTTTAATGTATTTCCTGTCTGTGAGTTGTTGTTTTTTATTGTTGTTGTTGTTGTTGTTTGTTTGTTTGTTTTGTTGTATATTTATTCATTTATTTATTTTGCTTTTTTGTTGCTTCTTTGTGGTTCTTATGTAAAAATTAGTCTAATTTTTGTGTCTGGGCATTTTATAATTACTAGCTTACGCATCTATTCTGTTGACGAATTATTAATTAGATATTTAATTGCATATCACCTCTCCGCATAAGATCAGAGTGTAGTATCTCTTCCAATGATAAAAATTCCTCTACCTGACATTTTCTATTTCAAATATCACAGAGTATTAGAAATTAGCGCTTCCTTTAGAGCAAGGGTCACCACACTACGGCCTGCGGGTCGGATCCGGTCCGCAAAGGCATTTTATCAGGCCCGCAGACGGTACTTGAATTTGAATTTGAAGTACAGAACGGAGACGTTCTGATACCTTTTAAATTCTAATATCATGTTAAGCTTACTAAATCTTCATGGACTTGACTACTGTAGGTAGGTTACAAAATTTCATGCGTGTGAGCATTTCACTTCTTACTTAAGCGATCCCGAATTTTCCCTTGTTACGTCTGCTTGAAAAACAGATCTCACTAAACCTTTCTGCTAATGTTGCATTCTTTGATAATATTTTGAAAATAAATATGTTGGTTAACATTGTTTTTGTGCATTTTACGCCACTCATTCATGAATATATTATGGAAAGATGAATCTTGTTTTACATCGTTTTCTAATAACTTTCGTTCAGGCTAGCAAGTATTGAAAACAATTATAACGTGGCCCGCT
>CM042165.1:80374529-80393015 GCA_023376005.1 Doryteuthis pealeii
CAGGAGTAGACAATTGTCGGTAACAGCAGGTTGGTAGGTTGGTTGGTTGGATTTTAAGGTATCTCAACCCATTTGGGTCATTTTATGCCAGAGACGTTTTTGTCTTATTCATTCTTAATGGGTTGGTTGGTTGGTTGGATTTTACGGCATGTCAACCCATTGGGTCATTTTATGCCAAAGACGTTTTTGTTTTATTCTTTCTTGATGGGTTGGTTGGTTGGTTGGATTTTACGGCATGTCAACCCATTGGGTCATTTTTATGCCAAAGACGTTTTTGTTTTTATTCATTCTTGATGGGTTGGTTGGTTGGTTGGATTTTACGGCATGTCAACCCATTGGGGTCATTTTATGCCAAAGACGTTTTGTCTTATTCTTCTTGATGGGTTGGTTGGTTGGTTGGGTTGGAGTTTACGGCATCTCAACCCATTGGGCTATTTATAACGTTTTGGTTTTATTCTTCTTGATGGGTTGGTTGGTTGGTTGGATTTTACGGCATTTCAATCCGTTGGGTCATTTTATGCCGATGACGTTGTTTATTAATTCTTAATGGATACTCAATTTAAAAAAAAAACATTTTTAGAACTGATTTTTTTCTATTTGACCCATAGATAAGACCCTAACAAGTACTACCATTCGGTCAATATCAGCTGGACATCAATGGCGTATATCCCCTTTTCCCTAACGCTAGACCAGGGAGGTTGTTTTGCGTATGAGGTGAAGTGTCACACCCAGCACTACCTGTCCATTTTACCACACAGATCCAAGCTGCGCTATTTATTCACTGAGTAGGCGAGTGCCGGTATTCAACCTGGAACCTTGCGGTTCAAAAATGGATGCTCTACTGATTGAGCTAAACTGATCCTTAAATTTCAATAATGTTATAATATTACTTTTATTATACAAGTGTGCATTGAAACTGTTTTAGGTGACTCACCTATGACACGAACATGGACTTACCCAAAGGGTATATATTTAACAGAGTAAAGCTACTCAAGGGAGAAGTACCAGATATATTGTTCTTCGTGTAAGCTGAAACAAGGAAACCCTTTCATTGTACGTTGATATAATCTGTTCCCTACATTTTATACCCATGTTGAGTTATTATTTATTGACAGGTCATAACAGAAATAATAACAAATATGGTTGCATAATGTATAGGTAGGCTATAGCTTGGTCATTTCAGGAGGAGGGACAAAGGCCGCATCCCTAAAGACCTACAGCATGGTGATTTAGCAGAAGTCCTTAACTTTTTAACTATTAGAGCGACAAAAACCGCCCGACTGTCAAAATGCTGGATCCCCGAAAACGCCAGAGATAGTTCTTAGTAAATGGTTTAGAATTTAAAAAAAAAGAAAACAGAAAAAGAGAAATGACTAAATGAATACATTTTCTATCGCAGATGGCAGTGGTGAATAAAGGGTTAAACATCACGGGTTACCACATTGGGGTGAGGGGGGTCTTACCACTTTGTATAAGGGCAATCGGTGTATTCTACTGCCCCAGTCGACAACGCGGTCAATATTCATGAGTTGGTGACTTCTTTGGTTGGTTGGTTTTTGTTTTACGGCATGACAACCCTTTTCGGGTCAAATCAAGTCATTTTAATATCAGGTCGCTTACAGTATCTGATGTTTAAATGGTTACCCATCTAAGTATTGAACAGGCTCATCGCTGCTTAACTTCGGTAATCTAGCGGGAAATAAGTGACTTTTTACTGTTAGTTTTGGGCAAAATTCGATTCGTTTTAATGCAATTAATTCTTGGATTACTGTTCAGTCGTTATTTCTTGATAAAGAAAAGATGAAGCTTGTTTCAGTTAATTATTTTGTCCTTAAAACACTTTTGAAAAATCATTTTATTGCCTCTTATAAACAACAGATTTGCATTTAGATTCTCACACGGCTAATTTGTCTCATGATATATATGTATATGTTTACGTTGTGTGTTTCATGTATTGTTTCCTGTGAGCGTCCAAGGGTGGTCATGTCCATGGGATTAGCTTCACGCTATTAGGCATGGCCTCCCTTCAATAGTAGTTTAAACCAATAAAGATTTTCTTTTGCTTATATTTTTTTTAAATAATTTGTACTACTATTGATTAATACATTTCTTATTTCTATTTCTATTTCTTTTGTGAAAAGGGACAAAAAAGACTTCGATCAGAAAAGTCGCAGAGTACCTGAAAAGTATTGTTTGGAAATGTAAAACCAAATCAAATCATTTTAATATCAGGTCGCTTACAGTACCTGATGTTTAAATGGTTACGCATCTAAGTATTGAACAGGCCAATCGATGCTTAACTTCGGTGATCTAGTGGGAATTAGTGACTATTGAGGAAAGGGACAAAAAGGACTTCAGTCAGAAAAGTGGTACCTGAAAAGTATTGTTTGGAAATTTAAAACCAAATCAAATCATTTTAATATCAGGTCGCTTACAGTACCTGATGTTTAAATGGTTACCCATCTATGTATTAAACAAGCTTATCGCTGCTTAACTTCGGTGATCTAGTGGGAATTAGTGACTATTGTGGAAAGGGACAAAAAGGACTTCAGTCAGAAAAGTCGCTGAGTACCTGAAAAGTATTGTTTGGAAATTTAAAACCAAATCAAATCATTTTAATATCAGGTTGCTTACAGTACCTGATGTTTAAATGGTTACCCATCTAAGTATTGAACAGGCTCATCGCTGCTTAACTTCGGTGATCTAGTGGGAATTAGTGACTATTGTGAAAAGGGACAAAAAAGACTTCGATCAGAAAAGTCGCAGAATACCTGAAAAGTATTGTTTGGAAATTTAAAACCAAATCAAATCATTTTAATATCAGGTTGCTTACAGTACCTGCTGTTTAAATGGTTACCCATCTAAGTATTAAACAGGCTCATCGCTGCTTAACTTCGGTGATCTAGTGGGAATTAGTGACTATTGAGGAAAGGGACAAAAAGGACTTCAGTCAGAAAAGTCGTACCTGAAAAGTATTTGGAAATTTTTCAAAACCTTTCAGAAAAACTGACACGAAACAAAACATGATAAATGAGTTTACATTTCAATTGAATGATGAAGGAATATCAAATAGATGAAGGCGTACATTAATCATAATCAGGGGTATGTAATCAGCTGATTGTTTTAATTCTGTTATTTATGATGAGGAATAAATTTCGTTTGAAAATACTTCAGCAAGTAATGTTGGAATATTTAGCCATATAGTTATTTACTTAGCTTAGCTTAGATATGGCACGAGGTATGGGACGCCAACGAGAATCGAACTTATTAACAATGGTCTGCACATCTAGCTTTCTAACCAGTACACCACGTGAGGTGCCTAATATTTAGGCATATAGTCATTTACAAAGCTTAGCTTAGACGTGGCACAAGGTCTGAAGTACGGGGCGCCAAAGAGAGTCGAACTCATTAACAATGGTCTGCACATCTAGCTTGCTAACCGGTACACCACGTGAGGGGCCCAATATTTAGGCATAAAGTTATTTACCTAGCTTAGCTTAGATATTGCACAAGGTATGGGGCGCCAACGAGAATCGAACTGAATAACAATGGTCTGCCAATCTAGTTTGCTACCCATTACACCACGTGGGGTACCCAATATTTAGGCATATGGTCATTTACTAAGCTTAGCTTAGATGTGACACACGGTATGAAGTATGAGGCGCCAACGAGAATCGAACTCATTAACAATGGTCTGCACATCTAGCTTGCTAACCAGTACACCACGTGTGGGGGCCCAATACTTAGGCACATAGTAATGTACTAAGCGTAGCTTAGATGTGGCTTATATAATATATATATATATATATATATATATATATATATATATATATATATATATATATATATATATACGGTGTGTCTGAAAAGTAATGACTGTTATCACAAACAATTCATTTAAAATCCAAACAACAAACCAGATATTTTTTCTCCTGGAAAGTAGTCTCCTCTTGAATCTAATGCACTTTCCAATCCTTCTCTGGCACGCTTCTCTGTCCTACAAGGGGACCCGTTTTGAATGTGTTGAGGCTATCAAGAGGTCCGTAACGACGGAGCTAAGAGACATACCAGAAGAATATTTCCAGCAGGACAGAGAAGCGTGACAGACAAGGATTGGAAAGTGCATTAGATTCAAGAGGAGACTACTTTGGTGGAGAAAATATTTGGTTTGTTATTTGGATTTCAAATGAATTGTTTGTGATAACAGTCTCATTACTTTCAGACACACCTCGTATATATATATATATATATATATATATATATCATAAAAAATAAAAATGAAAATTCTTGTTTGTTTGTTTTTAGTATGAATGGTGTATGTAATTGTTCAATTGAACTAATATTTAAAACATACAGATAACTCACCCGTTGTGATAGAATTCATAATTTATTAATAATAGAGATTCGCTTTCGGTGTTTGTCTGTAACAAAAACTACGTCACTGCTTACGTCACATTACCCAAAATCGTCATAACATAGAATAAATACACTCAAAATTTGAACATGCAACATCAGACAGTCCTCATTGTTTTTTTTAAAACAAGTTTTAATAAATACATGACTGGTATTATATATCTACATATAGTTTGTTTTGTTTTAATACATATTTAAAGTTTACATTTAAAATTGTTTTAATTTTAATCCTTTAATGAATTTTACTTACTTAGGGTACAAACTCGCTGATATTGAATTTTTAACTCCCACCCCTCAGGCAATATGTTTCAAAAATTTATTTTTACATCGCCCGGAGGGTGTTTTTATTTTGTTAGTGTATATAATACTGGACCAAAAATATATTTAAACTAATCGTAGTAATGTAGATTTAAAGTTAATAGATTTTTATTAGAAGATATTCAGTGGTATTGAAACTCAGGATATCTCTTCCTTACTTCTGTTTTGTAGGGTGCTGTACCGTGGTTTTATTCAAAATACACGCAACATTTAGGAAAATATTGAGAAATATTACAACCATATTTGAAGTTATCATAGCATTGTAATTAGGATTGCCAATAAATATAAAATTTTTAAAAGTGGGAAAAACAAATTTAATATTGTGTTTATGAATTATCAAATCCATGAATTAAAAGAATATAAAATATTACTTTTGTATGTGATGCAATATATTGTTCGTGATAAATTTATATTGAATTGTACATTAAAATCAGTGAATTTTGGGAATAAGGTTTTATCATTTCATGTAAAAAAAAAATTAAAAAATATGACTCTAGGTAAAAAATCATACATAAGTAAAATAGGTAGATATTCTAGCCAAATCAAGACATTAGGTTTATAAGTTCCCAAAATTCAATTGTCCAATTGGACACATGGCCAGGATTAGGCAGTTAGGTTAAGACAGTTCTAAGTGACAGTTATCTCTGGTTCCTGAGTTCAATCCTGAGTGAAAGCAGTTAGAAAAATAATTAATTAGCACAACTCCTACCCCCAAGCTATGGTTAGCGGAATGAGAACAGGATACCCCCGTGGAATAAATAAAGGGTTAGGTTCAAAGTTCCGTGATGGCTCCCGAATTCGACAAGAAAATTCCCGAGTTCGAAAAGAAGGTTCCCGAGTCCGAGAAGGTTCCCGAATCCGACAAGAAATACCTGAAGAAGGCCGGAGGGTATATCGGCCGAAACGTTGTACAAATAACAATGAAGATGGGGACAATAGTCCGAACAACGCTAATAATACTAAATTAGGTGGAATATTGTTTTAATGTTAATCTTGCCAGAAAGCTGATTCATTTGTATAGTTCAACATCAAACATTTTCTGTTGGATTCCAGTTAGAGTCCATGTGTTGCATCCATGGAGTTGTCAGCAAAAATGTGACAGGGCTTTATATCCTATCTAAATACTGATGTACTGGCTTTACTGACTGGGACAAAAAATAATAATAAATTTTGCCGAAGGAAACCGAACGTACTTGCAAGAGATAATTGCTCTTTCATTGGCGTTTATGAAAGCACGAAGTTTAATCATTGTGCATTAGCGTATCTTTACTGTGGAATGACAAGAAATGTACTTTCAAGCAGACATAACTAACCGATCAGCAGAATGATGATAAAAGTATCTTTTTGATAGTGGCAATTGCGATTGCTCTCTCTCTCTCTCTCTCTCTCTCTCTCTCTCTCTCTCTCTCTCTCTCTCTCTCTCTCTAATATAATATATATATTATTATATTATATATATATTTTCTCTCTACGCTCTCTTTTTCTCTCTGTCTCTTTCTCTCCCTAGCTCTTTAAATCACCTGCTCTTCCCTCTCTCACTCTCTCTCTCTGTCTCTCTGTCTCTATGTCTCTCCCTACCTCTAGCTTTCTCCTTTTGTACCTCTCTCTCTCTCCTCCTCTCTCTCTCTCTCTCTCTCTCTCTCTCTCTCTCTCTCTCTCTCTCTCTCTCTCTCTAGCTTTTTTCTCTTTCTGGTCATTCTCACTTGGTCTCTTCTCTCTAGCTGTCTGTCTGTCTGTCTGTCTCTCTCTAGCTTTTTTCTCTCCTGGTCACTCTTCTCTGGCCTCTCTCTCTCTCTCTCTCCCCTCTCTCTCTCCTCCTCTCTCTCCTCTCTCTTCTCTCTTTCTCACACACACACGCACGCACACACGCACACACGCACACAACACACAGGCTTGTTTCACTCATTCTCTGTCTCTGTCTCTGTCTCTGTCTCTGTCTAGCTTTTTTTCGCTCTTAGCTATCTCTTGTTTTTCTTTCTCGCTTTCTGTATCTCTTCTTAGCTTTTTTCTCCTCTCTCCTGTCTCCCTCTCTCTCTCTCTCTCTCTCTCTCTCTCTCTTCTCTCTCTCTCTCTCTCTCTTTGTTTTTCTTTTTTTTTCTTTTTTGCAGCAGATGTTACTTGTATTGATGAAATAAAGTAGGTATGTCGGTGAGCCTTTTACTGATAAAAGTAAACGCTAGAAAGAATGAACAAAAAAAGATAGACAAACAATATGGGGACAACAAAAGGGAGAGAGAAAGCAACGAAGAAAGAGAAGGAGAAAAAGAGAAGGAGAAAAAGATACAGAAAAGAATAACATAATACAGAGAATCTCGAAAGTGAGATAGATAGAAAGAAACAAGAAAGAGGAGAGAGGGGGAGAAGAAATAGATTTAACAGAGAGTAAGAAAAAGCTGCCGATTTATGCAAGAACATTAGCGAATCTAGGCGTGAAAATGGCAGAAAGGAGGTGATCTCAAAGACGAGGGGCACTCCAAGACGTTCGGGGGGGGGGGGCTATCCAAGACGAATTTGAATGTTCAGAAAGAAGAACGGTAGTTGCTTTTAGAGAACAGGGGAATGGAATAATGGAATGGAAGTTGAAATAACACACACAGAAAAAAAATTAGGATGATAGAGAAAATATAACTTGAAGAACACACCTGTCGAATTTATATTGCTATCTACTACCGGCCTTGGAATTATTGGAGACTAGAAGCGGCTACCCAGCGTCACCTGTATAGAGGGGAGAAACTGGTGTATTGATTTGTTTACTTTTGACATTTTAGAATAAGTAGAATTTCGATGCTATTTCTATGTATATTTTAATTCTTAGATATCTTCGAATATAAATCGAATGCAAAAAGCAAGAACTGGTTAATGGTTTTATAATCGTAGTTTAATCCGGACACACATACATACATACATACATACATAAACACCGACAGCACTTTATATATATATATATATTTACCAACCCCTCCGCACGAGAAGGATGTGACACAAGGTCAATTTCTTAAGCAGAGTTCAACAGGTTTGAATTCAGAGTTTTCCTTCTCCTAGACTGGTTACCTAGCCAGGGTTAAAGAGCCAAGTCTGCCCTACTATTAATCCATAACTGGAGGGAGGGTAAGATTCATACCTTTCCTAAGGGTATTAACGCTAAGTGAAATGCAATTACCACATCCAGGATTTGAACTCGGGGCGACGGGTCAATTTTCCATGACTTTAACCATTACACCACGCGCTTCCAAATTCTACTTAAAATGTACAGCACTTTATATATGTATAGATGAAACAGTCGATTCCGATCAGAAATTGTTGAGCTGGAGTTGGAGTCGTTCTCTACAATTTTGATACATTGGCTGATTTTAACGGCATGTCAACACTTCTTGGGCTATTTTATACCTCAAGGCTAAGGAACTGGGCTCACTGTACGCTTATATTTAGATTTATTTTGTAGTTTTTTGAAGAGTTGTCTGCACACGGTTATATGATATCAAGAATGACCGTCGTACAAAATGGACATGGCGATACAAGTTCAAATCCTGCATGAGGCTGTTTGTATTTCACATAGCACTAATACTCTTGGAAAGGTATGAATACAACAATTCTTACTCCAGCTATCAGTAAATAGCTTAATAGCTATTGTAATATTGCTCAATATGTAAAAATTATAATAATCTTGATTCAATTCTCACTCTTTTTTTCCCTTTCTTTCCCCCTTTTCCTCTTTTCATTATGTCCGATTGAAACAGATTAGCGTTATCGCTTCCGCGAGCTAACCCCTTCTCTCTATCTTTCCCCTACTCTCTTTCTTTCTTTCTTTCTTATTATATTTTCTGTGTAGCATGTCCGTTTTCTTCTCTTTCTTTCTTTATAATAAAATCAGGATTTACATTTCTGCATTTCATCTTGGACGATTTAGACTCATTTTTAACCAGCGGTTGTTTCAAGACGATAACGGTCGGAGGATTAAGGAACGAGCGTATTAATATTTATTACGTATACTATCTTGGTGCATATGCGAATGCTTGCAACTCTACATGTGTAGCTAGCATTTCTATTTTGTTAAACTGTAGCTTTTTCCTACCATTCTTCCTATTCGACGCTAATTTTTACAATTTCTAAAAAAACATATATTCGTTATATTTTTTTTAAATTTTATTCTATTCATTTTTAACTTTTGTTTTTTTTTGTTTTTGTTTTTTTGCTTTTTTTTTTGGGGGGGGGGTTCAGTTCTTTTTCGTGGATTTCACCAGGAAAATTGTCCTTGGCGATTTCTTAAGATTTCTTTATCTTAATACAAACCGTTACTCATTTCCTTTCCTGTTTATTCCTCCCTTTACTCCCCCCTCCTCTCTCTCTCTCTCTCTCTCTCTCTCTCTCTCTCTCTCTCTCTTCTCTCTTATTGCTTTACCTCTCTGTATATATTCTCTCCTTGCAACTCTCTCTCTATATGTATAATATCCTTTCTATCTATATCTCCCTCTAACACATTACTTTCCTATAATATCATATTATCTCCTTGCCACACCTTTGTCCCACTCTCTCTCTCTCTCTTCTCTCTTCTCTCTCTCTCTCTCTCTCTCTCCTTCTCTCTATTGTTTTCCTCACCTGTTTTAACTCCTCCTTGTCCCTCTCTCACTCTGTCTGTCTGTCTGTCTGTCTGTCTCTCTTCTCTCTCTCTCTCTCTCTCTCTCTATAATATATATATATATATATATATAAATATATATAATATAATATAATCACTCTCTTTCTATCTTATTGTTTTCCTCCTGTTATAATTCTCCTCTTGTCCCTATCTTCTTCTTTCTCTCTCTCTCTCTCTCTCTCTTTCACCCTCTTTCTTTCTTATTGATTTCCTCCTCTGTTATTTCTCCCTTGTCCTCTCTCTCTTTCAGTCTCTCTCTCTTTCATTCTCTCTCTCATCCACTTTCCTCTAATTGCTTTCCATTCTGTATATTCTCCCTCGTCTCTTACTTCCCCCTCTCACTCGCTCATTACTTTCCCTTCCTGTTCTATTCTCAGATCCCCCCCCCTCTCTCTCTCTCTCTCTCTCTCTCTCTCTCTCTCTCTCTCTCTTAGCTTTCCTTCCCTCTCACCGACCATATCTTTCCACATATTTAATCAATGCACGCGCCCAAAGGATAAATTAACAAGAAAATATTATGCGCTGTAAAAGACCTTATTCACTCACTCTAACAAAATGCTAAATTGTCCTTCGCGTTTCATTCGATGGTTTCAATTCCTTTTAATTCTAACTTTCCATTTCAGAATAAAAATAATAAAAAAAATAACTTCTATTTCTTCATCATTCTCATTCATTCAGTTCTTTTTAACATTCTTTATCGCATATACATGGAATTTACTTTGAAGCCAGAAATCGTTACCGAGCCACATTTTCTAACTGTTCAAAAGAGACAGACCCTCGCCATATTAATTACTGGCGGAATACAATCTTCTTACTTCTATTTCATGTTGTACTTGTGAAATTCTATGAATTAATAAATTGGCGACAAACAAATGAAAAGCGTGGACAAAAGAAAGAAAGAAAGGAAGAAAGAAAGAATGAAAGAAAGAAAGGAAGAAAGAATGAAAGAAAGAAAGAAAGAAAGATGTACTGACGAACTGATGAGACAGTATAAAAGAAAGAGGGAAATACAATTAGCTAAAGAAAAAATGCAAGAAAGAAAGAAAGAAAGAAAGAAAGAAAGAAAGATGGTAGTGACGAACTGATGAAACAGTATAAAAAAAGAGGGAAAGAAAGGAAGAAGGTAGTGACTATTTGCTATATAAATGCAAGAAAGAAAGAAAGAATGAAAGAAAAAGTGAAATAAAGAAAGAAAGAAAGAAAGAATGAAAGAAATAAATAAAGAAAGAAAGAAAGAATGAAATAAAGAAAGAAAGAAAGAAAGAAAGAATGAAAGAGAGAAAGAAAGAAAGAAAGAAAGAATGAAATAAAGAAAGAAAGAAAGAAAGAAAGAAAGATGTCTACACACAATCGAAGAATAAAAATATCTCTTATATTTACTAGCAAATATATGCACCCTCCGGTGCAAGTATTTAAGTTTTAATGTAATAAAATATTGTATTAAATTAGAAGGCTAATGAAACTAAATAAGAATACAGATAAAAAGATTTGAAACAGAGGGAGTATAATAAAAGATTTGAAACAGGGAGTATAATAAAAAATGGAACAACTGAAACTTACTCTTCCATCACTCTCGTCTTTCATTGTTATTTTTTCTAATTTAACTATTTAGTTAAAAGAGGAAGTAAAAGAAATAAAATGACAGTTATTTTATCTTGTTAATGATTTCATTTAAGATTCATTGAAGAGATTTTTGCTTATATTCATATAAAATAAAACCAAACGGTTAGAAATCAATAACACTAAGCACATATTTATTAAATTCGATTTTTTAATATTAATATGTAAATTAGCCTCCCGTTCACATTGTAAAGCGCTATTTTTGTATTAATAAATATAATTGCATGTTTTAGTATGTAGACATAGTTAATGTAAGACAATTTATTAAATAATTGAGGTTTAGATAAAAATAAAATCATGGAGAATGTGATGTTAATAACTAGAGAATTGTGATTTGAGTAGGAATATTTTCGGTTACAGACAGAAAAACACTCAATCTCCATTATAATAAGATATATATATACATGTGTTCCGTGTTCTTTGTCTGGTCCAGTGACGGTATATAACATACTGACTTCATATTTTACCTATTTGCCTACAAGTTTTCCTTCACGGCTGTACCAAATTTTTCATTCAACTCGATCCCTATTGCAAAAGCATCAAGTACCAATCTTGAGATAGCAGGGGTGTTCACATAGTTATTTTTAGTGTAAACAAATGACACGCGTGAGAGACAGTGTTTACGGTTGGATAGTAGAGTCGCTGAGTGTGATTTAAAGTAGGTAAAGAGTTAAGCCCCTTTTTTTTAAATCTTATACATTTACCTGCCTTGTTAGGACGTTTGTCGTAATCCCATACAAAAGGTCGTCATGACATTACCCTCATATAATTATTTAACTCCATTCGAGTTTTTCACACCTATAGTAGTCGGTGTGCGTGGTGTAAGGGTTAAAGTCATAGGAAATGACTCGTCGCCCCGAGTTCAAATCCTGGACGTGGTAATTGCATTTCACTTGGGAAAGGTATGAATTCTATTCTCCCTCCAGCTATGGGTAAATAGTAGGGCAGACTGGGCTCTTTAACCTTGGTTAGGCATCCGGTCAAGGAGAAGGAAAACTCTGAATTCAAACCTGTTAAACTCTGCTTAAGAAATTGAGCCTGCTCGTGCGGAGGGGTTGGTAAATATGTATGTATGCATAGTAGTCGGTGTTTCACTGGAGGCTGAGTAACAGCAAGTCTCCTCAGGTCTCCGGGACTCTTTTGAGTATTCTAGCCGATCTCAACAATGGATGGTCTCGATTCTTCCTCTGATTTTCAGTACATCCAAACACTTTTCAAGACTCCTGGGGATCTTTCCAAAGGCACCAATTACAATTAGCTCAACGTTCAGCTTCATGTTCCACAGTTTTTCTTAGTTCTCTGGCAAGATCAAATTTTTGTCTATATTTTCGCTCTCATTCATTTCCCTCTTGTGTACGGCCGGGACGGCCAAACACACGAGATAACAAGTCTACCTCTTCTTGTCAATCATTATTATTATTATTATTGTTATTGATATTAGTAGTAGTTTTTCACACCTGCCGTAGCTGGTGGGTTTACTGGAGGCTAAGTGACAGCAAGTTTTCTCAAGTCTCCATGACTCTTCTGAGTATTCTAGCCGATCCCAACAATACTGAAGTTTGGATGGTCTCAGTTCTTTTGATTTCCAGTTCACCCAAATTCTTTTCCAGAGCATTCGGATCGTTCCAAGGGCACCAATTACGATTGGTACTACCATCACTTTCATGTTCTACAGGTTCATCAGTTCTCTGGCAATGTCTAAGTATTTGTCAATCTTTACTCGGTTGTCGGCCGGTGACAGCAAAATCCACGAGATGACAGGTTCTCTTTTTCTTGTCAATCAGTACTAGGTCCGGTCTCCTGGCCGGGATGAGGCGATCCGTCTGTACCTCGAAGTCACAGAGAATTTTATGCGTCTCGTTCTCTAGGACAGGTTTAGGTTTGTGCATATACCATTTGGTTGTATGGTGAAAATTGAATTTCTTGCACATTTCCCATTGGATTACAGAGTCGTGCCTAGTCTTGTACGCTCTTTGTACTAGTTTGCTGCATTTGATTATTATTATTATTATTATTATTATTATTATACTTTTGGTGCCGTAGACAAATGAATACCGTATTTCTAGTGGAAAATTGAATGTTCTGCTATCAATTCATTCTTGAAATAGTTTTATACTTTCCCAAAGAATATTCTTTTCTTTTTTTTATTATTCAATTCTTTTAATTTTCTTTTTCTTTCTTTCTTTTCCTCCACTGTTTTCTATTTATTTCATCGTCTTTCTTTCATTACCCCCACTCATTTCATTGTCTTTCATTCTTTTCCCTAACTCTTTTTATTTTATTTTTTTCTCCACCCCCTTTTCATTTACTTTCTTTCTTTTATCCAATACTTATCTTTTTCTTTCTTTTTTTCTTTAGTAATCAACATTCATCTTTCCTTTGATTTATATCATTAAATATGTCTTCTTTATCATTCTTTCATTCTTTCTTTCTTTCTTTCTTTTTTCTCTTTCTTTTTCTTTTTCTTTTTTCTTTCCTTTTTTAGTATTCAACATTCATTTTTCCTTTAATTTATATTATTAAAGTATGTCTCTTTATCATTCTTTATTTTCTTTCATTCTTTCTTTCTTTCTTTTTCTCTTTCTTTTCTTTCTTTTTTCTTTAGTAATCAACATTCATCTTTCCTTTTAATTATATCATTAAGTATCTCCTTTATCATTCTTTATGTTTCTTTCATTCTTTCTTTCATTCATTCTTTCTTTCTTTCTTTCTTTCTTTCTTTTCTCTTTCTTTTTTTCTTTCCTTTTTTTTTAGTATTCAACATTCATCTTTCCTTTAATTTATATTATAAGTATCTCCTTTATCATTCTTTATGTTTCTTTCATTCATTCTTTCATTCATTCTTTCTTTTCTTTCTTTTCTTTCTTTCTTTTTCTCTTTTTTTCTTCCTTTTTTTAGTATTCAACATTCATCTTTCCTTAATTTATATTATTAAGTTGTCTTCTTATCATATCTTTATCTTATTCTTTCTTTTTCTCTTTCTTCTTTTCTTTTCTTTTGTAATCAACATTCATCTTTCTTTAATTTATATCATTAAGTATCTCCTTTATCATTCTTTATGTTTCTTTCATTCATTCTTTCATTCATTCTTTCTTTCTTTCTTTTTCTCTTTCTTTTTCTGTCTCTTTGAACTGTTATCTACGTTTTTCCTTCTTCCTTTTTCTTTTAATTTCTTCTTTCTTTCTCTAACGCCTACATGCTAATTAAAAACTAAAATCAACAACAACAAAAAAGGAACAAAAATAAAGATTAAAAAAAAGAAGAAGCAAAACAAAAATCCTCCTCGATCAAGCACGTGTTTATTTAACGTATCGTCGATGAATCAATAATTGGTGTTGATCGTCATGTGAAGTTTCCTTGCGGACGATAAATGCAACAATTAAGATTTGGCCATGTGAAGTTTTGAAAAGGATTCACTCACTACAAGACATTATAGAACTAGGTAGATGAATTCTAAGAGTCTTTTTTTTTTGTTCTGTTTTTTTTCTTTTTTTCTTCTGTTTTTTCTTTTCCTTTCTTTTCTTTCTTTACTTTTTTTTTTCATTCTTTTTTTTCCTTTTGGTGGGGGCGTATTTATTAAAGAGCCTATTTACCATAATTCAACCATTTTGGATTTTTATCTTTATCTTTGTTGTTTAATATTCTGAATTTTCATTCGGCTTTTGTTTAATGTTTGCACGCCCCCCGACCATTAAGAGATAATTAGTCCTCCTCATCATCCTTCTCTTGCTCTATAGTCTCTCTATCTCTCTCTCTCTCCCTCCTATCTCTCTCTCTCTCTCTCTCTCTCCCTCCCCTCTCTCTCTCTCTTCTCTCCTCTCCTCTCTCTCTCTCTCGTTAGAGATTTTTAGAGTACAGTATTTACCCGAGCATGATATGATGCAAGGACAATTTTAAGCCACCATCGAGACGATCAATCAATGATGATGATGATCGCATCATCATATTCTATGGAGACGAACAAACAATAATCTTCATCATTACCATCATCAATCATCTTTCTCTTGCTCTATAGAGATTCTGTCTTTCGTTAGATTTACAAGATTTATATTCTGGCCCGAGCAGGATACGACATAATTTAAGCAAAGTTTAACAGTTTCGAATATCTATCTTATCTATCTTTCTATCTTCTATCTATATCTATCTATATCCACTCTCTCTCTCTCTCTCTCTCTCTCTCTCTCTCTCTCATATTATATATATATATATATATTATCTATATATATATAAAGATAAACCTAATGATTCAGATAAACCTACTAAAAGTTTTCGCTTAGTGCTCTTCAGGGGTAATTCCGACTTTTATCGGTCGGATCTTAACCCTGAAGAGCACTAAGAACTTTTTAGTAGGTTTATCTGACTCATTATGTTTATCTTTATTATTTGCTCTACTTAGGTATGAGCACTTTTACTTATTAGCTTTAGTTTCCTGGCGGTTTTTGTATATAATATATAGATATATATATATATATATATATTATATAAAATTGTTTTTTTCTTTTGACAATATGTTACCAATAGATTTTTTTCTCCCAGTGATGTTTGTAGTATATTTTACAATCAAACTATTGCTGGTTTTTTCTCACACCACAGGATTTACCAACAAGTTTTGGTATAATATATATATATATAATATTATATATATATATATATATATATATATAATTATATATTTAAATATAAACTCTCCTATACTAAATGAAACATGAAACACAAAAGAATTTCTAAACGAATAAAACTCGCAATCAAACAAAACAATGGATACCAGAAAATTTGGTACAACATGGGATACAATTAGGTCGGCAAAGATTAAATGCTTTAGTGACTTCTTAACATAAGCGTATCTGAAGCTTGCAAGTACCTCAAATTTTAGCTTCTAAACACAAAGCAATCATATCGCGCGAGTGACAACACGTTAATTCAAAACTCGTAAGTTGAGACACTCGAAGGTCAACTAAGCCGTGTATGACGAACTAATGTTCAATTTTTAGTTTCAGTAGAAGGGGCAGAAGGGAATGGTGGAGGAGGAGCATCATAGTAGTTTTGATTAACAAAGAAGAGAAACCCTTTTGATTTTAATTAGTTTTTCCTTCTCCTATGCTGTTGCGTATCCGCAAGGTTAAAGACCTGATGTGCCCTAATTTTACCCTCACTGAAGGTGAATAGTAGGATTCGTACTTCCCCGAAAGGATCAATTTAGAAAAATTGAAGGGTTGGGTACATGGCCTGAGACGATTTAGACATGGATGAACCTTACTTAAGAAATTAAAGCGACAGTAAAAGTTTGAGTAAATTTTGTTAGTGGGTTACAATTTTTTTATAGCTTTGGGTGTAAGTTAAAATTTGAGGTAGGCGTCAGCATGCGATACTACGCTTTGCGTATTTGATTCACGAAAAACATTTAAGTTTCAAATAATTATTCTAGAAAAACGAAAGAATATCATTTATAAAAAGATATGGTTTTTTAACAATATATATGTTGATGGTTGAGCAATGAAATTGAGTAAGGAAAATAAAATGTATATGATAATATTTATTTGTAGAAATCAAACAAGAAGTAAAAGTGCTGAAATGAATTCAATGTTCTGGCTTCTTTGTCGATTTGGGCCAATCAAAAAGCAGGTGAAATCTAATGAGAAGGAAGTAGTTCTTTTTTCTTTTATAAGTAAAGCAAAACAAATTCGTTGAAAAGTAAGCGGGCGGGAAAAGGCGTTTAAAAATTTGGTGTCAGGTGGAAGGAATTTAAAAGGAAATGAAAAGATAACAGAAGAAGAAAAAATACACAACATAAATAACGATGCTAGATAATTTCTAAGAAAAGAAAGGGCGATGAGACAAAAAGAGAAGAAGTGTATTCGATGAAAGAAAGAAAAGGGAAAAGACAAGCATAGGGAGATGAAAGCAAAAAGAGAAAAGGTATTGATGAAGATAAGAAATGAGAACAAAGAAAAGAAAAGGGAGATAAGCAAAAAGAGAAGAGGTTATTGTGATAGAGGAAGTAAAGGAGAAAAAGAAAAAGAAAAGGAGTAAGCCAAAAAAGAGAAATAGGTAATTTGATGAAAGAAAGAAAAGGAGAAAATGAAAAGAAAGGGAGATAAGCATAAAGAGAAAAGGTATTGATGAAGAAAGACAGAGAAAGCAAACAAAGGGAGTATAAGCCAAAAACAGAAAGGTGATTGATGAAAGGAAGTATAAGGAAGAAAAGAAAAGAAGGGGATCAAGCCAAAAAGAGAAAAGGTAGTTGATGAAAGAAAGAAAGGAGAAAAAGAAAAGAAAGGGATGATAGAATACAAAGAGAAAAGGTATTGATTGAACAGAATAGAAAAGGAGAAAAAGAAAAGAAAGCGCGAGATAAGCCAAAAAGAGAAAAGGTATTGAATAGAAAGAAAGAGAGGAGAAAAAAGAAAAGAAAGGGAGATAAGCCAGAAAGAGAAAAGGTATTGATGAAGGAAGTAAGGAGAAAAAGAAAAGAAGGGAGATAAGCCAAAAGAGATAAAGAGGTTGATTTGATTGAAAGAAAAGAAAAGGAGAAAAAAAAAGAAAGGGAGAAGCCAAAAAAGAGAACAGGTTTGATGAAAGGAAGGAAAAGGCAGAAAAAGAAAGAAAGGCGAATAACCCAAAAAGAGTAAAAGGTATTGATGAAAGGAAGGACAAGGAGAAAAAGAAAAAGAAAGGGAAGATAAGCCAAAAGAGAAAATTAATTGATGAAAGGAAGAAAACTGGAGAAAAAGAAAAGAGAGGGAGATAAGCCAAAAAGAGAAAAAGGTATTGATGAAGAGAGAGAAAGGAGAAAAGAGAAGAAAGGGAGATAAGCCCAAAAGGAGAAGGTATTGATGAAGAAAGAAAAGGAGAAAAAGAAAGAAAGGGAGATAAGCCAAAAAGAGAAAAGTTTGATGAAGAAGAACAAGAAGAAGAAAAGAAAGGGAGATACGCGAGAAAGAGAAAAGGTATTGAATGGAAAGGAAGTAACAGGAGAAAAAAAAGAAAGAAAGGGAGATAAGCCAAAAAGAGAAAAGGTCATTAGAATGAAAGAAAGAAAAGGAGAAAAAGAAAGAGAAGGGAGAGTAGCCAAAAAGAAGTAAAAGGGTATTGATGACAGAAAGAAAAGGAGAAAAAGAAAGAAAGGAGATAGCAAAAAGAAGAAAGGTATTGAATAAGGACGAAAAGGAGAATAGAAAGAAAGGGAGATGAGACAAAAGAGAAAAGGTATTGATGAAAGAAGAACAGGAGAATAAGAAGAAAGGGAGATGAGACAGAAAGAGGAAAGTATTGATGAAAGAAAGAAAAGGGAGGAAAAAGAAAAGTAAGGGATGATAAGCCAAAAAGAGAAAAGGTATTTGATAAAGGAATGAAAGGAGAAAGAGAAAAGAAGGGAGATTGAGACAAAAAGAGAAGGTATTGATGAAAGAAAGAAAAGGAAGAAAGAAAAGAGAGGGAGATAAGCCAAAGAGAGATAAGGTATTGATGAAAGAAGAGGGAGAAAAAGATAAAGGCTCGTG
>CM042165.1:80393115-80419244 GCA_023376005.1 Doryteuthis pealeii
AGAGAGAGAGAGATATAAAAGAAAGGACAATACTACGAAACGTTTAAGCGTCCATAAATAAATTCCATCTTATTTTTGAAACCACTGGTAAAAAAGAAATACATAAAAAATGTATTCTGCTTCTCACAAGGAATTTCCTATAATATTCATCGATTTATCTTCAAAATCTACTCCCATCATTATAGTTATATAAAAACAATTTATACATATATATATACTATAAAATGGTAATAAAACGTAATATATACAATATTTCATAAAATCAAAAAATAGTGTGTGTGTGTGGTGTGTGTGTGTTGTGTGATAGACTGTGTGTAACGTCTCTCTAAAAATGGAAGTGAAATCGTCTATGCATATTGTTGAGAACAGATAATGTCAAGCAAAGACAAAAAATAAATTAAATATAATCAACCTAGTCCACGCGCGAAAAAAACGACTTATTTTGATTTTCAAATGTTAGCCTCTCTTTATTATTAATTATTAATTGTAAATTTATTAGTTTATTCAATATTATATAAAATACATACTTAACATAATGATACCTTATCCTGATGCTAATAAAAACCTCAAAAAGATAGACAAAACAGGATGTAGATGTCGACACACTTCACATGTCGGCATTCCATCAATAGAAGGCATAATAGGTCAACTTAAGGATTTAATCGCAATTTGCACACATGTATTATCAATCTTATCTTTCACATAGTTATTAAAAATGACTATTATATATCATATATAATATATCATAATAATATTATTAATATCCTCTACATCATATAAGTACCAACCTCTCGACTCTACCACCATCGACCACCTTCCCGAGCGTCTTTCACAATAATACTCTAATCCCAGAGGTTGTAAATTAATTTTTCATATTATCTTACAAAAAATACAATATTGGAATTTAACGAAATCTCAACAGTATAATTGAAACCTAGGTGTATGCGCAAGGCTTTATAAATATTGTATTATAACTGCAGACCACAGGTACAAGACAAACCAGCATGGTCATCCTATGCAATATACTCAACCCCCAACTGAACTCACTACCAGAAGCACGCATACTCATCAAATCAGCTACCCTGCATCAACCCAAGACCTGATCATTCAAACTCAAATCGTAGACACAAAACAAGCAATCAATCAAAAACAATACTTATGTCACTATTAAAACATAGCCGGTACAATTTAACCATAAACTGGGGATGAAAAGTTTTGTCCTTTACTGCAAGAGACAAAAAGTTACGCAACGCTAATAGGACTAGTAGACGATTGGATAATACGTCACTCGCTATAAATCGACTTGTTCTAACTCTCGCCTACATGCGCCATCATACACTAGATTAGACAACTACGACCTATAGAATCAACCCCACAACCTAAGTTACAAAAACCCAACCAAATCATCCAATCAACCAGAAGCCACTCACCAGCATCCAAGTCGAACGGTATAAAGTACGTGCCACCAACTACCAAGCCAAACTAAAATAAATGATCATTCCACCACATCAATATCCGAGGCGTAACAACTACTAACAAAAAAAAGAATACTCATGTAATTACTCTGTCGCTCACAAGTACTTAGAATTACAAGACGGATGAACACCTCTCAAATGACAATAACATCTCGGCCAAACCGGATTCCTATAGGTCACTAAACACACTAAAACATAGCTCGACCCACAAGGCCTGCTAGTGCATCCTCAGACCGCACTCCACATGCTAATACCCGATCTCGAGAAAAGAACGCCTCAGATCAACCAATCTGTTAGGATAACGGGACTCTTTCAGGATTGCGACGAAAACACCCACATTGTCACACGGGTATCACATCTAATTTATTCAAATCACCTCCTCAATACCAGTATCTCGGCAAGGATCGGATATGATATAGCACCACATGAGAAAGCAAACTACGTCTGATCTGAGTGAGCTATTCCAACTACGCATGTGCTTCCATACCACGCACGCTTACCAGACCAATGTCCTCATGTTCGTTTGTTCACTGCAGATGGGCATCAAACTAGTTCTAGATAAGGCTGGGGTCAAGTGGTGTTATCATCCGCCTCGCATACTTCCTCACTAGGAGTGTTCTAGGGATTTTCGCTCATCATCTATCAATTACAATCGATCGTCATTAAGCATCTGCTCTACTCGACCAAGCAGCAGTTTCTTTGTGCAGCTCCATATAGCTTTATTCACCACTTTTGACAGTGCTGCCCCATTGAAAGAAACCCCAGAAATAACCTAGTTAATATAAGGGGACTTACAAAATGGTGCACTTCCGTCCAAACTTCAAACAGCAATATCAGCAGCACCAGATATACTGAAAATAATTAAAGACAATAGCACTACAATCAAACGAAGATATCAAAAATATGATACACTGTTCACTAAACAGATAAATTATCATTTCTAATTATTGAGATAGCAGATTCACACATTGTCATAATACTAATACTTTTATCACCATGGAAGAAAAAAAGAATAAACTAGCCATATCAATTAACATTTGTCCCCTTAACACGACATAAATATGGACATCAAATAGACAGCGTGCAAAAAAAGAAAAGAAATAAAGAAGAATAAGCCAAAGACAATTATATTAGTATGAGATAATAACGACACAATTCGTCCGCAGGAGTTACACAGACGAAACACCGTTAGAGAATCTTGAATCAGCCTTGGTTCGATTCGTCAGCGCAGTAAAATAAACCCTTTCAAACCGGTGGGCATAAACCAGAACAAAAGCTATAGATATAGGAGGAAATTCTACCCTCAATGCCCTCTACCAACACGGCACACGATCCGCCTAAATCGATCCACACCATCTTAACTCACCAGTCTGCATACCACTCAGATTCGTCTCCTGTTCATTGTCAGTCGTTACCTAAGCATCAATCTTCGCCAGACTTCCCAAATCTACTCATACTCAATCTACACGAGGCAGAAAAACAAACACACATGGCACAATTGCAGAAAAATTACGGAAGAGTTCAGTCTGTCCACTGGGAGAGAACAATACCTTTCACTCCAGCAATTGATGGAGCTCGAATTAATAGTTGACCACATGTTTTATAACACTAAAAATAGACATTAGTCATATATTTAACTCTATTCTCGTATCTAGGGCAGGAACGGTTCAGCAGAAAACGAACAAACGTTGCTGTTGTACTAACCGATACACTCACGGGATCAGCAAGATCCCGTCCGCAAGTGCAGTTAAACGTTAAGAAATGACTTGATGGAAGTCAGTGCCTTCACATCAACATCAAAACAATATGCCAAACGGTCACATGCCTTGTAAAGATAGAATGATAAACTTCCTTCTCGCGGATGTCGCCTCATACGACATAGCGTATTATCCGTACTGACTTATTAACTCTTAATTTATAGTTAGGCCAGATAACGTAATATATAACAACAAGTTAATGCATAATGTTATATGTCACTGACATACGGTATCTATGTATGTAAGCTACGCAAAATATTATAACTAACTGATTAACTCATGACTCGATCTGCTCTCTTAGCCATTGCGAAACAGATCAATATCCATTTGTATCAAACCATGAACTATTGAAAAGATATCATACAACACAGCACCAACCTTGTTCCCTTCTCACTTTCTTTATCGGCTTTATTAATTCGATAATAAGTGGTATATCACCCTCATCCCTTTCTGCTCCCGACGGTAGTGCACCAGGCGTATTTTCTGACCTATTAAGTTGGTATCCTAATGTTTAAACTCGATTATATAAGTTAAACTGTTGGGTATATTATAATTATTATATCCGTATAATAGTTGCTAATATTATTCGATCCCAGACCCTAAAACTATATAATTCAAATTCGCTCATAGCTCATAATAAAGTAAACAAAGGAGTAAGCTTCAATTGTTCGGTTAACAAAGCCCGGAGGGTATGGATTGATTATGGTTGATTGGAGTTATATACAGGCATGTCAGACCACATTGGGGAATACATTCTGGAGGTGGGAAGTAGCTGAAAGATGCATTTTATGATATATATTTCATGTGCTTGACAATTGGTTGCAGTTGGATTGCGTTTGGAAATTAATACGGCCAAGTGTCAATACCCACTTTGGGGTCATTTTTTTTTCAAAAGCCTCCAAGACGTTTTTGTTCTTATTTTCAGATCATCATTTGATTTGGATTGATTGGTTGGTTGGGGTTGGTTTGCGTTTGAATAAATTTTACCTGCATGTCTTTTATCTGAATATGGGAATCATTTCATTGCCAATTAGAACTTGATTGTATATAATATAATTGCTTAATGATACTCACTTTAAAAAAAAATTTAAGAAACTGGATTTTTTTTCCTATCTAACCCTTAATGGACCCTAACAAGTACTACCATTCCATCAGTATCAGCTGGACATCAAAAACCTTTTTTACAAACTCATTTTTTTTCATTTTAATCATTTGGATTATTCAGACTATTGTCCTCATCTTTATTATCTAAACAACGTTCTGGTCGATGTGCCCTCCGGCCTTCTTCAGGTGTTTCTTGTTGAACTTGGGAACCTTCGTGGACTTGGGAACCTGCTCTTCGAACTCAGAAGCGTTTATGTCATAATCAGGAGCCCTCATGGTACTTCGAACCAAACCCTTTATTCAATCCACAGGGGTAGACTGTTCTCATTCTGTTAACCATGACTGGTGTAGCTGTCGCCTAAGTGTGTGCCTAATAGCTAGATATAATTATTCTCTACTCTCTGATATACCTTTAAATATGGACAGTGTAAGGGAAACAACTGTGTAGGTCTGATTATCAAGTGAACCCACACAGGGCCAGAAATGGCATTGTGGGAAAATCAACAGATATCCTTAGGCAAAAAGGGACTTCCGCCAGGCTAGAACAGCAAAAAAGTTGTGTGGACTAATATTGTTCTGAAATTAGAATTTAGTCTTTAGTTAGTTCTCGATACTGGTTATGGTGCACAATTTTCCCGTGAAGCTGTTGGTATTTGTTAAAAGCCCTTTTTGTAAAATTAGTAATTGTTTTATACCCCATTTTATTTCAGTATTTCATGGTGTTTGGAAGTCAGTAAAATCTTTGTACATTCAACATTAGTCGATCTTCGTGTCTTGATTTGCATCACCAGAAAATACTACCAGGGAATAGTACCTGATGTTTGAATGGTTACCCATCTAAGTATTGAACAGGCTCATCGCTGCTTAACTTCGGTGAACTAGCGGGATTTTTGTGAAAAGGGACAAAAAAGACTTCGATCAGAAAAGTCGCAGAGTACCTGAAAATTATTGTTTGGAAATTTAAAACCTAATCAAGTCATTTTGATATCAGGTCGTACGAAGTACCCTGATGTTTAAATGGTTACCCCCATCTAAGTATTGAACAAGCTCACGCTGCTTAACTTCGGTTAATCTAGCGGGAAATAAGTGACTTTTTACTGTTAGTTTTGGCATATTCGATTCGTTTTAATGCAATTAATTCTTGGAATACTGTTCAGCCTCGTTATTTTTTTTATAAAAGAAAAGATGAAGCTTGTTTCAGTAAATTATTTTTGTCCTTAAAAAAACACTTTTGAAAAAAATTCATTTTATTGCCTCTTATAAACAACAGATTTGCATTTAGATTCTCACACGGCTAATTTGTCTCATGATATATATTATATGTTTACGTTGTGTGTTTCATGTATTGTTTCCTGTGAGCGTCCAAGGGTGGGTCATGTCCATGGGATTAGCTTCACGCTATTAGGCATGGCCTCCCTTCAATAGTAGTTTAAACAATAAAGATTTTCTTTTACTTATATTTTTTTTTTATAATTTGTACTACTATTGATTAATAAATTTCTTATTTCTATTTCTATTTCTTTTGTGAAAAGGACAAAAAGAAAGACTTCGATCAGAAAAGTCGCAGAATATCTGAAGTATTGTTTGGAAATTTAAACCAAATCAAATCATTTAATATCAGGTCGCTTACAGTATCTGATGTTTAAATGTTACCCCCATCTAAGTATTAAACAAGCTTATCGCTGCTTAACTTCGGTTATCTAGTGGGAATTAGTGACTATTGAGGAAAGGGACAAAAAGGACTTCAGTCAGAAAAGTCGTACCTGAAAAGTATTGTTTGGAAATTTTTCAAAACCTTTCAGAAAAACTGACACGAAACAAAATATGATAAATGAGTTTACATTTCAATTGAATGATGAAGAAATATCAAATAGATGAAGGCGTACATTAATCATAATCAGGGGTATGTAATCAGCTGATTGTTTTAATTCTGTTATTTATGATGAGGAATAAATTTCGTTTGAAAATAGAACAAATACTTCAGCAAGTAATGTTGGAATATTTAGGCATAAAGTTATTTACTTAGCATAGCTTAGATATTGCACAAGGTATTGGGCGCCAACGAGAATCGAAATCATTAACAATGGTCTGCACATCTAGCTTGGTAACCAGTACACCACGTAAGGTGCCCAATATTTAGGCATATAGTCATTTACAAAGCTTATCTTAGATGTGGCACAAGGTCTGAAGTATGGGGCGCCAACGAGAATCGAACTCATTAACAATGGTCTGCACACCTAGCTTGCTAACCAGTACACCACGTGAGGTGCCCAATATTTAGGCATATAGTAATTTGCTAAGCATAGCTTAGATGTGGCACAAGTATGAGGCCTCAATGAGAATCGATCCTCACTAACAATGTTCTGCGAATCTAACCTGTAAACATTACACACCTGAGGTGCCAATTTTTAGGCATATAGTTATTTACTAAGCTTAGCTTAGATGTGGCACAAGGTCTGTAGTAGGGGGCGTTCAATGAGCATCGAACTCACTAACAATGGTCTGCTAATCTAGCTTGCTTACCATTACATCACGTTAGGCGCCCAATATTTAGATATACAAGGTGTGCTGTAGGCCACCACTTAATCTTATAGACTCTGTGTGGGCGCGTGGATTCAATCAGCCAATCACGCCGTTCGAATACGTGGTTAGTTAACTCTTTAAACGCCGATCTTGAAAGCTATTCAGTTGCCGGTGTAAGATTCAATGTTATCATTGAAACAAACAAACTCCGACACGCTGTGTTGGACATAACATCTTATATATTAGACAGCACAGAAATAAGACATAAAATACAGATACAATGAAATACATGTACATGAACATACATTAAGACATACATATACAATAAGAATGTACACAACAGTAAAGATATAGGACTAAGGATAGTCAATGCAGTAAAATTCACTTACTAGGAATGGGGGGGGGCATAAGACCCCACCGAGAAATGGGTAGACAGTGTCTAGCCCATATAAGTTCGTTTAAATCGTTTAAATCGTTTAAATCGCGCTTAAATACCACACCTCCTTGGTGGTCGGCACGGAAACCCAGCGGTAAGATAACTCTTCCAGGCAAAGGGAAGATAATCCCAAAACCGGTATTAAACACGGATGGACGGATTTTTGTGGCGGAAAACTGACCACAAAAATCGTAACATGAAAAAAAAGGAGAAGTCAAAACATCAGAGAAAATCTTGTTACAATCATTTGAGGAAGTGAATAATGCAATTGATTTAACTGCATTATTCACTTCCGCAATTGCTTGTAATTAATCAATATCTTTATTAATTCATTGCAATTAGCCCTGAAAATCTTTATGCTGAAACTCGAGTAGGTTATTCCTATATACACCTTAATACTAAATCCGCTCTACTAACGTATTGAGCAGTTTATATTCGTTATAACATTGATTTATTCGGTTAATACTTGTATCGACCATCAATATTATGATTACCTCAATATTCTTTACCCCGGTAAGTCATTTTCTTTATCATAGATAGATAGATAGATAGATAGATAGATCTTTGTCTGTGTTATATAATCTATTGTCGTAGCCTCTCATTTTCTTTCAGGACATATCGTTTGCAATTCATATTTGGCCGTAAACTAGAAAATCACCGGGAGAATAATTGACATGTTTTAACCCCAGAGTTACGGTAAGCGGGTCTTTTTCAATGACTTAGGGAGTCCCATGATCCGGGGATCTTTGAAAAGTAATATTACTTTTGTATGCGATGCAATATATTGTTAGTGATAAATTTAAATTGAATTGTACATTAAAATCAGTGAATTTTTGGAATAAGGTTTTATCATTTCATGTCAAATTAGGTGGAATATTGTTCTAATGTTAATCTTGCCAGAAAGCTGATTCCTTTGTATAGTTCAACATCAAACATTTTCTGTTGGCTTCCAGTTAGAGTCCATGTGTTGCATCCATGGAGTTGTCAGCAAAAATGTGACAGGGCTTTATATCCTATCTAAATACTGATGTACTTGGCTTTACTGACTGGAATAAAAATCATAACAAATTTGCTGAAGGAAACGGAATGTACTTGCAACAGATAATTGCTCTTTCATTGGCGTTTATGAAAGCACGAAGTTTAATCATTGTGCATTAGCGTATCTTTACTGTGGAAATGACAAGAAATGTACTTTCAAGCAGACATAACTAAAAGTCAAGAATGATGATAAAAGTATCTTTTGATAGTGGCAATTGCGATTTTCTCTCTCTCTCTCTCTCTCTCTATAATATAATATAATATATAATATATATATATATATATATTTCTACGTCCCCCTCTCTCTCTCTCTCTCTCTCTCTCTCTCTCCTCTCTTCTCTCTCTCTCTCTCGCTTTTCTCTTCTGGTCATGTCTCACTGGTTCTTGTCATCTTCTTTTTGGCTGCTGTCTTCTGTCTGCTTCTCTAGCTTTGTCTCTCCTTGTCTCTCTAGTCACTCTTCTCTAACTTTTTTTTCTCCTGGTCTCTTCCTTCTCTCTCTTCTCTCTCTCGGCTCTCCCTTCTCTCTCTCCCTCTCTCTCTCTCTATCTTCTCAGCTCTCTCTCCTCTGCTTCCTCTCTCTCTCCCGCTCTCTGCTCTAGTCTCTACTACACACATTGGTTACAACACATGGATCACCTGCTGACACACACCACTGGCTTGTTTCTGTTTCAGCTTTGTCTCTTGCTCTCTCAACTTTTCTTTCTCTCCTCCTCTGCTTCTCTCTCTCTCTCTTCGCATCTCTCTTCTTCGTCTCTTCGCTCTTGTTAAAATCACCTGATCCCCGTCCTTTCTCTTTCTTCTTCTCTCTCTCTCTCTTCTCCTCTCTCTATCCTCCTCTCTCGTCCCCATGCTCGCTTTTTCTCTTTGGTCATCTCCTCACCGTGGTCTCGTTTCTCTCGCTACCTGTTTTTTCACTCTGTCTGTCTGCTCTGTCTCTTACGCTTTTGTCTCTCCTTGGTCTCGTCTCGTCTCGTCTCGTCTCCTTCGTCCGCTTTGCTCTCTCTCTCTCTCTCTCAGATTCCACAGGCTTCTCTCTCCTCCTCTTCTCTCTCTCTCTCTCTCTCTTCTCCAACATACTAGCATTGGAGAGCAGAGCCAGCCTTATCACACACACACCTTACGCCGCTACAGACAAGATAGTACAATTTACGACTGGTTTCTTTTAACAGCGCTTTGTTCTCTCTCTGGCTTCCTCACTTTCTTTCTCTCTCTCTCTCCCTCTCTCTCTCTCCTCTCTGCATCTCTCTCTCTTATGTTTTTCTTTTTATTTCTTTTTGCATGCAGATGGCTTACTTGTATTGATGAAATGAAATGTAGGTATGTCGGTGGTTTACTTGAAAAGTAAACGCCAGAAAGGAATGAACGAAAAAAATGATAGAAGAACAATACGGGGACAACAAAGGGAGAGAGGAAAGAAAGAAAGAGGAAGAGAAGGACAAAAAGAGGAAGGAGAAAAGAACAGAAAGAGAAACATAATAGCAGAGAAATCTCAAAGTTGAGAATAGGATAGAAAGAAACCTTGAGAAGAAAGAGGAAGAGGGGGAGAGAAGAGATCTAAAGTAGAGTTGAGCTTTTGCTGTGCAGAAAAAGTCCGGGTTTATGCAAGAACATTAGCGGGATCTTAGGCGTCGAAATGGCAGAAATCGAGGTGACGTCTCAAAGCGAGGGCCACCTCCCAAGAGTACGTCGGGGGGGGGGGGGCTATCCAAAGACGAAATTTGAATCGTCAGAAAGAGAAGAACGTGTTGCTTTTAGAGAACAGGGGAATCGGAATTGGGAATAATTAAAGGAGTTGAAATAATACACAGTGAATAAAATGAGGATGATAGATGAAATTATAACTTGCAAGAACCACCCTGTCGCATTTATATTGTAGTCTACTACCGCCTTGTGGAATTATTGGAGAAGCTAGAAGCGGGCCTACTCCAGCCGTCGCCCTGTATAGGAGGGAGAACCTGGTGTATTGATTGGTTGTACTTTTGATATTGGTACAAGAAATAAATTTCGATGGCTTATTATATTATATTTTAATTCTTAGCATATTCTTCGGAATATATAATCGAAGGCCAAAAAGCAAGAACTGGGTTAATGGGTTTTATAATCGTAGTTTAATTCGTGCAACACATACATACATAACATATACATAATTAAACCCAACAGCAATTTATGTAGTATATATATATTATATATATATATAGGTAAGCGGCTAATTGTATTATATATATAGTGTACCAAAAACCCTTGTCCGCACGGCAAGATGTGACACAAGGTGACATTATCTTAAGCATAAAGTTCAATCAGGTTGAATGCAGAGTTTTCTTTCTCCTAGGAACCGCATTGACGCTATACAAGGAGTTAAAGAGCCAAGTTCCTGTCTAACGTGGCTATTTATCCCTTAACTGTGAGGAAAGAGTATAGACTCATACACCTTTTCCAAGGGTAAATTAATATGGCTAATGAATGCAATCTTAAAGCTACTAAATCCAGGATTTTGAACGTCGGCGACGAGTGTCAAATTTCCTCATGATCTTTAACCGCAGTTACACAACACGCCGTTCCAAAATTCTAAACTTAATACAGACCTTTATATATGTAGTAGGATTGAAACAGTCGATTCAGGGATCGTGAATATTGTTGAGGCTGGAAGCTTGAGTCATGTCTCTACAAGTTTGATACTCTTGGCTGATTTAACACGGGCATGGAAACTTCTTTGGGGACTAATTTTTATGGCCTCGAAGGTAAGAACTCGGAGCTCACTGTACCGCTTATTTAGATTATTTGTAGTTTTTTGACAGATTGTTCTGACCACGTTGATATGATGATAGTCAGAATGACTGGGGGTCGTACAAAATGGACGAGCGGCGATAACAATTCAACTCCTGCTGAGGCTGTCTGGGTATTTCACGATAGCATGCATAATCATGGAAATAGGGATGAATCCCAAAAATTCTTAATCCATGCTAATAGCTAATTGCAAAAGAACAATTTGCTTCATATGTAGAAATTATAATAATCTTCATTTAACTCTCACGGTCATTTTTTCGTTTCTTTCGCCCTTTTCCTTCTTTTCATTATTCCAGATTGGAAACAGATTGAGCGTTTCGGCTTCGAGCTTAACGCCCTTCTCTTATATTTCCCTACTCTCTTTCTTTTCTTTTTCTGTTCTTATTTTCTTAATTATATCGATATTTCTGTGTAGCTCATGTTCAGTCTTTCTCTCTTTCTTTCTTTTATATAGAAATCCGGATTTACAGTTTCTGCATTCATCTTGACGATCTTTAGACGGGGTCTCCATTTTTAACCTGCAGCGGTTTGGTTTTCATGAGAACAATAAAAGCCGGGTTCGAATGTAATATAAGGGAAATACGAAAGCGTATTAATTATTTTATATTACGATGACTACTCTTGTGCCATTATGGCGAAAATTCTCAACATAAATGCATTGTGAGGGTAAAAGTTTCATATTTTGTTAAACTGTGGCTCTTTTCCTGCTTCTTCCTATTGCGGCGGAGGTCGCCTAAGTCTTTTTTACAAATGTTCTCAAAAAATCATGATTCATCTATATATTTTTTTTAATAAAACTTTATATTCTATTTGGGACCATGTTTTTGAAACGGTCGTTGTTTTTTTTTTTTTTTTTGTTTTTTTTTTTTTCTTTTTTTTGGGGGGGGAGGGTTTTCAGTTCTTGTTTTTTGGGATTTCAACCAGCAAATTGTCTTGGCCGATTCTCTTAATGATTCTTTGATCTTAATTACAAAACGTTACTCATTTTCCTTTCATGTTATAGATTCCTCTCCTTTGCTTCGCGCCCTAACTTATCTTCTCCTGCTGTCGTCCCTCTCTCTCTCCCTCTCTCTACTCCTCTGCTCTTGCTCTTCTTGTCTTGAAACTCTCTCTCTTTCTATTAATGATGCTCCCTCTAACTACATACTTCGCTCATCATCTTTAGATTATCTCTTTGTCACTGACTTTGGTCTCTCTCTCTCTCTCTCTCTCGTCTCTCTCATCTCTCCTCGTCTACGTCTTCTCTCGTTCTCTATCAGTCCGTCCGTCTGCTCTCTCGCTTTATTTTTTCCTCCCAGTTTTATCCCTCTTTCCTGCTTTCTCTCACTCCGTGGTCTGGTCTGGTTCTGTCTGTCTGCCTGTCTCTCTCTGGTCTGCTCGTAGTCTCTGTCTCTGCTCGTCTCCTCTCTCTCTCTGCTCTTCGTTTTTCTCTATAGCATATAATATATAATATATATATATATATATTCACTCTTTTCTATCTTATTGTTTCGCTCCTTGTTATAGTCTCTCCTCTTGTCCTATCTCGTTTCTTTCTCTTTCTCTCTCTCTCCTCTCTCCTTCTGCATCTCGTCGTCCTCTCTCTCTCTTTCGCATCTTCATCCTCTTTCTTTCTGTATTGATTTCCCCTTGCTGTTAAAAGTAATTCTCTCGAGTTCCTACCCTCTTGTCCCTTCCTCCTTTTCGCAGTCTCGTGCTCCTCATCTTCATTTCTTCTCTCCCACTTTTCTGTTCTCGTCTAAATGCTTTCCATTCCTGTTATATTCGCCTCCCTCTTCTTTAATCCCCCATCGTCTCTTTCTCTTTACTTCGCCTCTCCTGTTCGTAGGTTCTCATATGTCCCCCCCCTTCTGCTCCTTCTCTCTTCTCGTTCTCGGTTCCTCTCTCTCTCTCTCGTCTGTTCTAGCTTTGCTTCCCCTCACCCGACCATATGCTTCCCCATATTTGATCAAATGCACGGCCCCTAAGGATAATTTAACAAGGTAAATATATTTATGCGCTGTAAAGTACCGTTATCACAGTCACTCTAACAAATGCTAAATGTCCTTCGCGTTGTATTCGATTTGGTTTAATCTCCTTTTAATTCTATACTTTCATTTCAAGAAATAAAAATAATGAACAAAAAAATACTTCTATTTATCTCATTCATTGCTCAATTCTTAGTTCTTTTTAAACCCATTCTTTATTTCGGCATTATACATGGATTTAGCTGGAACCAGAATCGTTACGCCGGAGCCAGCGTTTATAGACTGTTTTCAAAAAGAGACAGATCCTCTCGCCATATTTAATTACTGGGAACTACATCTCTTAACTTCTGTTTCATGTTTTGTAACCTTGTGAGCGTTCCTATGTTAATAAATTGGCGACAAAAACAATTGGAAGTGGTACGAAAGAAAGGAAGAAAAGAAGATGGAAAGAAAGAAATGAAAGGTAATCAAAGAAAGAATCAAGTAAAGAAAGAAAGAAGAAGAGAAAGAAAAGAAGAAAGAAAAGAAAGGAAAGAAAGAAAGAAAGAAGAAAGAAAAGAAGAAAGAAGAGGAAGAGAAGAAAGAAGATAGAGAAGAAGAGAAATGGAAAGAAGGAAGAAAGAAAGGAAAAGAAAGAATGAAAGAAAGAAAGAAAGATGAAGCAAGAAAGAGAGAAAGAAAGAAAGAATTGATGAAGAAAGAATGAAAGAAGGAGATGAATAAGAAAGAAAGAAAAAAGAAAGGACAGGGAAGAAAGAAAGATTGGAGGGAAGGAGCTAGAGATCGAGAAAAAAGAAAGAATGCAAGAAAGATGAAAGAATAGAAAGAAGAAAGATAAGAAAGAAGAAAGAAAGAAGGAAAGATGTAGTGACGGGAACTGAGATATAAATGAAAGAGGAAAGAAATATTAGCTAAAGAAAAAAGATGCAAGAAAGAAAGAAAGAAATAGTGGTTGAATGAACTAATGAACAGTATAAAGAGAAGAGAAGAAAGAAAGGAGAAGGTATGACTATTTGCTATATAAATGCAAGAAGAAAGAAGAATGAAGAGAGAGCGAAAGAAATAAGAAAGAATTGAAAGAAGAATGAAAATCAAAGAAGAATCAAAGAAAAAAGATAGAACAGAAGAAAGAAAGAAAAGCGAAGAAAGAGAAGAAGAAGAAGAAAGGCAAGAAAGAAAAAAGAAAGAAGAAGAAGGAAAGTAAGAAAAGAAAGAATGAAGAAAGAAAGAAAGAAAGAAAGAAAGAAAAGAAGAAGAAGAAAGAAGAGAAGAAAGAAAGAAAGAATGAAAGAAAAGAAAAGAAAAAGAAAGAAAAGAAAGAAAGAAGAAGAAAGAAAGAATGAAAGAAAGAAAGAAAAGAATGAAAGAAAGAAGGAGAAAGAAAGAAAGAAAGGAAGAAAGAAAGAAAGAGAAAGAAAGATGTATGTGACGAACTGATGAGACAGTAATAAATGAAAGAGGGAAAGAATATTAGCTAAAGAAAAAATGCAAGAAAGAAAGAAAGAAAGAAAGAAATATGGTAGTGAAGAACTAATGAAACAGTATAAAAGAAAGAAGAAAAGAAAGGAAGAAGGTAGTGACTATTTGCTATATAAATGCAAGAAAGAAAGAAAGAATGAAAGAGAGAGAGAAAGAAATAAAGAAAGAATGAAAGAAAGAAAGAAAGAAAGAATTAAATAAATAAATAAAGAAAGAATGAAAGAAATAAAGAAAGAAAGAAAGAAAGAAAGAAAGAAAGAAAGAGACAAAAGAAAGAAAGAATGAAATAAATAAAGAAAGAAAGAAAGAAAGATGTCTACACACAATCGAAGAATAAAAATATCTCTTTATATTTTTATATATATACATGTGTTCCTTGTTCCAATGACGGTATATAACATACTGACTTCATATTTTACCTATTTGCCTACAAGTTTTCCTCCACAGCTGTACCAAATTTTCCATTCAACTCGTTCCCTATTGCAAAAGCATCAAGTACCAATCTAGAGATTGCAGGGTTGTTCACGTAGTTATTTTTAGTGTAAACAAATGACACGCGTGAGAGACAGCGTTTACGGTTGGATAGTAGAGAGTCGCTGAGAGTGGTTTAAAGTAGGCAAAGAGTTAAGCCCTCATTTTTTTAAAATCTTATACATTTACCTGCCTTGTTAGGACGTTCGTCGTAATCCCATACAAAAGGTCATCATGACATTACCCTCATATAATTATTTAACTCCATTCGAGTTTTTCACACCTATAGTAGTCGGTGTGCGTGGTGTAATGGTTAAAGTCATAGGAAATGGACTCGTCGCTCCGAGTCCAAATCCTGGACGTGGTAATTGCATTTCCCTTAGCGCTAATACCCTTGGGAAAGGTATGGATTCTACTCTCCCTCCAGCTATGGGCAAATAGCAGGGCATACTAGGCTCTTTAACCTTGGTTAGGCAACCGGTCTAGGAGAAAGAAAACTCTGAATTTAAACCTGTTAAACTCCGTTTAAGAAATTGACCCTGTGTCACATCCTGCTCGTGCGGAGGGGTTGGTAAATATGTATGTATGTATGTATAGTAGTCGGTGTTTCACTGGAGGCTGGGTAAGAGCAAGTCTCCTCAGGTCTCCAGGACTCTTTTGAGTATTCTAGCCGATCTCAACAATGGATGGTCTCGATTCTTCCTTTGATTTTCAGTACATCCAAACACTTTTCAAGACTCCTGGGGATCTTTCCAAAGGCACCAATTACAATTAGCTCAACGTTCAGCTTCATGTTCCACAGTTTTTCTTAGTTCTCTGGCAAGATCCAAATATTTGTCTATATTTTCGCTCTCGTTCATTTCCCCCTTATGTACGGCCGGGACGGCCAAACACACGAAATGACAAGTCTACCTCTTCTTGTCAATCATTATTATTATTATTGTTATTATTATTAGTAGTAATAGTTTTTCACACCTGCCGTAGCTAGTGGTTTACTGGAGGCTAAGTGACAGCAAGTCTCCTCAGGTCTCCATGACTCTTCTGAGTATTCTAGCCGATCCCAACAATGCTGGTGTTTGGATGGTCTCGGTTCTTTTGATTTCCAGTTAACCCACATTCTTTCCAGAGCTTTGGGGATCGTTCAAAGGGTACCAATTCTGCTTGATACTATCTTCACTTTCATGTTCTACAGGTTCCTCGGTTCTCTGGCAAGGTCTAAGTATTTGTGAATCTTTTCGCTTTCTTTCATCTTTACTCGGTGGACGGCCGGGACGGCAAAATCCACGAGATGACAGGTTCTCTTTTACTTCTCAATCAGTACTAGGTCCGGTCTCCTGACCGGGATTAGGTGATCCGTCTGTACCTCGAAATCCCAGAGAATTTTGTTCGTTTCGTTCTCTAGGACAGGTTTAGGTTTGTGCATATACCATTTGGTTGTATGGTAAAAATTGAATTTCTTGCACAGTTCCCAGTGGATCACCCTTCCCACAGAGTCGTGCCTAATCTTGTACTCTCTTTGTGCTAGTTTGCTGCATTCGATTATTATTATTATTATTATTATTATTATTATTATTATTATACTTTTGGTGCCGTAAACAAATGAATACCGTATTTTTAGTGGAAAATTGAACGTTCTGCTATTAATTCATTCTTGAAATAGTTTTATACTTTCCCAAAGAATATTATTTTCTTTTTTTTATTATTCAATTCTTTTAATTTTCTTTTTTTCTTTCTTTCTTTTCCTCCACTGTTTTCTATTTATTTCATCGTCTTTCTTTCATCCCCCCCACTCATTTCATTGTCTTTCTTTCTTTTCCCTAACTCTTTTTTTCTTCTCCACCCCTTTTTTATTTTATTTTATTTCTTTCTTTTTTTACCCATTCTCATCTTTTTTCTTTTTTTTTCTTTAGTAATCAACATTCATCTTTCCTTTAATTCATATCATTAAATATGTCTTCTTTATCATTCTTTCATTCTTTCTTTCTTTCTTTCTTTCTTTTTCTCTTTCTTTTTTTCTTTCCTTTTTTTTAGTATTCAACATTCACCTTTCCTTTAATTTATATCATTAAATATGTCTTCTTTATCATTCTTTCATTCTTTCTTTCATTTTCTTTCTTTCTTTTCTCTTCTTTTTCTCTTTCTTTTTTTTCTTTCTTTTTTTCCTTTAGTAATCACATTCACCTTTCCTTTAATTTTATATCATTAATATGTCTTCTTTATCATTCTTTCATTCTTTCTTTCTTTCTTTTCTCTTCTTTTTTTCTTTCTTTTTTTCTTTAGTAATCAACATTCACCTTTCTTTTAATTTATAATCATTAAATATGTCTCTTTATCATTCTTTCATTCTTTCTTTCTTTCTTTTCTCTTTCTTTTTTTCTTTCTTTTTTCTTTAGTAATCAACATTCACCTTTCTTTTAATTTATATCATTAAATATGTCTTCTTTATCATTCTTTCATTCTTTCTTTCTTTCTTTCTTTTTCTCTTTCTTTTTTTCTTTCTTTTTTTCTTTAGTAATCAACATTCATCTTTCCTTTAATTTATATCATTAAGTATCTCCTTTATCATTCTTTATGTTTCTTTTATTCATTCTTTCTTTCTTTCTTTTTCTCTTTCTTTTTCTGTCTCTTTGAACTGTTATCTATGTTTTCCTTCTTCCTTTTTCTTTTAATTTCTTCTTTCTTTCTCTAACGCCTACGTGCTAATTAAAAACTAAAATCAACAACAACAAAAAAGGAACACAAATAATAATAATAAAAAAAGAAGAATCAAAACAAAAATCCTCCTCGATCAAGCACGTGTTTATTTAACGTATCGTAGATGAATCAATAATTGGTGTTGATCGTCATGTGAAGTTTCCTTGCGGACGATAAATGCAACAATTAAGATTTGGCCATGTGAAGTTTTTGAAAAGGATTCACTCACTACAAGACATTATAGAACTAGGTAGATGAATTCTAAGAGTCTTTTTTTTCTTCTGTTTTTTTTTCTTTTTTTTTTCTTTATTTTCTTTTTTCTTTTTTTTTTTTCTTTTTTTAATCTTTTGGTGGGGGCGGTATTTATTAAGAGCCTATTTACCAATATTCAACATTTTTGATTTTTATCTTTATCTTGGTTGTTTTTAATATTCTGAATTTTCATTCGGCTTTTTTGTTTAATGTTTGCACGCCCCGACATTAAGACGATAAATTAAGTCCTCCTCATCATCCTTCTCTTGCTCTATAGGTCTCTCTCTCTCTCTCTCTCTCTCTCTCTCTCTCTCTCTCTCTCTCTCTCTCTCTCTCTCTCTCTCTCTCGTTAGATTTTACGAGTACGTATTACACCGGAGCAGGATATGAGGCAAGGACAATTTTTAAGCCACCATCGAGACGATCAATCATGATGATGATTATCGGCATCATCATATTCTATGGAGACGACCAAACAATAATCTTCATCATTATCATCATCATCTTTCTCTTGCTCGATAGAGATTCTGTCTTTCGTTAGATTTTACAAGTATTATTTCTGCCCGAGCAGGATACGACATAATTTTAAGCAAAGTTTAACAGTTTCGAATATCTATCTATCTATTTCTATCTATCTATCTATATCTATCTATATTCCATCTCTCTCTCTCTCTCTCTCTCTCTTCTCTCTCTCTCTCTCTCTCTCTCTCTCTCTCTCTCTCTCTCTCTCTATATATATATATATATATATATATATATATATGTAAAGAAAATGATTCAGATAAACCTACTAAAAGTTTCGCTTAGTGCTCTTCAGGGTTAATATCCGACTTTTATGGAGTCGGATCTTAGCCCTGAAGAGCACTAAGCGAAAACTTTTAGTAGTTTTCTGACTCATTATGTTTATCTTTATCATTTGCTCTACTTAGTATTGAACACTTTTTACTTATTAGCTTTAGTTTTCCTGGCGGTTTTGTATGAATATATATATATATATATATATATATATATATTATATATATATATATATATATACATATATAAATATGTTTTTTTTCTTTTGGACAAATATTGTACCAATAGATTTTTTTCTCCCAGGTGATGTTTGGTAGTATATTTTTACAAGTCAACTATTGCTGGGGTTTTTTTCTCAACATAGGTTTACCAAGTTTGGTATATATATATATATATATATATATATATATATATATATATATATAAACTCTCCTCACTGAATGAAAACATGAAAACAAAGAAATTTCTAAACGAATAAAACTCGCACCAAACAAACAATGAATACCAGAAAATTTGGTACAACCATGGGGTAAATTAGGTAGGCAAAGAGTTAAATGCTTTAGTGAACTTATTAACATAAGCGTATCTGAAGCTTGCAAGTACCTCAAATTTTAGCTCTAAACACAAAGGAAATATCGACCGAGTGACAACTCGTAATTCAGAAAACTCGTAAGTTGAGACACTCGAAGGTCAAACTACCGCTGTATGACGAACTAATGTTAACATTTTTTTAGTTTCACTAGAAGGGGCAGAAGAGAATGGTGGGAGGAGGAGCACTCATAGTAGTTTTGATTAACAAGAATAGAAACCCTTTTGATTTTAATTCATTTTTCCTTCTCCTATGCCTGTTGCGATACCAAGGTTAAAGAACCCAATCTGCCCTAATATTTATCCATAACTGAAGGGTGAATAGTAGGATTCGTACCTTCCCCGAAAAATTGAAGGGTTGGGTAACATGGCCTGAATGATTAGACATGAAATGAACCTTACTTAAAATTGAACCGAGTAAAAGTTGTGTCAAATTTGTCAGTGGGTCAATTTTTTAGCTTTGGGTTGTAAGTTAAAATTTGAGGTAGGCGTCAGCATCGGATACGCTTCCGTTATTGAGTTCACGAAAAACATTTAAGTTTCTAAAATTATTTCAGAAAAAAGAAAAATATCATTTATAAAAAAATGTTTTTTTAACAAATATATATTTGATGTTGGCAAGAAATGAAGTAAGGAAATAAAAATGTAATGAAATATTTATTTGAGAAATCAAACAAAAAGTAAAAGTGCTGAATGAATTCAATGATTCTGGCTTCTTGTCAGATTTGGGCCAATCAAAAAGCAGGTAGAAATCTATGAGAACGGAAGTAGTTCTTTTTTCTTTTTAAAGTAAAGCAAAAAAAAATTCGTTGAAAAGTAAGGGGCGGAAAAGGCGTTTTAAAATTTGGCAGGTGAAGGAATTTAAAAGGAATAAAGAATACAAGAAGGAAAAAATACGTAATTAAAATAAAGAGTGCTAGAAATTTCTGAGAAAAGAAAGGGAGATAAGCCAAAAGAGAAAAGGTATGATGAAAGAAGATAGGAGAAAAGAAAAGAAGGGAGATAAGCCAAAAAGAAAGGTATTGATGAAAGAAAGAAAAGGAGAAAAGAAAAGAAAGGGAGATAAGCAAAAAGAGAAAAGGTATTGATGAAAGAAAGAAAAGGAGAAAAGAAAAGAAGGGAGATAAGCCAAAAAAGAGAAAGGTATTGATGAAAGAAAGGAAAGAGAAAAAAGAAAAGAAGGGAGATAAGACAAAAAGAGAAAAGGTATTGATGAAAAGAAAGAAAAGGAGAAGAAAAGAAGGGAGATTAAGACAAGAGAAGGTATTGATAAAGAAAGAAAAGAGAAAAGAAAGAAAGGGAGATAGCCAAAAGTCGAAAAGGTATTGATGAAAGAAGGAAGGGAAAAGAATAGACAAGGAGAATAAGCCAAACAAAGAGAAAGGTATTGATGAAGAGAAAGGAAAGGAGAAAAAGAAAGAAGGGAGAATAGCCAAAAGAGAAAAATATTGATGAACAGAAAGAAAGGAGAAAAGAAAAGAAGGGAATAAACAAAAGAGAAAGGTATTGATGAAAAAAGAAAGAAAAAAAGAAAGAGGGAGATAAGCCAAAAAGAGAAAGGTTATTGATGAAGCAAAGGAAAGGAGAAAAAGAAAAGAAAGGAGACTAGCCAAAAAGAGAAAGGTTGATGAAGAAAGAAAAGGAGAAAAGAAAAGAAGGGAGATAAGCAAAAAGAGAAAGGTATTGATGAAAGAAAGAAAGGAGAAAAAAGAAAAGAAATGGAGATAAGACAAAAAGAGAAAAGGTATTGAATGAAAGAAAGAAAAGGAGAAAAAGAAGAAAGGGAATAACAAAAGAGAAAAGGTATTGATGAATAGAAAGGAAAGGAGAAAAGAATGAAGGGAGATAAGCCAAAGGAAGGTTTGATGAAAGGAAAGGAAGGAGAAAAGAAAGAAAGGAGATAAGCAAAGAGAAAGTATTGATGATAGAAAGAAAGGAAAAAAAACCAAAGAAAGGGAGAATAAGCCAAAAGAGAAAAGGTATTGATGTAAAGAAAGGAAAGAGAAAAAGAAACGAAAGGGAGATAAGCCAAAAAAGAAAAGGTATTGATGTAAAGAAAGGAAAGGAGAAAAGAAAAGAAAAGGGAGAATAAAGGCCAAAAAGAGAAAGTATTGATGAAAGAAAGGAAAGGAGAAAAGAAAGAAGGGAGATAAGCCATAAGAGAAAAGGGTATTGATGAAAGAAAGAAAAAGGAGAAAAGAAAAGAAAGGGCGATAAGACAAAAAAAGAAAAGGTATTGATGAAAGAAGACAAGGTAGAAAAAGAAAGAAAGGGAGATAGCCAAAAGAGAAAAGGTTTGATGAAAGAAAGGAAAGGAGAAAAGAATAGAAAGGGAGATAAGCCAAAAAGAGAAAAGATTGATGAAAGAAAGGAAGAGAAAAGAGAAAGAAAGGGAGATAAGCAAAAGAGAAATAAGTATTGATGAAAGAAAGAAACAGGAGAAAAAAGAGAAGGAGATAAGCAAAGAGAAAAGGTAGGATGAGAAAGGAGGGAAAAAGAAAAGAAAGGGAGTTAACCAAAAAGAAAAAGGTATTGATAAAGAAAGGAAAGGAGAAAAGAAAAGAAAGGAATAAGCCAAAAAGAGAAAAGGTATTGTGAAGAAAGGAAGGAGAAAAAAAGAAAGGGAGATAAGCAAAAAGGAAAAGGTATTGATGAATAGAAAGAAAAGGAGAAGAAAAGAAAGGGAGATAAGACAAAGAGAAAAGGTATTGATGAAAGAAAAGAATAAGGAGAAAAGAAAAGAAAGGGAGATAAGCCAAAAGAGAAAGGTATGATGAAAGAAAGGAAAGGAGAAAAAGAATAGAAAGGAGATAAGCAAAACGCAGAAAAGGTATTGATGAAGAGAAGGAAAGGCAAAAGAAAAGAAAGGGAGATAAGCCAAAAGAGAAAGTATTATAAAGAAAGACAGGAGAGAAAGAAAAGGGAGATAGCAAAAGAGAAAAGTCATTGATGAAAGAAAGAAGGAGAAAAAAGATAGAAGGAGATTAAGCAAAAGAGAAGGTATTGATGACAAGAAAGGAAAGGAGAAAAAGAAAAGAAAGGACGATAAGCCAAAATCAGAAAAGTATTGATGAAGAAAGGAAGGAGAAAAGAAGAAGAAGGGAGAATAAGCCAAAAAGAGAAAAAGTATTGATGAAAGAAGAAAGGAAAAAAGAAAGCAAGGGAGATAAAGCAAAAAGGAAAAGGTATTGTAAAGAAAGGAGGAGAAAAAGAATAGAAAGGGAGATAAGGGGCCCCAAAAAAAAGAGAAAAAAGGGTTATTTGATAAAGAAAGGAAAGGAGAAAAGAAAGAAAGGAGATAAGCCAAAAGAGAAAAGGTATTGATTGAAAGAAAGAAAAGGAAAAAGAAAAGAAAGGGGATACAGCCAAAAAGAGAAATAGGCTATTGATCGAAGAAGGAAAGGAGACAAAGAAAGAAAAGGAGATAAGCAAAAAGAAGGAAAAGGTATTGATGAAGAAAGAAGGAAAAAGAATAAGAAAGGAAGATAAGCCAAAGAAGAAAAGGTATTGGAATGGAACAGATACGACAAAGAAAAAGAGAAAGAAAGAGAGATAAGCCAAAAAGAGAAAGTTATTGCTGAAGAAGGAAGGAGAAAAGAAAAGAAAGACAGATAAGCCAAAAAGAGAAAAGGTAATGTGAGAAAGAAAAGGGAAAAGAAAAGAAAGAGGATAAGCCAAAAGAGAAAAGGTATTGAATGAAAGAAGAACAAGAAGAAAAAACTAGAAAGGAGATGCCAAAAAGAGAAAAGGTATGAGAAGAAAAAGAAAGGGAAAAGACAGAAGAGAGATAGCCAAAAAGAGAAAGTTATTGAGAAGAAAGAAAGGAGAAAAAGAAAAGAAAAGAAGATAAGCAAAGAGAAAAGGTATTGATGAGAAAGGAAGGCAGAAACAGAAAAGACCAGGAGATTTAGCCAAAAGAGAAAGGTTTGATGAAGAAAGGAAAGGAGAAAAGATAAAGGGACGATAGCCAAAAACGAGAAAGGTATTGATGAAAGAGGAAAGGAGAAAGAAAAAAAGGGAGATAAGCCAAAAAGAGAAAGGTATTGTGAAAGAAAGAAAAGGGGAAAAAAGAAGAAAAGAGATAAGCCAAAAAGAGAAAAGGTATTGATGAAAAGAAAAGAAAGGGGAAAAAGAAAGAAGAGAGAATAAGCCAAAAAGAGAATTATTGAATGAAGAAAAGGAAAGGAAAAAGAATAGAAAGGGAGATAAGCCCAAAAAGAGAAAGGTATTGATAAAGAAAGAAAGGGGAAAAGAAAAGAAAGGAATAAAGCAAAGAAAACGGTATTGAATAAGAAAGGAAACGGAGAAAAAACGAAAGGAGACAGCCAAAAAGAGAAAAGGTATTGAGAGAAAGGAATAGGAGAAAGAAAAGCCAAGGGAGATAAGCCCAAAAAGAGAAAGTTGGATGAAAGAAAGAAAAGGGGAAAAGAAAGAAAGAGAGATAAGCAAAAAGGACAAAGGTATGAGAAAGAACGAAAGGGGAAAAAGAAAAGAAAGAGGATAAGCCAACAAGAGAAAGGTATTGATGAAAGAAAGAAAAGGAGAAAAGAAAAGAAAGGGAGATAATCAAAAGAGAAAGTATTGATGAAAGAAAGAAAAGGAGAAAAAGAAAAGCAAGTGGAGATAGCAAAAAGGAAAAGGTAATTGATGAAAGAAGAAAAGGGAGAAAAGAAAAGAAAGGGAGATAAGCCAAAAAGAGAAAAGGTATTGATGAAAGAAAGGAAAGGAGAAAAAGAAAAGAAAGGGAGATAAGCCAAAAAGAAAAGGTATTGATGAAAGAAAGAAAAGGGAAAAAGAAAAGAAAGAGAGATAACCAAAGAGAAAGGTATTGAATGAAAGAAAGAAAAGGAAAGAAAGAAAGAGAGATAGCCAAAAAGAGAAAGGTATTGATGAAAAGAAAGAAAGGGTAAAAAGAAAGAAAGAGAGATAAGCCAAAAGAGATAAAGGTATTGAGAAAAGAAGGAGAAAAAGAATAAAAGGGAGATAGCCAAAAGAGAAAAGGTATTGATGAAAAGAAAGGAAAGGAGAAAAAGAAAAGAAAGGAGATAAGCCAAAAGAAGAAAGGTATTGATAAAGCAAGGAACGGAGAAAAAAATAGAAAGGGAGATAAGCCAAAAAGAGAAAAGAATTGATGAAGAAGGAAAGGAGAAAAAGAATAGAGGGAGATAGCAAAGGAAAAGGTATTGAGAAAGAAAGGAAGGAAAAAAAAAAGAAGGGAGAAATCAAGCAAAAAGAGAAAAGTTGATAAGAAAGGAAAAGGGAAAAGAGAAGAAGAGAGATAAGCCAAAAGCGAAAAGGTATTGATGAAAGAAAGAAAAGGGGAAAAAAACAGAGAGATAAGCCAAAAAGAGAAAAGGTATTGATGAAAATAAGAAGGGAAAAAAAGAAAAGAAAGAGAGAATAAGCACAAAGAGAAAAGGTATTGAGTAATGAAAGAAATGGAGAAAAAGACAGAAGGGAATAAGCCAAAAAGAGAAAAGGTATGATCGAAAGAAGAAGGAGAAAGAAGAAAAGAAGAGAGATAAGCCAAAAGAGAAAAGTATTGATGAAAAGAAGAAAAGGAGAAAAAGAAAAGAAGGGAGATAAGCCAAAAGAAAAGGTATGATGAAGAAAGAAAATGGAAGAAAAAGAAAAAGAAAGGGAGATACCAAAAAGAGAAAAGGTTTGATGAAAGAAAGAAAAGGCGAGAAAAAAGAAAAGAAAGGGAGATAATACAAAAGAGAAAAGGTATTGATGAATAGAAAGAAAGGAGAAAAGAAAGAAGGGAGATAAGCCAAAAAGAGAAAAGGTATTGATGAAAGAAAGGAAAAGAGAAAAGATAAAGAAAGGAGCTAAGCAAAGAGAAAAGGTTATTCGATGAAAAGAAGAAAGGAGAAAAAGAAGAAAGGGAGATAAGCCAAAAAGAGAAAAGGTATTGATCTGAAAGCAGAAAAGGAGAAAAAAGAAGAAAGGTAGATAACAAAGAGAAAGGCAATTGGATGCAATAGGAAGGTAAGGAGAAAAGAAAGAAAGGGAGATAAGCCAAAAGAGAAAAGGTATTGATGAAAAGAGAAAAGGAGAAAAGAAAAGAAAGGACATAAGCAAAGAGAAAGGTTTGAATGAAAGGGAAGGAAAAGAGAAAAAGAAAAGAAAAGGGACATAAGCCAAAAGGAGAAAAGGTTATTGATGAAAGAGAAAAGGAGAAAAAGAAAAAAGGGAGATAGCCAAAAGAGAAAGGTATTGATGAAAAGAAAAAAGGAGAAAAGAAAGAAGGGGATAAGCCAAAGAGAAAGGTATTGATGAAAGAAAAACAAGGAGAAAAAGAAAAGAAAGGGAATAACCAACAAGAGAAAAGGTATGTGATGACAAGAAGAAAAGGAGAAAAAGAAAAAGAAAGAGAAGCCAATAAGAGAAGGTTGGTGAAAGAAAGGAAAGGAAGAAGAAAGGGGATAAGCTTGCAACAAGAGAAGAGGCTTTATTGATTTCGGTAAGTAGCTCCAAATAGAGGTATTGAATCGAGAAGATAAAAGAGAAAAACTAATGAAAGGGAGATAAGCGACTATATATAATATTATTATTATAAATAATTATATATATATATAACAAAAAACTTAATATGTTATCATTTTATGTTTCATTAGTTATTAGCCTGTGCTAGTCATTGAGGCAGTTGACATCGGCAGTCTCCTCAAGTTCCAGCTCATTTGTCGGATATCAAGGCGCTCGATCTCGAACCCAGGATCTGTAGTCTGATGTGATCTGATTCTTCCTCTCTGATTTCCAGTC
>CM042165.1:80419344-80436844 GCA_023376005.1 Doryteuthis pealeii
GGTTATGATGAAAAGAAAGAGGAGGAAAGGGGAAAAAGGAGAAAGGAGAGAAGGGGAGGAGGAAAAAAGAAAAGAAAGGGGAGATAACGCCAAAAAAAAGAGAAGGAAAAAGGGGTATTGATGAAGAAAGAAAAAGGAGGGAAAAGAGAAAAGAGAAAAGAGGAAGAAAGGAGAGGAGAAGGAGAGAAGAAGAAAAAGAGGAAAAGAAAGGGAGATAAGCCAAAAAGAGGGAAAAGGTAAGGAAACGGTTTATTTGATTGAAAGAAGAAAAGAAAAGGAAGAGGAGGAGGAAAAAGGAAAAGAAGGGAGATAAAACAAAAAAGAGAAAAAGGAGGAAGAGAGGAACCGAGAGGAGAAAAGGTTATTGTATTAATTGTTGATGAAAAGAAAGAAAAGCGAAAAAAAAAAGAAAAGGAAAAGGGGGAGGGAGTAGGAGCAGATAAGCCAAAAAAAAGGAAGAAAAGGGTATTGATTGGAAAGAAAGAATTAAGGAGGATGAAGGATGAGAGGGAAAAAGAAAAGAAAAAAAAAAAAAAAGAGAGAAGAAAGGAGAAATAAGCCAAAAAGAGAAGAAAAGGTAATTGATGATGAAAGAAGAAGAGAAAATAGGAAAGAAAGAAAGGAGGAAAAAGAAAAAGAAGGGAGATAATACAAAAAAGAGGAAAAGGTATTGATGAAAGAAAGAAGAAGTGAGGGAAAAAAAGAAAAAGAAAGGGAGATAAGCCAAAAAGAGGAGAAAGAAAAAGGTAATTGATGATGAGTTGAAGCAAGAAAGGAAAAGGAGAAAAAGAAAAAGTAAGGGAGATAAGCCAAAAAGAGAAAAAGGTATTGATGACTGAAAGAAAAGAAAAGAGGGAGAAAAAAGAAAAGAAAGGGAGTAAGCCAAAAAAAAAGAGGGAGGAGAAAAAGTATTGATGAAAGAAAGAGAAAAGGAGAAAAAAGAAAGAAAGGGGAGAGATTAAGCCAAAAAAAGAGAAAGGTTTTTTTTATTGTATGAAAGAAAGAAAAGGAGAAAAATAAAAAGGAAAGGGAGAGATTAAGCCAAAAGAGAAAACAGGTTCTTATTGAATGAAGAAAGAAAAGGAGGGAAGAAAAAGAAAAAAAGGGAGATAAGCCAAAAAGAGAAAAAGGTATTGATGAAAGAAAGAAAAGTGAAAAAGAAAAGAAATGGAGATTAAGCCAAAAAGAGAAAAGGTATTATATGAAAGAAAGAAAAGGAAGAAAAAGAAAAGAAAGAGATAAGCCAAAAAGAGGAAAAAGGATTGTATGAAAGAAAAGAAAAGGAGAAAAAGAAAAGAAAGGAGATAAAGCCAAAAAAGAGGAAGTATTGATTGAAAGAAAGAAAAGGAGAAAAAGAAAGAAAGGAGATAAGCCAAAAAAAGAGGGGGAAAGGTATTGATGAAAGAAAGAAAAGGAAGAAAAAAGAAAAAGAAAGGGAGATAAGCCAAAAAGAAAAAAGGTATTGATGAAAGGAAGAAAAGAGGGAAAAGATAAGAAAGGAGAATAAAAAAAGAAGAAAAGGATGAAAAGAAAAAGAAAAGGAGAAAAAGAAAAGAAGGAGGATAAGCCAAAAGAGAAAAGTTATGATGAAAAGAAAGAAAAGGAGAAAAGAAAGAAAGGGGAGATAAGCCAAAAAAGAGAAAAGGTTATTGATAAAGAAAGAAAAGTGGGAAAAAGAAAAAAAGAAAGGGAGATAAGCCAAAAGAGAAAGGTATTGATTGAAAGGTAAGAAAAGGTGTGAAAAAAGAAAAGAAAAGGGAGATAAGCCAAAAAAAGAGAAGAAAAGGTATTGATGAAAGAAAGAAAAAGGGGAAAAGAAAAGAAAAGGGAGATAAGCCAAAAAGAGGAAAAAGGATGATTGAAAGAAAGAAAAAGGAGGAAAAGAAAAGAGAGGGAATAAGCCAAAAAAAAAAAGAAAAAGGTATTATTTGATTGAAAGAAAGAAAAGGAGAAAAAAAAGAAGGGAGGGAATAAGCCCAAAAAGAGAAAAGGTATTGAATGAAGAAAGAAAAGGAGAAAAAGAAAAGGAAAGGGAGATAAGCCAAAAAGAGAAAAGGTATTGATGAAAGGAAAGAAAGGAAGAAATAAGGAAAAGTGAATAAGCCAAAAAAGAGAAAAGGTATTGATGAAAGAAGAAAAGGAGAAAAAGAAAAGAAAGGGAGATAAGCCAAAAAGAGAAAAGGTATTGATGAAAGGAAGAAAAGGGGAAAAAGAAAAAGAAAGGGAGATAAGCCAAAAAGAGAAAAGGTATTGATGAAAGAAAAGAAAAGGAGAAAAGGAAAAGAAAAGAAAAAGAAAGGGAGATAAGCCAAAAAAGAGAAAAGGTATTGATGAAAGGAAGAAAAAGAGAAAAAGAAAAGAAAAGGGAGATAAGCCAAAAAGTGAAAATGGTATTGATGAAAGGAAGAAAAGGAGAAAAAGAAAAGAAAGGGAGATAAGCCAAAAAGAGAAAAGGTATTGATGAAGAAAGAAAAGGAGAAAAGAAAAGAAAGGGAGATAAGCCAAAAAGAGAAAAGGTATTGATGAAAGAAAGAAAAGGAGAAAAAGAAAAGAAAGGGAGATAAGCCAAAAAGAGAAAAGGTATTGATGAAGAAGGAAAACAGAAAAAGAAAAGAAAGGGAGATAAGCCAAAAAGAGAAAGCGTATTGATGAAAGAAAGAAAAGGAGAAAAAGGAAAAAGAAAGGGAGATAAGCCAAAAGAGAAAGGTTATTGATGAAAGGAAGAAAAAGGAGAAAAGAAAAGAAAGGGAGACAAGCCAAAAAGAGAAAAGGTATTGATGAAAGGAAGAAAAGGAGAAAAAGAAAAGAAAGGGAGACAAGCCAAAAAGTGAAAAGGTTTTGATGAAAGAAAGACAAAGAGAAAAAGAAAAGAAAGGCAGATAAAGCTATATATATATATATATATATATATATATATATATATATATATATATACAAATTAACATCTATCATGTTAATTCATTAAGAGTTTTAGCCTGTGCTTCAATTGAGGCTGAGTTACATCAAGTCTCCTCAGTTCTCCAGTACTCTTCGGAGTATTCAAGCCGATCTCACCGATGCTGTAGTCTAGATGGTATCGATTCTTCCTCTGATTTCCAGTTAATCCTTACTTTTTCAAGACCCTTGAGGACTGTTCCTAGAACACCAATTACAATTGGAACGATCTTCACCTCCATGTTCCACAGTTGTCTTAATTCTCTGTCAACGTCCAAGTATTTGTCTATCTTTTCGCTTTCTTTCACGAGATGAAAAGTTTTCTTCTACTTGTTGATCAACACCAGGTCTGGTCTCCTGGATGGGATTAGGTGATCCGTCTGTACCTCAAAGTCTCAGAGAATTTCGTGCGTCTCATTATACAGTCATGCCGAGTTTTTGTTATTATTATTATTATTATTATTATTATTATTATTATTATTATTATATTCTAGCCGATTGCAGCAATGCAGTAGTTTGTATGGTCTCAATTCTTCCTATGATTTCCAATTCCTCCAGTCTTTTTTCCAAGCATTTTGAGACCGTTCCAAGTGCACCAACAACAACTGGTATCACTTTCACCCTCATATTCCACAGCTTTTTCAATTCACTGGCAAGGTCCAGGTATTTGTCCATCTTTTCGTTTTCCTTCGTCTTCACCCTGTGATCTGCAGGAACCGCAAAGTCCACCAGTTGACAGTTCTCTTTTTTTTTTAATCAACACTAGATCTGGTATCCTTTTCGTCATTTTTATTATTATTATTATATTATTATTATTATTATTATTATTATTATATAATAGCTCTTATACAGATATTGAGCACTCTACTAATAATACCGCAAACATTCGTCCCCCACTGACTCAAAAAGTGAGATAGTGGTAGCCAAACACTGTTGTATTATATATATATATATATATATATATATTATATATACTGACACTGAACCGATCGGATTCAATCCCGGCTGTAGGTAGCTTACAAATGTCTAGCCACCACTGAAGCGAAACACGTGTCTGTGGAGGACTATATATATTTGCTCCCTATACCGCTAGGATTGAGCAATTTTTTGGGGGGGAGGATTTCGCTGACGACTGACAACTAAATCATAAACGTAACGCTCTCCTATATAAGGAATGGGGCACTCTATGGCGATCTTTACACACAAAGCGATGTGTGTATTAAAACAGTTAAAAATCCCCTTCGCATTCTGTAGGTGATGACAGGCTGGTGGCTAAGGTGTCTGACTGACACTGAACCGATCGGATTTCAATTCCGGTTTTAGGTAGCTTACAAATGTTTAGCACACTGAAGAAGATTTGATAAGTTGAAAACACGTGTCTGTGAATGACTAAATATATATATATATATATATATATATATATATATATAATATACAATGTAGAATTAAACAAAAGACACATCTCTGTTTTAACAATTTTATTTTTCATCTTTCGAGTTTTCTGGACAACTTTTTAATGTTCGTGGATAAGTCCACCAAAGTTCAAGTCCCGAGTACTTTTGGCACTTCGAAGTGCCATCATCAGGGAGGGTGATGTGTTCCATTTTTTTTATTTTTATTATATTAATGTAGAGGTTGGAAGGAGAAGAATTGGTGAGAAAGGTGTTATAGGCATTTCTCACCAATTCTTCTCCGTCCAGCCTCTACATTAATATAATTTTTTAAAAACGGGAACGCACCACCCTTGATGATGGCACTTCGAAGTGCCGAAAGTACTCGGGACTTGAACTTTGGTAGACTTATCCACGAATTCCACCCAAACGTTAAAAAAGTTGGCCAGAAAACTCCAAATGATAAAAAATAAAATTGTTAAACAGGAGATGTGTCTTTTGTTTAATTCTACATGCATAAATGAAAAAATGCTGTCCAAATGCACACACATACACACACACATATATATATATATATAATATTATATATATATATATATATATATATAAAGAGAGAGAGAGGGGGAGAGAGGGAGAGAGAAAAGGTACAAGTAATTCAGTGATGTGTCGTATGTAGGTATCTATTTATTTCCTCTCTGTTTTTCCTCTTACCAAACTATGACATATATCGCTAAGGATCAAAGTAACCTCTATGTGATAATATAACTATCAGAGTGACGAGAGTGGAAATACAAGTGGAAATCAGATAGAGAGCTAACAACAGGTAAGTAAAAAAAAGAGTATTAACTAACAGAAACATGTAAGAAAATATCAAATGAGTGAGAGACAATTTGAGCTTCCATCTCCAACCTCCATCCCCAGCCTCCATCCCCAGCCTCCATCCCCCTCGACGGCTGCATACACCTCCTCCAACCTGTGACCTCCAAACAACCACCCCCACCGTGCCAGTGATTTGAGATAGAAACCAGGGCACCGCAGTCTAGGGGAAAAATACCTTGCCTTTCTGTCTGTTTGTGTTTGTCGACAATGTTCTTGTAATAGAATGATGGCTGCGCCGGCGGCTGGATAACTGGTAGTTTAGGAGAAAGGATATGGAATCGGATCCGGAAGTTACGGTGGCGTTGATGATTAGATCAAGACTTCTTTCTTTCACAGGAATCAGATTTCCCGCGTTTTTTGTTTCTGTCATCCCTCATCATCATTCATCTTCTTCTTTCTTCTTCTTCTTCTTCTTCTTCTTCTTCTTCTTCTTCTTCTTCACGCTTTTCCTTCTTCTTCTTCTTCTTCTTCTTCTTCTTCTTCTTCTTCTTCTTCTTCTTCTCTTCTTCGCTTTCCTTCTTAACTTCTTCTTCTTCTTCTTCTTCTTTGCTTTCCTTTTTTAATTTCTTTCTTCTTCTTCTTCTTCTTTGCTTTCCTTTTTAATTTCTTCTTCTTCTTCTTCTTCTCTTCTTCTTCTTCTTCTTCTTCTTTGCTTCCTTTTTAATTTCTTCTTCTTCTTCTTCTTCTTCTTCTTCTTCTTATTATTATTATTATTATATTATTTCATCAATCTACTCTTTTCTTCTTCTTCTCCTCCTCCTCCTTCTTTTTCTTCTTTTTTTTTCTCCATCACTTCTTTTTCTTGTTGTTGTTGTTGTTGTTGTTTGTTCTTCTTCTTCTTCTTCTCTTCTTCTTCTTCTTCTTCTTCTTCCACGCTTTCCTCTTAATTTCTTCTTCTTCTTCTTCTTCTTCTTCTTTCTTCTTCTTCTCTTCTTCTTTTCGCTTTCCTTCTTAACTTCTTCTTCTTTTCTTCTTTGCTTTCCTTTTTAATTTCTTCTTCTTCTTCTTTGCTTTCCTTTTTAATTTTCTCTTCTTCTTCTTCTCTTCTTCTTCTTCTTCTTCTTCTTCTTCTTCTTTCTTCTTCTTCTTCTTCTTCTTTTCTTTGCTTTCCTTTTTAATTTCTTCTTCTTCTTCTTCTTCTTCTTATTATTATTATTATTATTATTATTATTATTATTATTCATTTCAATCTACTCTTTTTCTTCTTCTTCTCCTCCTCCTCCTTCTTTTTCTTCTTCTTTTTCTTTTCCATCACTTCTTTTTCTTGTTGTTGTTGTTGTTGTTGTTCTTCTTCTTCTTCTTCTTCTTCTTCTTCTTCTTCTTCTCTTCTCTTCTTCTTCTTCTTCTTCAACATTTTCATTTCTTGTTCTTCAGGTTCTTTCTTTTCTTCTTATTCTTTTTGCTGTTGTTCATATTCCATATTTCCATTTCCTATTCTTCTTTACCAAATTTTGGTGACCTTTTTGCCTCTCCTTTCTTTATTATTTAAATCTCTCCTCTTTTGTAGCATCTTCATTATCTATGGCCTCCCCTTCCTCCACCTCCTCCTCCCCTGCCCTCACCCTCCTTGTTCTTTTTTCTTTAAAAGATAATTCTCCACGCTTTTTTCTTTTTCTTTTGCTTCTAATTCTTTCAGTTATCTTCTTCTTCCTTTTCTTCTTTATTTCTTTCTTTCTTTCTTTCTTTATTTGCGATTTTTTAACACCAGCTATGATTGTAGTGAAAAACAATCACTTATGTTTGGTGTTTAAAACTGGGGTAATCTTAGTGTCACGTCAAGTTAGGGTCCTATATATGGGTTGAATAGAAAAACGTGTTTAAAAAATTGTATTAAAAAAACTGAATACCCTTCAAGAATGAATAAAACAAAACGGCTTTCAGCATAGAATAACCCAACAAAAGTTAATACCGTATCAAATCCTCGACGATAACCTGCTTAATTGGTCTTTTTAGGTATCGAACCACACCAACCTCCTATATTAAATAGAAAGAATGTGTTTAAATATTTGAGTTAAAAAATTGAATACCCATGAAGAATGAATAAAACAAAACGTCTTTGGCATAGAATAACCCAACAAGGGTTGACATGCCGTAAAATCCAACCAAACAACCAATGTATTCTAATCCTTCATGATAACCTGCTTAGCTCGTCCTTTCAAACCTTAAACTACACCAACCTCATATATTAAATAGAAAATATTTGTTTGAAATTGAATACACATCAAGAATGAATAAAACAAAAAGTATTTGGCATAAAATAACCCAACAATAGTTGACATGACGTAAAACCAATATATTCTAATCCTCTACGGTAACGTGCTTAACTCGTCCTTTTAAATATTGAACCGCACCAACCTCCTATATTAAATAGAAAACTGAAAACCCATCAAGAATGAATAAAGCAAAAACATCTTCGGCATAAAATGACCCAAATGGGTTGACATGCCGTAAAATCCAACCAACCAACCAACCAACCCATTAAGAATGAATAAAGCAAAACGTCTTCGGCATAAAATGACCCAATGGGTTGACATGCCGTAAAACCCAACCAACCAACCAACCAAACCAACCCATTAAGAATGAATAAAGCAAAACGTCTTCGGCATAAAATGACCCCAATGGGTTGACATGCCGTAAAATCCAACCAACCAACCCATCAAGAATGAATAAGACAAAAAACATCTTCGTCATTAAATAACCCAATAGGTTAACATGTCGTAAAATCCGACCAACTAACCAAAACTGTCCGTGAGCCCTGAATTTCAATTGAATTCCATTCTATATTGCCAACTTTGGATGCAGGACGTTGGGGTTCAATCCTATTTACTTTGCTTTGGTAAAAAAAAAGAAAAAGAGTTTTAAAATGTGTTTAAACATTTGAGTTGAAAAAATCGAATACCCACCAAGAATGAATAAAACAAAACATCTTCGGTATAAAATAACCCAACAAGAGTTGACATGCCGTAAAATTCAACCAACCAACCACTGTATTCTAATCCTCCACAATAACCTGCTAAGCTCGTCTTTTATATCTCAAACCAAACCGACAACCTCTAATACAATTCTTTCTTTACGATTCGCCTTTACGGCTTAATATATTTCTCTAGAATATTCTTTTCATTTCTCTGTTTAACTTCCTTTTGAAATCCGTTTATTTTTGTCTTATGCGTCGTACATTTCATTTATATTCACTTTTCTTTCTTTTTTTTTTCTTCTTGTTATTTCTTCTTTTTTTTTCCTTCCTCTTTTGTTCATTTTGGTTTATTCATTGATTTCATGCCTCAGTTTTCTACATTCCTTCAGGGTGACAAAACCTTTTTTTTTCTCTCTTTTCTTAATCTTTTTCGTTCTTTTGTATTTCATTCATTAGTTCTTTGTTTCATTCATTTCATATTAGCCTTTCTTTCCGTTATTAGGCATATCAAGTTCATTTCTTTGTTGATTACGCCATTCTTTCTTTCTTTCTTTCTTTCTTCTTTCTTTCTTTCTTTCTTTCTTTCTTCCTGTCTGTATGTCCGTCTGTTTATCTATCTGTATGCCTTTCTTTCCATCCGTATGACTTACATTCTGTATTTTACTTTCTGTATTTTCTATCTGTTTCATTCTTCTGTTTTTATTCTTTCATACTTTAATACTTCTCTCTCTCTTCTTTCTTTCTTTCTTTATTTATTTATTTCTCTCTTTCTTTCTTTTCTTTCTTTTATTTATTCTTCTTTCTTTCTTTCTTTATTTATTTATTTCTCTCTTTCTTTCTTTCTTCTTTCTTTTCTTTATTTATTTATTTCTCTCTTTCTTTCTTTCTTTCTTTATCTCTTTCTTTCTTTATTATTTATTTATTTCTCTCTTTCTTTCTTTCTTTCTTTCTTTCTTTCTTTATTAATTTATTTCTCTCTTTCTTACTTTCTTTCTTTCTCTCTTTCTTTCTTTATTTATTTCTCTCTTTCTTTCTCTTTCTTTTTTATTTATTTATCTCTTTCTTTCGTTCTTTTCTTTATTTATTTATTTATTCTCTTTTTCTTTCTTTTCTTTCTTTCTGTATTTATTTCTCTCTTTCTTTCTTTTTCTTTATTTATTTATTCTATTTTTCTTTCTTTCTTTCTTTCTGTATTTATTTCTCTCTTTCTTTTTTTCTTCTTTCTTTTATTTATTTATTTATTTATTTATTTCTCTCTTTCTTTCTTTCGTTCTTTCTTTCTTTATTTATTTATTTTCTCTTTTTCTTTCTTTCTTCTTTCTGTATTTATTTCTCTTCTTTCTTTCTTTCTTTCTTTATTTATTTTCTCTTTCTTTCTTTCTTTCTTTCTTTCTTTATTTATTTATTTATTTATTTATTCTCTTCTCTTCTTTCTTCTTTCTTCTTTATTTTATTATTTATTTCTCTCTTTCTCTCTTTCTTTCTTTGTTTCTTCTTTATTTCTCTCTTTCTTTCTCTCTTTCTTTCTTTCTTTATTCATTTCTGTCTGTCTGTCCGAATGTTTTATTTTCTGTATTTTTCTTTCTGTCCTACTTACAGTTTTTCTTTCTTTCTATCTGTCTGCCGTCTTCCATTTTATATTTCTCTTTTTTTTCTGTCTTTCTGGGGTTTTTTTCGTTATTTATTCATTTATTTATTTATTCCTTCTTTCCGTATGTCTTATGTTCTGTATTCTTTCTGTCTTCCTTTCCATTTTTCTTTCTTTTTATTTCATCTTCCGTTTTTCATTCGTTCTTTCTTTCTTTCTTTCTTTCTTTCTTTTTACCGCTTTTTCAGATTTTCTTTCTTTCTTTCTTTCCCTTTTCTCTGTTGCTTCTTGATGCCATAACTTTTTTATTCCTAAGTTTTATCATTTCTCTGAGTCTGTCTGCCTGTCTGTCTGTCTGTCTGTCTCTCTCTCTCTCTCTCTCTCAATATATATTAATATATATATATATATAATATATATATATATATTCTCCCCAAAATTGTCGGCTATCGCCATATCAAAACAAACTGTTTGCGTACTCTCATACTGTCGTGCAGCAAGTCTCCAAGATATGTAGGATATATCAGTTTAAAAACAAAACGAGAAATCTGGGAAAAAACCAGCTAGTGTAATGGTTAGAATCCCCGCCTGGCAGTTATGGTTTCGAATCACACACAAAGCGGCTTCCAGTCTATAACGCTGCTGATGAGGCATAATAGGCCGAAATGTACATAAAGAGATTGACTTTTTCTCGATTTGTTTACGCCTTACATTTGAACAAATATATTCGCCTAATTCCTTAATTATCAACTAATTAATTTTCAAAATTAGGTATGACTTCAATTAAGCACATATTCTCCCCAAAAATGTCGGCTATCGCCATATCAAAACAAACTGTTGGCGTACTCTCATATATATATATATATATATATATATATATATAAGGTGTGTCATAAAAGTGCCGAGATTGAAGCTGTATTTGCCAGGATAGAAATGAACAATAAATGGAACGTTAATTTTTTTTCAGAATACAAGGTGTGTCAAAAAGTACAAAAAATCTCGATACATTTTTGACACGCCTTGTATATGTATGTATATCATTCTCTAACTCACTATCTCTCTCCCCCACTCTCTCTCTCTCTTTCTCTCTCTCTCTCTCTCTCTCTCTCTCTCTCTCTCATTTTTAATTAACATCCTGATAATCTTTTATTTCTTGATCTAAAAAATCTATATAAAAAAAGAAGAAATAATCAACAAATAATAAAACGAAATCAGTTGATCTGTCCGAACAAACAGAACAATTCTGCTTATTCAGAGTATTAAAAAAAAACTCAATCATTTGAAAAAAAAAAGAAAAAAGCAAAAAAATTAACATGATATAAGAAAACTGACAGCAGTTTTGAAATCCAACAATTTTAACTTGAATTAAATGAAAAATCGAACTCAACAGAAATTATGTTCAAATTTGTTTCTCAAGAATATGTTTGGCAATGCTTGATTTGATAAAAAATATATTACTATCACTAGCAAATATATGCACCCTCCGGACATAAGTATTTAATTTTTAATGTAATAAGATATTCATATTAAATTCGAAAGACTAATAAAACTAAATATGAATGCAGATAAAAAGATTTGAAACAAGGGGATGCAAAAATAGAACAACTGAAATGTTCTCTTCCCTCACTCCCGTCTTTCATTGCTAAATGTTCCTAATTTAGATATTTACTTAAATTAGGACGTAAAGAATACAATTACAGTTATTTCTTCTTGTTAATGGATTTCTTTTAAGATTTATCTCCGAAGATTTTTGCTCATATTCATTAAGTTAATACCAGACAATTAGAAATTAATAATACTAAGCAGATATTTATTAAAATAAAGTTTCTGATTGTCAATATGCAAATTAGGCTAAATTTCCATTTCAGATTGTTTCATTTCTTTACATCTTTAATAAATTTCATGTTTTTATTTATTTACTCTAACATTGAATTTTTAACTCCCCCCATTCAAAAAATTATTTTACACCGCCTGGAGGGCGTTTTTTATTAAAAGTTATAAATGCAACCCTTCTGTATGCTCAGATGACAATATTTTCTTTTTATTTTAACCTCTTTTTTAAAAACCTTTTTTTTCTTCTCGGTCGGTTTTGGTTGTTTTGTTTTTGTTTGTTTTACGGCATATTAACGCAGTGGGTTCATTTAATGCTGACATTTTCTTTATAAACAAAGGACTCAAGTTACTAACAGAAGTCACCTTTGCTTAGGTGGTCACCCAATTAAATATTAAACAGGTTCATTGCTGCTTATCTTCGGTGATCTAGCGGTAACCGTGTTGTATATTGTACAAACGAAAATGGAAATTTCCGGTTAAATTAAACAAAGAAAAGACGAAAAAAAAGGACAAAGGACTTTTTTTCCCGGTAAAAGCGAACAAAGAAGTTAAAAAACAGAAGAGAGGGTTTCCGGTCAAGGAAGCAGGGAGAAGATAAAGAAATATATAACAAATGTCCATTATCAGATCAAAAGATAAAGATGCGGAGGCGTATCTATCAGTATAAAGGCGAGAAGATTCGAGAGACGCCAGCCGGCAGCCAAAAAGGACACTTCACGTCTCTCGTCAGCAAACACCCCTCGGGCACTCATTGTAAGCTCTGCGCCTTCACCACACACACGCCGAAGAAAATAAAGAAGGGTCCTCTTTTTGTATATACGTATCTGTTGTTTATTGAAGTCCAGTAGTCGGTAGTAGCTGACTACTACATACTTCGCTACGTGACCATACATACCCGCAACGACTACTTACTTACACGATTTAGCAGCGTGAGTTTGAAGCCGCTATATAACATATAGAATTTGATGCCAGTACGTAACAACCGGTGATTTTAGCATGACTTTACCGAAAAAGAAAGAAAGATAGATATTTACTCCACCTGTTTGCCATGGGTAGGATTTGATAACGTCGCGAGTATGGGGTATCAAGTAAGGACCAAATTCGCTATTCAGTGGTTCGTTGGTTGCATTGCTTTACGGCATTTCAACACTTTTGGGGTTATTTAATGTCTAATCAAGTCAAGTTTTATAAACGAAGGACGCGTGTGGTGTAATGGTTAAAGTCATGGGAAATGGACTCGTCGCCCCGAGTTCAAATCCTGGACGTGATAATTGGATTTCACTTAGCGCTAATACCCTTGGGAAAGGTATGAATTCTACTCTCCCTCCAGCTATGGGTAAATAGCAGGACAGACTGGGTTCTTTAATCATGGCTAGGTAACCAGTATAGGAGAAGGAAAACTCTGAATTCAAACCTGTTGAACTCCGCTTAAGAAATTGACCTTGTGTCGTATCCTGCTCGTGCGGAGGAGTTGGTAAATATATATAAACGAATGATACAGGTTGCTTACAGTACACGCTATTGCTTAAGTGGTCACCCAATTAATTGTTAAACAGGTTCATCGCTGTTCAACTTCGGTGATCTAGCGGTAACCGTTAATTTCAGTGTGACTTGATCAGTCATTTTTATACATTCAGTAATATTTTCATATTTTCTTCAGTTTTTTTAGGTTCTGTTTGTTCTTCTGTTTTTGTTTTTTTTTAATCTAACTTTCTCTTTACTCCGTGTGCACGTCTCATCATCATATCTTTCTGTCTGCTTCATCACTCCCTTCTACGCTTCCTTTGAATTTGTCCTCCATCATTTGTCTTATCCATCCCAAGAAAATGTCTACAGAGAAATCATAAAGTAAGTAAAAAAAAAAAGTAAAGTAGTTGGGGTGGCCTAAAGTCAGTATCAGCCAGACAGCGAGGGGGTCCATCCTCTTTACACTAGCGCTAGACAAGGAGGTTGTTTTTGCATCTGAGATGTAGCACTGCACCAACCATCAGCTCCTTACTTTACCACACATATCCCTGTGCTACTCATACGCTGAGTTGGCGAGGGCTGGTATCGAACTAGGAACCTTGAGGTCCCGAGCCGAACACTCTACCGACTTATCCCGTCTCCTCGGACCATATTACCTTTAGGCACCCCTTTTTAATCTCGATTAAGAAAGGACGTTTTTCATTTACACCATCAATATTCGGTTGTTATTTAGGGGTTAGGGTTAGGGGTTAGGGTAAGTTTGTGAGGGTCGGTATTGAAGCAGGAACCTTGTGGTTCCTACACGGATGCTCTACCAAATGAGCTGAACCGGCATTATTAAAAGAAATCATTAATCAAACCGATTCGATTGATATACCGTTAAACAAACGCTGCGGACTTTGCCAATTGGCATTTACTATTTTTTATCGAAAAAAAAGGAAAGTTTAAAAATTATTCTTGTAATATCATTTTTCAGACTATTGTCTTCATCTTTATTGTTATTTGTACAACGTTTCAGGCGATGTGTCCTCCGGCCTTCTTCAGGTATTTCTTGTCGGACTCATGAGCCTTCTCGAACTCTGGAACCTTCTTGTCGTAATCGGGAGCAATCACGGAACTTTGAACCCAACCCTTTATTCATTCCACGGGGGTATCCTGTTCTCATACGGTAAACATAGCCGGATACAGTCGTTAAGTTTTGTTAATTATTATCCCATTTTACTGTCCAGGATTGAACCTGCATCCTATAGGTAACTGTCACTTAGAATTGTATTAACCCAACGCCTTTATCTACTACGCTATGTGTCCAGTTGGATAATTCGGTATGAATTTTGGGAACTTATAAACCTAATGTTTTGTTTTACCTAGAATTTCTACCTTTTTCTTATGTAATATTTTTAACTTGACTCATATTGCGTTTTTTTCTTTTAAGTCAGCGGAAATTACTTTGTTTAAAATGGGAAACATTAAAAACCGAAATATTGTATAAAAATTAATTCCGCGGACTATTTTACAGATTCAAACAAAGATCCTGTAAATATAGTAAATTGATATGGTTATCAAAAGGGGCCGGAGAATAGCAGCGGTTAACCCTGCTTGATCCAACAACAAGTTTGAATTTTTGTAGCTCCACCCCTCAATTGTGATACGATTGAAAGCTGGATTTTCATTGGCTGGCCAATCCGAGGGGCTTGGAGCGACAATATTCTTCAATAAGGAAAACATGTTAATAAGTCAGTTTGGAAATGCCAGGTTCTGTCGGAAGAAACACGAAACTTAAAATTGCTGAAGTAAGAAATCTTTGCCACTAGAAGAAATAAACTTTGCCGCCAGGATGTGACACAATACAGTCCACGTTATCTACAATAATTTCATTATCAATGGGAAAATTAAAATTTTGGTTTTAATGGATTAATTGCAAATGGGTTGATATGCCGTAAAACAAAACAAACCAAACCAAATGCTCATTGAAAAATTTCAGCAATTCGTGAGTGTACTAGGACGTGAGCAGTGACGTAGTTTCACTTACAAATGGACACCGAATCCCCATTATAAGATGGAATACATTAGATCCTTTTAAATAAGAAATATCTTATTAAATATACATTCAGAATAAACAACTAAATATTCAAACACAGCTTGCATGACAACAAATAATTCTCAATCTCTCTCGGACAGTCCCTTTTCAAAAGATGACTTTAAGATCGTCACCAAATGTAATTACCTATTTTAATTCAGTAAGTCTAACTTCCTAATTTTATTATCGAAAGAGATTTTCCTCAAATAATGTCTTTTTGAGGATCAAATATTGTAAGTTTTTTTTGTTTTGTTTTTTTTAATTATTTTTTCTTGGGCTTCGTTTGTTGGATTTTACGCCATGTCAACCCTTGTTGCCAAAGATTTTTTAAACTCAATTATTTTTAACACATTTTTCTTAAAACTCATTTTTTTTCTTGTTAACCCATAGTAATGGCGATGAAAAGGTACTCCACATTCTCCACAACTCCAAAATTGAAACTTTACCATTAGATGCAGTTTTGTTAAATACCCCTTATAACACGTCGGGTATATAAACGGAGAGAGAGAGACAGATAGATAGATAGGGTAGATGAGATGTTTACTTGCTGTTTACTGCTTCTAACTCAGCCAGAACAAAAACACCAGACAATATCCTAAACAAGTGTTTTATTCTCAGACCTAACATCATTTAATAAGTCTCGGACCTAACTAATAAATCAACAACTTTTAGGCAAAATTCGACTTTATTCATCAACATAGTCACCTTCTAGGGCGATACACTGATTCCAACGTTTCTCTAACAATTCGAAGGCTTTCTTTCATTTTTATTTTTATTTTTTTAATTTTATTTATTTATTTATTTATTTTTGTTGAACGAACTGTCTTTGGCCTGAAAATACGCCTCAGTTTCCGATATCACTTCTTCATTGGAGCCAAATCGCTTTACCTGGAGCATTCGTTTGAAATGTGCAAACAGCCAGTAATCGCTGGAGACCAGATCTGAAGAATAGAATGGGCGTGGTAGCAATTTTAAGTGCAATTCATGTAGTTCTGCCATCGTTGCGATCGACTTGTGACACGGTGCATTGTCTTGGTGAAAGAGCACTTTTTTCTTTTTAATTTGTAACCGTTTTGGCTATTTCTTCCTTTAAATGCACCAATAATGCTATATAATATTCGCTATTGGTGGTTCTTCCTTTCTCAAGGTAATCGATGAACAAAATACCTTGCGCATCCCAACATTTAGTGTGCAAAACATATTCCTTTCCGTTATATGTAATAATAAAACCATTGGTATTGTTAATTGAGTGTTGCCTCATACATAGAGTTGCCAACAACAATGGAAGCTTCTTTTCCACGAACCTCCTGATCCATCACAAAGACCTTGCGTCGATCCCCGTTCTATAGATCAAAGAAAAGCACAACGTGGGCGCAAAAATCATCGACACATGTCGTCATGGAACTAAATCATCTCATCTTGACTCACATAGCATCAGACGCTGTTAACAAAGATTCCTATGAATTTTGCTCGACTAATGTCCTTGTCAGTCATTACACATAATAGGTCTTCAGCGCAGCATTCATAATCCGCACAATACTGATTGATGTGGGTTTTTGCTGGCCGATCTACTCTGGTGTGTCCCTGTGTGCACGTCCACAAGCGAACATTATGTTCGTAGCTGCTTCTCCCATAGTGTACAGCATATTTTGTTCATCTCACTTGGATATATTGTGTAATAGAAGGCAGGTAACCGTGCAGCTGTTTTCTTGTAGGATACCTCGTCCTGGATTGGTTTAAGGCATCGTGCAACATCTTTGTGCAACTCCCGTCTAGTTTATTTTCCAAGTGCTTCGTTTGGGTCAATGTGGTGCTGTCATACAGTAGCATTAATACGAATACGGCCTGGAAGTATATATGTACACACACACATACAGACACATGTATATATATATATATATATATATATATATATATAGGTAAAATAAATAAATAATAATATAATAAATAAATATATACAGGTCTTACACACGTAATCGAGCACTTTATTTTCAATTCTCCAATACTAACAAAGGACTACATTGGTTTCCAGGCAACATTGAAACCAATGGTAACAATGGCAATATATATACATATATTATATATGTGTGTGTGTGTGTGTATATATATTATATATATATATATATATATATATATATAGTTGTATAGCGTCAGACAGACTGGAATAACCTATGCCGGGGAAGGTAATATATATATATGGTTCATTTGTTTAATGGCATATCATTCTTCCTGGGTTATTTAGTGCCAAAGTCACCTGTGTAGACGAACAGTAGTGGTACTATTGAACCTGTAACTAAGGAGGTTCATATCTAGATAGATAGATAGACAGATAGATGGATTGATAGATAGATGTCTAAAGTCGCGGGCAAAGACGGGGATAGGCTGATATACAGATAAGCACTTTATATATATATATA
>CM042165.1:80441844-80484344 GCA_023376005.1 Doryteuthis pealeii
GTGTATATTAGAAATGAGTGATTAAACGAAAAAACATATTTTTTCGGTTTCATCTTCATACCGTAAAACTGCACTAAAATATTTCCTGAAACTGAAACCATTCGGTGTAGTGCTATTACTACTGAGTGACCATATCCAAGAAAACACGGTTGAAAATGATTTTCACATTTGAATTAAAATAATTTTATCAACATTTATGCTATTGTAAGAGGAAAAGATTAAATAAAAATATTTTGATATTATTTAGATTATATTGGTGCTATATTTGTAAGTATATTATGCGCAATATCTTTTGATAAAGCATTTATATTTAAGTTAGGGCAGCGTGGACATGGAGTCAACAGCGCCTAGTTTACTGGCAGTTTCTCTCCTATAAAATCTTCAGACCAAAACGCGAGATACTGTGATTCCGTGTCCACCCTACCTTAACGGCTGCAGAATTGTGCTCCAAGTTACCAAAATATTGCACAACTTTTGACTCTCCCAAGTATTAAAGCTACTGCTACGAGCCTTGCTCTCCACTTTCTTGTTGTTTTATATCACACCATTCTGAGAAGTCTGAGACGTCAGCTGCAAAATCAAACAGCGCAAGAACGGAAATATAAAACTAGCTTCCGAGGAGATATAAAATCGCACCTCACACCTCTTTGATGGACTTTACCTGTAGCTATGCGGCAATTCTCTTCTTTCTTGTTTTTATTATCTATTCGCTGAGTCTGTAGATCTCTGTCAGGTTTCTCTGTCTCTACATATATAAGGCATTATTAAGCCAGTGAAATCTGAAGAATTTTCAGGAGGAAATAATAACTAGCCATTGGAATAATAATAATAATAATAATAATAATAATAATAATAATAATAATAATAATAATAATAATGAGAAGAAGAAGAACAAGAACAAAAATAAAATATTGAAACGAAGAAGAACAGTAAGAAGTAAAAGAAGAAAAGAAAGAAGACCAAGAAGAAGAAGAAGAAGAAGGAGGAGGAGGTGGAGGAGGGGGAGGCCATAGATAATGAAGATGCTACAAAAGAGGAGAGATTTAAATAATAAAGAAAGGAGAGGCAAAAAGGTCACCAAAATTTGGTAAAGAAGAATAGGAAATGGAAATATGGAATATGAACAACAGCAAAAAGAATAAGAAGAAAAGAAAGAACCTGAAGAACAAGAAATGAAAATGTTGAAGAAGAAGAACAACAAGAACAAGAACAAGAACAAGAATAACAACAACAACAACAACAACAAAAAAGTGAAGAAGAAGAAGAAGAAGAAGAAGAAGAAGAAGAAGAAGAAGAAGAAGAAGAAGAAGAAGAAGAAGAGAAGAAGAGTAGATTGAAACGAATAATAATGATAATAATAATAATAATAATAATAAGAAGAAGAAGAGAAGAAGAAGAAGAAGAAGAAGAAGAAGAAAAAGAAGAAGAACAACAACACAACAACAACAAAATGAAATTGGAACGAAGAAGAAGAAGTAAGAGAAGAAGAAAGAGAAGAAGAGAAGAGGAGGAGAGAAGGGGTAGAAGAGATTGAAACAAGAAGAAGAAGAAGAAGAAGAAGAAGAAGAAGAAGAAGAAGAGCAGATTGAAACAAAGAAGAAGAAGGAGAACAGGAAGGAGAGGATGAGCAGTAGGAATAGGAAAAAGATAGAAGAAGAGAAGAAGAAGAAGAAGAAGAAGAAGAAGAAGAAGAAGAAGAAGAAAGAAGAAGAAGGAGGAGGAGGAGGAGGAAGAAAGAAGAGATTGAAAAAGAAGAGAAGAAGCAAGAAGAAGAAGAAGAAGAAGGAAGAAGAAGAAGAAGAAGAAGAAGAAGAAGAAGAAGAAGAAGAAGAAGAAGAAGAAGAAGAAGAAGAAGAAGAAGAAAATCATCATCAGTCGCACGAATATTGGCACTGTAATTCTTTAGAAAAATGGAAAGAAATGAAAATGCTAAAAATAGAGAAAATTCTTCCACGATCCAGAATTTTCTAATTATAAGAAAGAAATCTATTCAATCCTTTTTTTCTTATTTCTTCTATTTCTGCAATTTGAGAACTTTTTCTGTTTATTTCAGTTAAATTTGTTTTATTATTGTTTTAAATTCAATCTAACGCATATTTTACTATTTGCTTCTAACTTTGTAAAATCTATGTCATATATATATATATATATATATATATATATATATATATATATATATATATATATATATAATTTTATTGAGGTTTGCCAACTTATTGAAGTCATTGCCAACGTTAAATGTTTCAGTTTTTTTTATTAACCAGTCGTTAGTGCATTGTCAATATGTGAGATTGTATCTTCTGAATTATATTCAATCTGAATATGAGAAAAAAAAAGATATATCTTAGTATTCTATTGCCTTTGGTAGCTTTCTGTTTCAAAATTAAGTGACGTAATTCAGTTTCGACTTATTTTTTTTTAAATATTTGAATAGATTTTGATGCAGAAGATACAACATAACATATTATCAATGCTCTGATGATGTTTGCATATAAAAATAAACCGAAAAAAAAAACAAATCTTTGACGTTGGCAAATACTTTAAACTATAATAGAATCAACCTCTGAAAAACTTTTTAATATATATGTTAGGTAATGGGCGTGATAAATATATAAGTATTGTTGTGGAGGGATAAGACCCCCGCTAACTGACATAATGGACTAGTCTGAAAATATAACTCTGTGCGGATACTGGATGCTGCGAAATGGACCTTTAAACTATAATAGAATCATTCTCTGAAAAACTTTTTAATATATATGTTAGGTAATGGGTGTGATAAATATATAATTATTGTTGTGGAGTGATAAGACCCCCACTAACTGACACAATGGACTATCTGGAAAAGATCAACTCTGTGCGGATACTGGATGCTGCGCAATGGACCTCCCAGGTACAATGAATGATAGGGAATGATGGCGTGAGATTGTCATGGATATCCGTGCCGTCAGCACGACAGGATGATGATGATGGTTATTATTATGATGATGACGAATATTATTATTTTGAACATAAATAAAGAATACATATAGTTGACTTCTAATACCAGATGAGATTATCCAAAGTGTGCTACTCATGTGCTGATTTGGTGGGGACTGGTATCGAACCAAGAACCTGGCGATTCATAGGTGGGTGCGATACCGATTTAGCTGAAGCAGCGCAAGTGCAACGGTGTGGTAAATAATGGGGCCATAACAATAATAAACCTTCACTACCATCGGTATTTGATTCAGCCAGGTGTTTCGTACGCAAATACTCTCAACACCAACCACTGCTGACTCAGTCTCATCTTTCAAATTCCAGAAAGCATCCTTTTTTTTCCCTTCATCTTCCGATGCCCTTTCCTCTCTAGTGTGTCTAATTCTATTAGAAATTTACGAGGCAGTGAAACACACGATCAAAGACGAATATACTTTATGGGCATGCCCTTTTATTCTTGGTGCTTGAAATTCATATGGCACCTGTTTCCTTAGAATTTGATTGTTTTTGGCACACGGTACGCGCTTCCTCTGTTTACATAACCCGATATTCCGCGATGATTACTACGTAATCAAATTCGAACACACTGTAAAGTTATAATGATCAGCTAGCACTGAAGATAGTGTAGTATCTTTGTCAAAAGGCCATGAATTTTCCTTGTTTTGGCACACGGTACGTGCTTCCTCTATTTACATAACCTGATATTCCGAGATGATTACTACGTAATCAAATTCGAAAACACTGTAAAGTTATAATGATCAGCTAACACTGAAGATAGTGTAGTATCTTTGTCAAAAGACCCTGATTTTCCCTTGTTTTGGCACACGGTACGCGCTTCCTCTGTTTACATAACCCGATATTCCGAGATGATTACTACGTAATCAAATTCGAACACACTGTAAAGTTATAATGATCAGCTAGCGTCGTCTTTCGGATTCGAACACACATTCATCTTTTCTCGGCTTTTTAGCTGAGATAAAAGTGTGGTATCTTTGCCAAAAGGTCGGGATTTTTCCTTGTTTTGGCAAACGGTAAGTGCTTCCTCTATTTACAGAACCTGATATTCAGCAGTGATTACTATGTGACCAGATTCGAACCCATCCTATGTTTTGATGATCAGCTTTCGGATTCGAACACATGTAATTTTCTCGGCTTTTTAGATGAGATAAAAGTGTAGCATCATTGCCAAAAGGCTGAGAGTTTTATTGTTTTGGCACACAGTATATTACTGTTTACTGTTAATATATATATATATATATACATATATATATATATATATATATATATAATAGTAATTATTATTTTAACTTCTTAGTCTTATATTCCAAATATTTTTCTTGTTTCAATCGTCAGTTTAAACTTTTTCATCTCACGAGTGTGTTTCCTATTCTATCGATCAAATATGAAGCTATTGGAAATAGGACAAAGGTTTTACTTGTATTCTTCTCTGTCATCCAGCATTTGAGTACTTTTTGGGTTATTAAACACTATTTAAATGATTGTATACCATCATATATATATATATATATATATATATATATATATGTGTGTGTGTGTGCGTGTGTGTGTGTATGTGTGTGTGTGTGTGTGTGTGTGTATGTAGAAATTTTGTAGAAAAACAAGATGTTTCTACAAACTTTCTACACATATTGTCGGATTCATATCCATTTAATCATTATATATATATATATATATATATATATATATATATATATTATATATACAGTTAAAAATCCGCTTAAGAAGTTGACCTTGCGCCCCATCCTGCTCGTACGGTTGATATATATATATATCGTAGGGTAAATATTAAGGTTTTTAATATTCCGCAACTATAGTTTCATGTGTATAATAAAATCTTCAGAGAGGTAATTCTTGAAAAAGTGGCTTGTTCAGCGTTTATACTAATGTTATATAAACGCTGACAATCCACTTTTTCAATATTTCAATATTTAACTGTCTGAAGATTGCATAATACGCATGAAACTCTAATTACGAAAAAGTAACCCCATAATTGTTCATCTATGATTTTTGAGCTGCTCTGCTATTTTAGCATTGAACACCTTTATATGTTAAAACTTTTATATTCATTCTCCATTACACACACACACACACACACACACACACACACACACACACACACACACACACACATATATATATATATATATATATATATATATATATATATATATATATTGGGAAGGCCATAGATTTTTGGGACGGTAGTGTGGTAATTAATTAAAGAAAACCATATTTTGTCATTTCGATATTAAATTCTCATAGAATTTGTTAAATACTTCAATGTGTTGTGGTCGAGGATAATCCAAATGAGGGGTAAGTGATGATTCTATTTGGGATCTTCAAAATCTCACTGTACATCCATACTGTATGCTCTTGTAGGTGCAAACATATATAATCATACAAGGATTTTTATAAATCCCTAACAGAGCTCAATGTATAATAACCAATAAATTAATTATATACATACCAATATTTTACTTCAAAGAATGAAAAACATAACAAACCGTCATCCTGTTATAATTTTATTTCAACATGAAACTCAAAATGAGTCTAGTCTCTTCAGACAGATATATGTATATATATATATACGTAAACTACTAAAAGTAGAGGAATCATATGTAAAATGGGGAGGTGATATTTTATTATGAAATAAAATATAAAATAAAGGGGGATATATTTTATATTTTATATTTTATTTCATAATAAAATATCACCTCCCCATTTTACATATGATTCCTCTACTTTTAGTAGTTTACAAATTTTCATGTACCAAACATCTATATATATATATATATATATATATATATGTGTGTGTGTGTGTGGTGTGTGTGTGTGTGTGTGTGTGTGTGTGTGTGTGTGTGTGTGTGTGTGTGTGTGTGTGTGTGTTGAGAAAATTCTGGATATAAGGTGTGTGATGAATGCCCGCTCCTACTTATATACTCGGACAGAATTATGTGATCTAACTCTTGGCCAATCACTGGCAGTACTCTGGGATTGATACAATACTTAAACCGCCCTTGCTGGTCATAATTACTGAGACATTCTTGGACGACGGATATTGGATTGAATCACTGGAATTTACCAATACGTAGGATAGGACTTGTACGCTTACCAAAGGATTCCATAACACAGGACTCTCTTTAAGCCCTTTTCAAATGGCCAAGGATGGCATTTGAAAACTTTACAATATATATATATATATATAAGTCAGATCTTAGCCCTGAAGAGCATTAAGCGAAACTATAGTAGGTTCGTCTGACTCATTAGATTTATCTTTATTATTTGCTCTACTTAGGTATTGAGCACTTTTTACTTATTAGCTTTAGTCTCCTGGCGGTTTTATATATATATATATATATATATATATATATATAAATTGTTTTTTTCTTTTGGCCAAAATATTGTAATAATAGATTATTTTTTGTTGGTACGATTATCTTGGTCTTTTCTTTTTTTTTTAAAATTTTTTTCTTCCCGGTTGATGTTTGGTAGTATATTTTTACAATCAAACTATTTGATGGTTTTTTTTCTCACCGCGAGGATTTACCAACAAGTTTGGTATATTATATATACTAGCAAATATATGCACCCTCTGGGTGCAAGTATTTAAGTTTTAATATAATAAAATATCATGTTAAATTAGAAAGGCTAATGAAATTGAATAAGTATTCAGATAAAAAGATTTGGAACAGAGGGGGTATGATTGAAAAAAAGAACAACTTTAAAACTAACTCTTCCATCATTTACCATTACTACCGTCCTTCATTGGTAAATTTTCCTATTTAACTATTTATTAATATAAAACCAAACAATTAGAAATCAATAATACTAAGCACATATTTATTAAAATCAAATTTTTAAGATCAATATGCAAATTAGCCTTCCAATTCACACTGTAAACCGCTATTTTGTTGTATATATAAATACAATTGCATGTTATTAGTATGTAGATATGGTCAACAGTCTTAATGATGTAAAACAATTTTATCAATAATTGAGGTTTAAATTAAAATAAAATCATGGCGAATGTGATGTCAATAACTAAGGGAAATGTTACTTGAGTAGTAATATAGTTTCGGTTACAGACATACAAACCCACAATCTCCATTATAATAGGATATATAAATATATACATATATACAACCCTGTCCTTCAATTAATATTTTGATCAATAAAAGATTAACACAGAAGCTTTCTTGATCTCAATATATATGAGTTGCCATGCTTGATATTTTCCCAGGTATCTTAATGTTTTTTTTTCATCGATATCAAATCTGATTTTTAGTAGACCACCACTCCCCCACCCCCGCCTTATATTCTATACCGAGCATGCGCATGGGTATTGCTGTATTTTCGCGGGTTTTGTGAATCATTCGAGAAGTAACTTTCAATTAGAACAAAAGATTCCGAAAGACAATAAACTGGAAGAAAATTTTCAGTTAGGAATTGATATTTTTTTTATTGGAACAAAAGAGACGAATTGAATAACTGGAGGACAATGACCTCGGTATCAAGTAGGACAAGTGCGCTTGACGAAAGCACAGTTTTCCAATACAATATTAGTGACAAATAAATGAAAACAATGAAAGCGAGAAATACCATATATATATATATATATATATTATATATATATATATATATATATATATATATAATATATATTGTGTGTGTGTGTGTGAAAGAATGAAAAAGGAGACAATTTGAGATTTTAAAAACAAATAGATAGATAGATAATGAACCGACCAGGATATATATATATATATATATATATATATATATATATAATAAAATGGGTACAAGAGATAACCTACTCGAGTTTTACCATACGGATCTTCAGGGTAAAATCCACTGAATTAATCGAGAACCGATTAATTGCAGTCGATTACACGTGTGTGTTCATCTCGATTAATTCAGTGGATTTAACCCTGAAGATCCTTATGGTAAAACTCGAGTAGGTTATCTCTTGTACCCATTATATAATAAATTTGCTCTACTCCGTATTGAGCACTTTATATTTGTTATATCGCTGACTTACCCGCTGAATTCTGCACTACCTGACCATCGTGACCATATTCACCGGTAAGTCACCTTTCCCTTTTAAATATATATATATATATATATATATATATATATATATATGTATGTATGTATATATATATATATATATAGAGAGAGAGAGAGAGAGGGAGGGAGAGAGCGGGGAGATATTGAGAGATAGAGAGAGAGAGAGGGAAGGAACAAACTGAGATAGATAGATAGTTTAGGGACAGGCGCAGATAGATAGATGGATAGATAGATAGATAGATAGATAATGAACAGACTGGGATAAATCGATGATAGATATATAGATAGATAGTTTAGAGGCAGGCGGAGATAGATAGATCGAACGATAGATAGAGGGGGGTTGAGCGAGAGTAAGAGTGAGAGTAGGAACAGACTGGAATAGATAGATGGATAGAGAGGGATAGAGAGAAAGAGAGAGAAGGGGAGAGAGATAGAGAGATAGAGAGATAGATAATGAACAATCCGAGTAAGATAGACAGATGAATAGATAGATAGACAGATAGACCGAAGGAAAGTAAAAATTCAGGATGTATTACAAAGTCCAAATGTCAGCACTATCCTATGGGTAACATTAATAAAAGAAAATGGTGATATTGGCCTGTTAAATAAAAGAACCAAAAATGGAGAAAAAAATTAGAGAAAGAAAAAACATTGGAAAATGTCTTGAGAAAGCAATGAAGAAAATGAGATTGACCTCATTGGACCAAAGATTTTGGTCTCCTTGGTTTTCGTTCCTTTACAACAAGTGGCCATCATCTTTTTTCTTTCTTTTTTTCTTTTTTTTTTCTTCATTTGTTTCCTTATTCAAGGTTTGATTTTGTTGTTTTTTGTTATTTGCTTCATATTTCTTTGACTTTGTCTTTTCGTTACCCGAATCTTCTTTTTTTTTTTGTTTTGTATTTTTGTATCATTTTTTTTTTTTTTTTTTTTTTTTTTTTGGTATCATTGATTTGGACGAATATTTCCTGTCTTCTTTGTACAGAATTCCTAGAATCATCTTCAAATCAGGATTTTTTTTTTTTTTTGCTCTTCGCTGAGATTCCTCGTTACTTAACCTTCTTTGCCAAAGTGTTTCTCTTGTGTGTCTGCCTGTGTGTGTCTGTGCGTATTTGTGTATCTATTTGTGTATGTGTGAGTGTATTTGTGTATTCATGTGTGTGTTTATTTTTGTGTGTCTTTGTCTGTGTGTTTATGTGTCTGTGCACGTTGCTATGTTGATTTGTGTGTGTGTTTGAGTGTATGTGTGTATTCATGTGTGTGTCCGTGTGTGTCTTTGTGTGATTATGTGTCTGTGCACGTTTGCTATGTTTATTTGTGTGTGTGTGTTTTTAGTATATGTGTATATTCCTGTGCGGGTTTATTTGAGTGTCTTTGTGTGTCGATATGTGAGTCTTTCTCAGTGTGTTTATGTGTCTGTGTGTGTTTGTGTATGCATTTGTGTGTGTATTAGAGTGTATTTTTGTATTCATGTGTGTCTTTGTTTTGTGTTTGTGCATCTGTGTGTATCTTTGTTTGTGTGTGTCTTAGTGTGTTTACGTGTCTGTGTGTGTATTTTTGAGTGTATGTGTGTATGCATGTGCGGGTTTAGTGTGTGTCTTTGGGTGTCTCTGTGTGTTTATGTGTCTGTATGTGTTTGTGTATGTATTTGTGTGTGTGTATTTGAGTGTATGTGTCTATTCATATCTGTGTGTATTCATATCTGTGTTTGTGCGTCTGTGTGTGTCTTTGTTTGTGTGTGTCTCCGTGTGTTTGCGTGTATTTGCACGTTGGTATGTGTTATTTGTGTGTGTGTTTGAGTGTATGTGTGTATTCATGTGTGTGTTTAATTGTGTGTTTGTGCGTGTGTGTCTGTCTGTCTATATTGTGTGTGTTTATGCGTCCGTGTGTGTCTTTGTATTTTTCTGTGCACGTGTGTGTCTGTGCACGTTGGTGCGTTTATTTGTGTGTGCGTTTGAGTGTATGTGTGTATTCATGTGTGTGCTTATTTTGTGCGTGTTGGTGCGTTTGTGTGCGTGTCTTTTATTGTGTGTGTCCCTGTGTTTTTGAGTGTCTCTGTTTGTGTGTGTCTATATGTGTTTGTCTATCATTTGTGTGTGTGTGTGGTGTGTGTTGTGTGTGGTGTGTGTGTGTTTGAGTATACGTATGTATGCATGTGAGTTTACTTGTGTGTGTTTGTGCGTTTTGTGTGTGTGTCTGTCTATATTGTGTGTGTTTATGCGCCCGTGTGTGTCTTTTGTATTTTCTCTGTGCACGTTGTGTCTGTGCACGTTGGTGCGTTTATTTTGTGTGTGTGTGTGTGTGTGTGTGTGTGTGTGTGTGTGTGTTTGAGTGAGTCTTTGTGTGTCTGTGTTTGTGCGTGTTTGCATGCTTTGTGTGTATGTGTGTGTGTATATATGCGGGCGTTTAGTGTATGTGTTTCTGTGAGTATTCCTATGTGTTTATTTTTGTGCGTTTGTGCCTGTGTGTGTGTCTTCGTGTATGTGCTTCTATGTTTATGTGCATACCTGTGGATGTATATGTGTGCATGCTTATGTTCAAGTATATATGTGCATGCGTGTGTATTTGTGTGTGTATTTATTTGTGTTCATGTTTATGTCTGTATGCATGCATGTATGTATGTGTGTGTTTTAGTGTGTTTACGTGTGTATATGTCTGTGTCTCTTTGTGTGTGCTTCTTTTTATGTCTCTGTTGTGTGTATGTGCGTGTATATATTTGTGTGTATATATGTGTGTGTTTTGCTTAAGTCGTTCTGTCTTTGTGTGTGTACGTTTGTATATGCTTTTGTGTGTTCGTTTTTGTCTGTGTGTTTCTGTTTTGTGTGTGTGTGTGTGTTTGAGTCTCAATCGTCCTTTTGTCGCCTCATTCTTTTTCTAGTCTCTATTGTTTTGTTTTTTCTTCATCTTCAGCTATTTCATTTATTTCTCCCCCCAAAAATGTTCTTTTTCGCCATCATCTTTTCTTCTATATCTTTGAATATTAGGGTTGTATCACCGGTGTTTACTTTTCTTTTTTTTTTATTACAGACCTTAACTCAATTGATTATTTCATGTGCACATGTAAAAATTATACATGTGTCCACAATATAATTTATGCCATTATTTGCGAAAGATGAACAAAACGAAAGGGTCAGACATTGACAAATCCAGCCCGGTCATCGCTACACAAATAAAAACATTGTTAATAATACCTGTACCACTTGCCTATTATTCATTACCAACACATTATAGCATTAAAACTTTGTAGCCAAAACTAACATTGCACACACACACACACACTCAGATATATATATATATATATATATATATATATATAATATATTTATATATATATATATATATACTAGCAAAAGTACCGGTCCATGACCTGACGAATTTTTTTTTAGGAGCACCAGTGAGAAAGGGAGAAAAACAGGAGTAAGAAAAATAAAAGGAAAATATTTTGTTAGATTTTAAAAAATCGCCGAGAATTCGTATATTACAATGTTTGTTTTTTTCAAGAAATGCTTTTTTTTTTGTTTACATTTTCAAATATATTTTTAAAGTGTAATCCTAAACTTGTTTTAAAACATAATTTTATTTGAGAGAGAGAGAGAGAGACAGAGAGGGAGAGATAGACAGAGAGAGAGGGAGAGGGGGAGAGAGAGGGAGGGAGAGAGAGAGGGAGAGAGGGGGAAGAGAGAGAGAGGGCGAGAGGGAGGAAGTTAGGGAGAGAGAGAGAACAGACTGGGTGAAAGAGAGAATACCTAGCCTGTTGAGTTAAAGTGAAATGTATTAGTCTAATTTATTTCCTTTTTGACTCAATTTTTCCTTACTGTGAAGAGTTCTAGAAATTGATTGATTTTTGTTTAATTGTTAAATTATATCACTTAATTAGTAAAAATCAAAAAAAATGTTTGTGTGTTTCTTAGTTAGAAACACATTAATGTGTCTGCGAGATTTCAAATCAGAAATGATATCTCTTTTTGGAGTTATAAATCGACACGTACATACCAGAAACATTCTTATATATATATATATATATATATTAATTATATATATATTATATATATATATATAGTTGAATGAGTGACAAAATAAAAGTTTTAGCTTTTATACATTTATTTGGGAACGATATTACTACAATGGTTTTCCTGCTAAAAGCATTCATCAGGTAACGAAAGTTTTTTTTTAAATGACAGAAATGGTGTAAAATAGTTAAATGTGTGCGTTTTTTAACTGTATTCTCGTGTTGCATGTTTACGTGTTTAGTGGATGTGCGAATGTTCTTTTTGTTTGTACGTGAGCGTATTTTGTTTGTGTGTATGTGTATGAATGTCATGTGCGTGCGCGTGAAATAACAGCCTAAAAACTTTTATTTGTCACTTCATTCAACTATCAACGCTCTATCACAGAATATGAGCACTCTTCTTAATAAACACTGTACGTTGGATTATATTACTGTTTTCTAGTCTATGGCCAACCATACACTAATAAATATTATGATATATGTGTGTGTGTGTGTTGTGTGTGTGTGTGTGTGTGTGTTGTGTGTGTGATTTGGGCAGCATTCTTTCATTTATGCATGTTGAATTAAAGCAAAAGACACATCTCCTGTTTACCAATTTTATTGTTTAGATTCTCAAGTTTTCTGGCCAACTTTTTAATATTTAGGGTGGAATTCGTGGATTAGTCCCACCAAGTTCATGTCCCGAGTACTTTTGGCACTTCGAAATGCCATCATCGGGGTTATGTGTTCCAGTTTTTCAAATTATATTAATGGATGTGGAGGCTGGAAGGAGGAGAATTGATGGGGAAGGTGCTATAGGCAAGGGTTAGGTGCTATATATTATATATATATATATATATATAATATATATATATATATATATATATATATATATATATATATATATATATTAATATAAAAGTAAAATTAAAATGTTTTTATTTGTGTAGCGATGACCGGGCTGGATTTGTTCATCTTTCGCAAATAATGGCATAAATTGTGGACACATGTATAATTTTTACATGTGCACATAAAATAATCAATTGAGTTAAGGTCTGTAATAAAAATTAAAAAAAGAAAAGTAAATACCGTTGATACACCATAATATTCAAAGATATACAAGAAAAGATGTTGGAGAAAAAGAAGATTTTGAGGGTAAATGAATGAAATAGTTGAAGAATGATATAATATATATATATATATATATATTATATATCATATATATATATATATATATATATATATATATATATATATGGTAATTTTTCCGAGATGAAATAAAGGGGAAAAAAGTGCTCAATTACAAATGTATAACCGCAAAGTGTGTATTTACAGACACATAAGAGGGATTAAATAGTATTCTGAAGAGGGCAAAGCCTGAAACCTTATGTAGATGCTCACTAAAATCTTTGTATAAACAGTTTATATTAATATAAATATTAATAAATATAATATATATATAGATATATAATATAATATATATATATTATATATATTATTATTTATTATATACTGGAGCACTTTTTTCCCTTTATTTTCATCTCGGAAAAAATTACCATATATATATATATATATATATATATATATATTAATATATTATTATATATTCATCTTCACGTATTTCAATCATTTACCCCCAAAATCCTGAAATATTACGAAATAAAACGAAACTTAACATTCAAAAACTGAGTTTCTTATATTTCACACCCAATGTTTCATACTAAATCCCAAACAATATATATATTATATTTATATATATATATGTATATATTATATATATATATACTCACATGGTGTGTCGAAAAAGTACGAGATTTTTTGTACTTTTTGATACTCCTTGTTTCTGAAAAAAAAATAGTGTTCCATTCATTTTTTTTTTCAGAATACACGTTTGTGTCAGAAAAGTACCAAGTTAAAATTGTATTTACCAAGATAGAAAATGAAAACGTACAAAAAATTTCGACACAAACACCTCATATTATATATATAATATATATAATATATATATATATTATATATATATATATAAGTTAAGAAAGGAAAATGAAATCCGACGTTAATGAGTATATATAAAAAGATATGAAAACACGACAAAATGCTGTTAAAGAGAAAACATTTTATAACGTAGCTGATATTGAACAATATTTTTCCAATATCAGCTAAGTTATAAAATGTTTTCGCTTTAATAGCATTTTGTGGTGTTTTCATATATTTTTATACACACACACACACACACACACACACACACACACACACACATACATACATACATACATATATATATATATATATATATATATATATATATAGATTTTTATAAGAAAAAATAAAGAATAAACAGGAAATATTAAACATATTTGGAAAGGTGTAGTTAAAAATATTCAATTTCAAACTCGATAAAATTGAGAAGACAAAATAAGTTGAAATAATTCTTTCATTTATTCCAACAAATGAGTAAGCGTGAACGTAAACAATAAAATATATAGATTCGTTAAGTGTTTTCAGAAAGATTTTCCTTCTTTTGAAATCACAGTTCCTCAATTTCTTTACGGTAGACCATTCTGAAAAACTATACGATAAGTATTTTTATTGTTTACGTTCACGCTTTACTCATTTGTTGGAATAAGAAAGAATTATTTCAACTTATTTGTCTTCTCAATTTTATCGAGTTTGACTTGAATATTTTTTACCTACACCTTTCCAAATATGTTTAATATTTTCCCTGTGTCTAGTTTCTTTTATTATTTTTCTTATAAAGAATTAATAATATACTTATATATATATATAATATATATATAGTGTCATGATGTAATGTATGTGTGTGTGGTGTGGTGTGTGTGTGTGTGTCTGTGTGTGTGTATAAAAATATAATGAAAACACCACAAATGCTATTAAAAGCGAAAACATTTTTATAACTTTAGCTGATATTGGAAAAATATTGTTCAATTCAGCTACGTTATAAAATGTTTTCTCTTTAAAGCCATTTTGTCGTGTTTTCATATCTTTTTATATATACTCATAACGTCGGATTCATTCCTTTCTTTTAACTTATTATATATATATATATATATATATATATAATATATTATATATATGAGTGTGTCGAATTTTGTACGTTTTCAAATTTCCTATCTTGGTAATCCAATTTTAAACTTGGTACTTTTCTGACACAACGTGTATTTCTGAAAAAAAATGAAGGAACCTATTGTTTTTCAGAATACAAAGGAGTATCAAAAAGTACACAACTCGATACTTTTTCGACACACCATGTGAGTATTAATATCTATATATATACATATATATATATATATTATATATATATATATTGTTTGGGATTTTAGTATGAAAGCATTGGGTGGAGGGAGTATAAGAAAACTCATTTTTGAATGTTAAGTTTCGTTTTATTTTCGTATATTAGTGATTTTGGGGCTAAATGAATGAAAATAGTTGAAGATGAATCATATTATATAATATATATAATTTATATATACTTATATATATATAATATTGGTAATTTTCCCCGAAGATGAAATAAAGGGAAAATGCTCAGTTATATTTAATAAATAGTTAATAATATATATATATATATATATAATAATATATATTATATAATATATATTAATTAATTATTTATTAAATAAAACTGTTTAATACAAAGAATTTTAGTGAGCATCTAAACATAAGGTTTCAGGCTTTGCCCTCCTTCAGAATACTATTTAATCCCTCTTATGTGTCTGTAAGTACCACTTTTGCGGTTAATAATTTGTAATTGAGCCTTTTTCCCCTTTAATTTTCATCTCGGAAAAATTACCATATATATATATATATATTTATTATATATTATATAATATATATATATAAGTATATATATTATATATATATATTTCATCTTCAAGCTATTCATTTCTTTACCCTCCAAATCTTCTTTTTTCTCCAACATCTTTTCTTGTATATCTTTGAATTATTATGGTGTATAACCGGTATTTACTTTTCTTTTTTTAATTTTTATTACAGACCTTAACTCAATTGATTATTTTAATGTGCACATGTAATTATACACTGTGTCCACAATTTAGCCATTATTTGCGAAAGATGAACAATCCAGCCCGGTCAATCGCTAACAATAAAAACAATTGTTAATTTTACATTTTATATATATATATATATATCACAAATAAAAAACATTGTTAATTTTACATTTTATCATATAGTATATATATATATATATATTATAATATATATATATATACTTTATTATATATATATTAATTAATATATATATAATATACTATATATATATATATATATAGCACCTAACCCCTGCCTATAGCACCTTCCCCATCAATTCTCCTCCTTCCAGCCTCTCACATCCCATTAATATAATTGAAAAACTGGAACACATAACCCCTTGATGATGGCATTCTCGAAGCTGCCAAAAGTACTCGGACATGAACTTGGTGGATTAATTCACGAATTCCACCTAAATATTAAAAAGTTGGCCCAGAAACTTGAGGAATCTAACAATAAAATTGGTAAGACAGGAGATGTGTTTTTGCCTTAATTCAAGCATCGCATAATGAAATAATGCATGCCCAAATTACACACACACACTCACACACACACACGACACACACAAAAACCACACACACACAAACACACAATTATTAATATATATTATTAATGTGTATGGTTGGCACTAGTATACTAGAAAAAGTAATAGAATAATCCAACGTACAGTGTTTGAAGAGGCTCAATATCTGTGATAGAGCGTTGATAGTTGAATGAAGTGACAAATAAAGTTTTAGCTGTTATTTCCACGCGCACGCACATGACAATACACATACACACAAACAAAAATACGCTCACGTACAAACAAAAAGAAAACATTCCACATCACGTAAACACGTAAACATGCAACACGAGAATACAGTTAAAAAAACGCACACATTTTAACATTTACACCATTTCTGTCATTATAAAAAAAACTATTTCGTTTTACCTGATGAATGCTTTTAGCAGGAAACAACATTCAGGTAAGTTAAAATCCGTGTCCCACAATAAATGCTAATAAAATGCTAAAAACTTTTTATTTGTCACGTTCATTCAACTAATATATATATATATATATATATATAATTATATATATATATATATATATATAATGAATGTTTCTGGTATGTAACGTTCGTGATTTATAAACTCCAAAAAGAGATATCATTCTGATTTGAAATCTCGCAGACACATTAATGTGTTTCTAACTAAGAAAACACACAACATTTTTTTTTTGATTTACTAATTAAGTATATAATTTAACAATTAAACAAAAATCAATCAATTTCTTAGAACTCTTCACAGTAAGGAAAAATTGAGTCAAAAAGGAAATAAATTAGACTATACATTTCACTTTAACTCAACAGGCTAGGTATTCTCTCTTTCACCCAGTCTGTTCTCTCTCTCTCCCTAACTTCCTCCCTCTCGCCCTCTCTCTCTCTTCCCCCCTCTCTCCTCTCCTCTCTCCCTCCCTCTCTCTCCCCCTCTCCCACTCTCTGTCTCTCCCCTCTTGTCTCTCTCTCTCCCCTCTGTCTTCTCTTCTCCCCCTCTGTCTCTCTCTCTCTCTCTCAAATAAAATTAATGTTTTAAAACAAGTTTTAGATTACACTTAAAAATATATTTGAAATGTAAACAAAAAAAAAAAGCATTTCTGAAAAAAACAAACATTGTAATATACGAATTCTCGGCGATTTTTTTAAAATCTAACAAAATATTTTCCTTTTATTTTTCTCTTACTCCTGTTTTTCTCCCTTTCTCACTGGTGCTCCTAAAAAAAAAATTCGTCAGGTCATGGACCGGTATCTTTGCTAGTATATATATAATATATATATATATATATATTATATATATATATATATATATATATATATACTGAGTGTGTGTGTGTGTGTGCAATGTTAGTTTTGGCTACAAAGTTTAATGCTATAATGTGTGGTAATGAATAATACGGCAAGTGGTACAGGTATTTTAACAAATGTTTTTATTTGTGTAGCGATGACCGGGCTGGATTTGTCAATGTCTTGACCCTTTCGTTTTGTTCATCTTTCGCAAAATAATGGCATAAATTATATGTGGACACAATGTATAATTTTTACATGTGCACATGAAATAATCAATTGGAGTTAAGGTCTGTAATAAAAAAAAAAAAAGAAAGTAAACACCGGTATGATACACCTAATATTCAAGATATAGAAGAAAGATGATGGCGAAAAAGAACATTTTTGGGGAGAAATAAATGAAATAGCTGAAGATGAAGAAAAAACAAAACAATGAGAGACTAGAAAAGAATGAGGCGACAAAAGGACGATTGAGACTCAAACACACACACCACACACAAAACAGAAACACACAGACAAAAACGAACACCACAAAAGCATATACAACGTACACACACAAAGACAGAACGACTTAAGCAAAAACACACACATATGATACACACAATATATACACGCACATACACACAACAGAGCATAAAAAGAAGCACACACAAAGAGACACAGACATATACACACGTAAACACACTAAAACAAACACAATACATACATGCATGCATACAGACATAAACATGAACCAAATATAAATACACACACAAATACACACGCATGCCACTATATATACTTGAACATAGCATGCACACATATACATCCACAGGTATGCACATAAACATAGAAGCACATACACGAAGACACACACACAGGCACAAACGCACAAAAATAAACACATAGGAATACTCACAGAAACACATACTTACTAAACGCCCGCATATATACACACACACATACACACAAGCATGCAAAACACGCACAAACACAGACACACAAAAGACTCACTAAAACACACACACACACACACACACACACAACACGACACACAACAAATAAACGCACCAACGTGCACAGACACAACGTGCACGAGAAATACAAAGACACACACGGGCGCATAAAACACACACAATATAGACAGACACACACACAAACGCACAAACACACACAAGTAAACTCACATGGCATACATACGTATACTCAAACAACACACACTACACACAAACACCACACACACACACACAAATAGATAGACAAACACATATAGACACACACAAACAGAGACACTCATAAAACACAGGGACACACACAAATAAAGACACGCACACAAACCCACCAACAGCACAAATAAGCACACACATGAATACACACATACACTCAAACGCACACACAAATAAACCGCACCAACGTGCACAGGACACAACGTGCACAGAAAAATACAAGACCACACACGGACGCATAAACACAACAACAATATGACAGACAGACACACACGCACAAACACACAATTAAACACACACATGGAATACACACATACACTCAAACACACACAACAAATAACACATACCAACGTGCAAATACACGCAAACACACGGAGAAACACACAAAACAAAGGACACACACAGACGCACAAACACAGATATGAATACACACAGATATGAATAGACAACAACACTCAAATACAACACACACAAATACATACACAACACATACAGACACATAAACACACAGGAACACCCAAAGACACACACCTAAACCCGCACATGCATACACACATACACTCAACAAATAACACACAGACACGTAAACACACTAAGTACACACACAACAAAGATACACACAGATGCACAAACACAAAACAAAGACACACATGAATACAAAAATACACTCTAATACACACACAAATGCATACACACAAACACACACAGACACATAAACACACTGAGAAAAAGACTCACATATCGACACACAAAGACACATCAAATAAAACCCCACAGGACATATACACATATACTAAAACACACACACACAAATAAAACATAGCAACGCTGCACAGACACATAATCACACAATAGACACACACGGAACAACCACACATGAATACACACCATACACTCAACACACACACAAATCAACATAGCAACGTGCACCAGACACATAAACACACAGACAAAGACACACAAAATAAACACACACATGAATACACAAATACACTCACACATACACAAATAGATACACAAATACGCACAGACACACAGAGCAGAACCAACAAGAGAAACACTTTGGCAAAAGAAGGTTAAGTAACGAAGGAATCTCAGCGAAGAGCAAAAAAAAAAAAAAATCCTGATTTGAAGATGATTCTAGGAATTCTGTACAAAGAAGACATGAAATATTCGTCCAAATCAATAGATACCAAAAAAAAAAAAAAAAAAAAAAAAAAAAAAAATGATACAAAAATACAAAACAAAAAAAAAGAAGATTCGGGTAACGAAAAGACAAAGTCAAAGAAATATGAAGCAAATAACAAAAAACAAACAAATCAAACCTTGAATAAGGAAACAAATGAAGAAAAAAAAAAAGAAAAAAAGAAAGAAAAAAGATGATGGCCACTTGTGTAAAGGAAGAAAACCAAGGAGACCAAAACTTTGGTCCAATGAGGTCAATCTTCATTTTCTTCATTGCTTTCTCAAGACATTTTCCAATGTTTTTTCTTTCTCTAATTTTTTTTCTCCATTTTTGGTTTCTTTTATTTAACAGGCCAATATCACCATTTTCTTTATTTAATGTTACCCATAGGATAGTTGCTGACATTTGGACTTTGTAATACATCCTGAATTTTTACTTCCTTCGGTCTATCTGTCTATCTATCTATTCATCTGTCTATCTTACTCGGATTGTTCATTATCTATCTCTCTATCTCTCTATTCTCTCTCCCTTCTCTCTCTTTCTCTCTATCCCTCTCTATCCATCTATCTATTCCAGTCTGTTCCTACTTCTCACTCTTACTCTCGCTCAAACCCCCCTCTATCTCATCGTTCGATCTATCTACTCCGCTAGCCTTCTAAACTATCTATCTATATATATCTATCATTCGATTTATCCCAGTCTGTTCATTATCTAATCTTATCTATCTATCTATCCATCTATCTATCTGCGCCTGTCCCTAAACTATCTATCTATTTCAGTTTGTTCCTTCCCTCTCTCTCTCATCTCTTCTATCTCCTCAATATCTCCCCGCCTTCTCTCTCTTCTCTCTCTCTCTCCTCTCATATATATATATATATATACATAATACAATATATATATATATAATATATATATATATAATATAATTATAAAGGAAAGTGACTTACCGGTGAATATGGTCACGATTGTCAGGTAGTGCAGAATTCAGCGGGTAAGTCAGCGATATAACAAATAAAAGATGGCTCTAATACGAGAGAGTAGAGCAAATTTATTATAATATTACCATTGGTGTTACAAGAGGATAACCTTACTTCGAGTTTTACCATTAAGGATCTTCAGGGTTAAATCCACTGAATTAATCGAAGATGAACACACACGTGTAATCGACTGCAATATAATCGGTTCTCGATTAATTCAGTGGATTTAACCCTGAAGATCCGTATGGTAAAATCAGTAGGTTATCTCTTGTACCCATTTTATATATATATAATATATCATATATATTATTGAAATAAATATACTATCCTGGTGGTTCTATATCTATCTATCTATTTTGTTTTTAAGGAATCTCAATTGTCTCCTTTTATCATTCTTTCACACACACACACACATATATATATATTATATATAATTATATATATACTATATATAATTATAGTATTATATATATATATATATATGTATTTCCGTTGTCATTGTTTTCATTTATTTGTCACTGAAATATTTTGTATTGGAAAACTGTGGCTTTTTCGTCAAGCCGCACTTGTCCTACTTGATTACCGAGGTCATTGTCCTCCAGTTTATTCATTCGATCTCTTTGTTCCAATAAAAAAATATCAATTCCTATAACTGAAAATTTTCTTCCAGTTATTGTCTTTCCGGAATCTTTTGTCTCTAATTGAAAAGTTACTTCTTCGAATGATTCACAAAAACCGCGAGAAATACAGCAATACCATGCGCATGCTCGGTATAGAGATAATAAGGCGGGGTGGGGGAGTGGTGGCTTCTACTAAAAAACTCAGATTTGATATCGATGAAAAAAAAACATTAAAGATACCTGGAGAAAATATCAAGCATGGCAACTTCATTCATATATTGAGCATAAGAAAGCTCTGTGTTAATCTTTTATTGACTACAAAATATTAATTGAGGACAGGGTTCTATATATGTATATAATTATATATCCTATTATAATGGAGATTGTGGGTTTGTATGTCTGTAACCGTAAACTATATTAGCTACCAAGTAACATTTCTTAGTTTATTGACATCACATGCGCCATGATTTTATTTTAATTTAAACCTCATTATTGATAAAATTGTTTACATCATTAAGACTTGTTGACCATATCTACATACTAATAACAGCAATTGTATTTATAATATAACAAATAGCGGTTTACAGTGCTGAATTGGAAGGCTAATTTTGCATATGATCTTAAGAAATTTGATTTTAATAAATATGTGCTTAGTATTAATGATTTCTAATGTTTGGTTTTATATTTAATAAATAGTTTAAATAGGAAAATTATACCAATGAAGGACTGCGTTTAATGGTAAATGATGCGAAGAGTTAGTGTTTAAAGTTGGTTCTTTTTTCAATTCATACCCCCTCTGTTCCAAAATCTTTTTAATCTGAATACTTATTCAATTTCGATTAGCCTTTCTAATTTAACATGATATTTTATTATATTAAACTTAAAATACTTGCCACCCAGAGGGTGCATATATTTGCTAGTATATTATAATATTAACCAAACTTGTTGAAATCTCCGCGGTGAGAAAAAAACCATCAAATATTTTGATTGTAAAAATATACTACCAAACCATCAACCGGGAAGAAAAAAATTTATAAAAAAAAAAGAAAAGACCAAGATAAATCGTACCAACAAAAAATATCTTTATTTACAAATATTTTGGCCAAAGAGAAAAAACAATTTATATATATATATATATATTATATATATACTATAAAACCGCCAGGAGACTAAAGCTAATAAGTAAAAAGTGCTCCAATACCTAAGTAGAGCAAAAATAAAGATAAATCTAATGTAGTCAGACGAACCTAACTATTAAGTTTCGCTTAATGCTCTTCCAGCCTAAGATTCTGACTTTATATATTATATATATATAATTGTAAAGTTTCCATCAAATGCCATCCTTGGCCATTTGAAAAGGGCTCTAAAGAGGTCGCGAGAGAGTCTGTGTTATGGAATCCTGGTAAGCGTACAAGTCCTATCCTACGTATTGGTAAATTCCAGTGATTCAATCCAATATCCGTCGCTCGCAAGAAGTGTCTCAGTAATTCTATAGAACAGAAAGGCGCTGTTTATAAGTATTGTATCATGCGCAGTACTTGCCTAGTGATTGGCCAAGAGTTCGATCACATAATCCTGGCCGAGTATATAAGGTACTTAGGCAGGGGCTTCATCACACACCTTATATCCAGAATTTCCAAATCACACACACACATCACACCACACACACACACACACACACACAACACACACACACATACAACACCACACACACACACACACACACACATTATATGTATAATATATATGTAATATATACTATATAGATGTTTTTAGGTACATGAAAATTTGTAAACTACTAAAAGTAGAGGAATCATATGTAAAATGGGAGGTGATTATTTTATTATGAAATAAACTATAAAATATAAAATATTATCCCCCTTTATTTTATATTTTATTTCATAATAACAATATCACCTCCCCATTTTTACATATATTCCGTCTACTTTTAGTAGTGTTACGATATATATATATACATATTATCTGTCTGGAAGAGACTAGACTCATTTTGAGTTTCATGCTTGAAATAAAAGTTATAAACAGGATGACGGTTTGTTATGTTTTTCATTCTTTGAAGTAAATATTGGTATGTAATAATTAATTTATTGGTTATATACATTGAGCTCTGTTAGGGATTATAAAAATCCTTGTATGATTATATAAGTTTGCACGCTAAAGAGCATACAGTATGGATGTACAGGAATTTTTGAAAGACCCAAATAGAATCATTCACATTACCCCTCATGTTTGCGATTGATCCTCGACCACAACACATTGAATATTAAACAAATTCTATGAGAAATTTAATATCGAAATGGCAAAAATATGCGTTTTCTTTAATTAATTACCACACTTACCGTCCCAAAAATCTATGGGCCTTCCCAATAATATATATATAAATATATATATTTATATATATTTATATATATATGTTGTGTGTGTGTGTGTGTGTGATGTGTGTGTGTGTGTGCAGTTGTGTGTGTGTGTGTGTGTTAATGGGAAATGAATATAAACAGTTTTAACATATAAAGGTGTTCAATGCTAAAATAGCAGAGCAGCCCTCAAAAATTCATAGTAATGAACAATTATGGGGTTACTTTTACGTAATTAGAGTTTCATGCGTATTATGCACATCTTCAGACAGTAAATAATTAAAATTATTGAAAAAGTGATGTTCAGCGTTTTATATAACATTAGTATAAAAACGCTGAACAAGCCACTTTTTCAAGAATTACCTACTTCTGAAGATTTTATTATACACATGAAACTAAGTTGGGGAATATTAAAAAACCTTAATATTTACCCTGACGATATAGTTGATACTTATTATCAACCGTACGAGCAGCGGATGGGGCGCAAGGTTCAACTTCTTTTAAGCGGATTTTAACTGTAGTATATTATATATATATATATATATATAATATATATATATATATATATATGTATATGAAAGGTTAAATGGGATTATGAATCACCAATATGTGCTAGAAAGTCCTCCTTGTAAGAAACATCTTGTTTTTCTAACAAAATTTCTGACATACACACACACACACACACACACACACATACACACACACACGCACACACACACACAAATATATATATATATATATATATATATATATATAGATGGTATACAAATCATTTAAATAGGTTTAATAACCCAAAAAGTACTCAAATGCTGGATGACAGAGAAGCAATATCAAGTAAAAACCTTTGTCCCTATTTCCATACTTCATTATTTTGATCAGATTAGAATAGGAACACACTCGTGAGAGATGAAAAAAGTTTAAACTGACGATTGAAACAAGAAAGATATTTTGGAATATAAGACCTAAGAAGTTAAAATAATAATTTTACTATTATATATACATATATATATATATATATGTATATATATATATATATATTAACAGTAAACAGTAATATACGTGTGCCAAAAACAATAAAACTCTCAGCCTTTTGCAATTGATGCTACACTTTTATCTCAATCTAAAAAGCCGAGAAAATTACATTGTGTTCGAATCCGAGAAATGCCCTGATCAATCCACACACCACACCTGCACCTTAGGATGGCGTTCTTTGATCTGGTCACATAGTAATCACTGCCTGAATATCAGGTTCTGTAAATAGAGGAAGCACTTACCGTTTGCCAAACAAGAAAATCCCGACCTTTTGGCGAAAAAGATACCAACACTTTTATAGCTAAAAAGCCGAGAAAAGATGAGATGTGGTTCGGAATCCGAAAGACGACGCTAGCCTGATCATTATAACTTTACAGTTGTTGTTCGAATTTGATTACGTAGTAATCATCTCGGAATACGGGTTTATGTAAACAGAGAAGCGCGTTACCGTGTGCGCAAAACAAGGGAAAATCAGGCGTCTTTGACAAAGATTTACTACACTATCTTCAGTGTTAGCTGATCATCTATAACTCTTACAGTGTTTTCGAATTTGATTACGTAGTAAATCATCTCGGAAATATCAGGTTATGTAAATAGAGAAGCACGTACCGTGGCAAAACAAGGAAAATTCAGGCCTTTTGGACAAAGATACTACACTATCTTCAGTGGCTAGCTGACTCATTAAACTTGTACAGTGTGTTTCGGAATTTATTAGCGTAGTATCATCGCGAATATTCGGGTTATGTAAACAGAGGGAAGCGGCGTACCGTGTGCCAAAAACAATCAAAATTCTAAGGAAACAGGTTGCCATATGAAATTTCAAGCACCCAAGAATAAAAGGGCATGCCCATAAAGTATATTTCGTCTTTGATCGTGTGTTTCACTGCCTCGTAAATTTTCTAATTAGACATTTAGACACACTAGAGAGGAAAGGGCATCGGAAGATGAGCGGAAAAAAAAGGATGCTTTCTGGAATTTGAAAGATGAGACTGTATTCAGCAGTGGTTGGTGTTGAGAGTATTTGCGTAGAAAAACCGGCTGAACAAATACCGATGGTAGTGAAGGTTGTATTATTGTATGGGCCCATTATTTACGCACACCCGTTCCACTTGCGCTGCTTCAGCTAAATCGGTATCGCACCCAACCTTGGAATTCGCCAGGTTCTTGGTTGATACCAGTCCCCACCAATATCAGCACATGAGTAGCACATTTTGGATAATCGTCATCTGGTATTAGAAGGTCAACTATATGTATTTCTTTATTTTATGTTCAAAAATTAATAATATTCGTCAATCATCATTAATAATAACCATCATCAATCATCCTGTTCGTGCTGATGGCACGGATATCCATGACGAATTCTCACGCCATCATTCCTATCATTCCATTGTACCTGGGAGGTCTCCCATTGCGAGCATCGCAGTATCCGCACAGAGTTTGATCTTTCCAGATTAGCCCCCATTGTGTCAGTTAGTGGGGTTCTTATCAGCTCCACAACAATTAATTTATATAGTTTATCACTCCCATCGTACCTTGTCAATGAATAGAAAACAAGGTTTCAGAAGAATGATTCTATTTTATAGTTTAAAAGGTCCATTTTCGCAGCAATCCAGTATCCGCACAGAGTTGATCTTTTCAGACTAGTCCATTATGTCAGTTAGCGAGGCGGTCTGCAATCGCCTCCACAACAATACTTATATATTTATCGATGCCCATAACCTAACAGTATATATTAAAAAGTTTTTCAGAGAATGATCTGATTATAGTTTAAAGTATTTGCCAACGTCAAAGATTTGTTGTTTTTTTTTTTTCGTTTATTTTTATATGCAAACATCAATCAGAGCATTGATGAATATGTTTATGTTGTATCTTTCTGCATCAAAATCTATTCGAATATAAAAAAAAAATAAGAATCGAAAACTGAATTACGTTCACTTAAGTTTTGAATACAGAAAGCTACCAAAGGCAATAGAAGTTTACTAAGATATATCTTTTTTTTCCTCATATTCAGATGCAATATAATTTCAAGAGATACAATCTCACATATGACAATGCAACTAACGGACTGGTTAAAAAAAAACTGAAAATTTAACGTTGCAATGAACTTCAAGTTAAGTGGCAAACCTCAATAAAATGTATATAATATATATATATATATACTATATATTATTATATATGATGACATAGATTACAAAATTAGAAGCAAGAAGTAAAATATGCGTTAGATTGAATTAAAAACAATAATAAAAACAAAATTTAACTGAGAATAAACAGAAAAGTTCTCAAATTGCAGAAACTAGGAAGAAATAAGAAAAAAATGATGAATAGATTTTCTTTCTTATTAGATTAGAAAATTTCTGGATCGTGGAAGAATTTTCTCTATTTTTTAGCATTTTTCATTTCTTTTCTCATTTTTCTAAAGAATTACAGTGCCAATATTCGTTACGGGACTGATGATGATTTTCTTCTTCTTCTTCTTTTCTCTTCTGTCTTCTTCTTCTTCTTCTTCTTCTTTCTTCTTCTTCTTCTTCTCTTCGTTTCAATCTACTTCCTCTTTATTCCTACTGCTTCCTCCTCCTTCCTGTTGTTTTCTTCTTCTTTGTTTCAATCAAACTCTTCTTTTTCTTCTTCTTCTTTGTTTCAATCTTGCTCTTTCTTCTTTCTTCTTCTTCTTCTTCTTTCTTCTTCTTTCATCTTCTTCTTCTTCTTCTTCTTTGTTTCAATCTTCTTCTACCCCTTACTCCTCCTCCTTCTCCTCCTCAACTTTTCTTCTTCTTCTTTTTCTTTCTTCGTTCGTTCCAATTTTCATGTTGTTGTTATTTGTTGTTGGTTCTCTTCTTATTATTATTATCATATTATTATTCGATTATTATTTATCATTATGTATTATTCGTTTTCAAACTACTCTTCTTCTGCTTCTTCTTCTTCTTTCTTCTTCTTCTTCTTCTTTTTCTTTTCCATCACTGTGTTGTTGTTGTTGTTGTCATTGTTGTGTTGTTGTTGTGTTTTTCTTCTTCTTTTTCTTTTTCTGCTTCTTCTTCTTTTCTTCTTCTTCTTCTTACTTCTTCTTCTTCTTCTTCTTCATCTTCTCTTCTTCTTCTTATTCTTTCTTCTTCTTCAACATTTTCATTTACTTGTTTCTTTGGCGTTCTTTCTTTTCTTCTTATTCTTTTTGCTGTTGTTCATCTTCCATATTTCATTTCCTATTCTTCTTTTACCAAAATTTTGGTACCTTTTTGCCTCTCCTTCTTTATTATTTAAATATCTCTCTGTTTGTAGCATCTTCGATTATCTATGTTCCTCCCTCCACTCCTACTCACTTCCCCTCCACCTCCTTCTTCTTCTTCTTGTGTCTTCTTTCTTTCTTCTTTTACTTTCTTTACTGTTCTTCTTCGTTTCAATATTTTTATTTTTGCTTCTTGTTCTTCTTATTGTCTTGTTCTTCTTCTCATTATTATTATTGATTAATTATTATTATTATTTATTTATTATTATTATTATTATTATTATTATATTATTATTATTATTATTCCAATGGCTACTTATTATTTTCTTCTGAAATTCTTCAGATTTCACTGGCCTTAATAATGCCTTATATATGCTAGAGACAGAGAAAACCTGACAGAGTATCTACAGATCTCAGCGATGATAATAAAAACAAGGAAAGAAGCGAGAATTCCGCATAGCTACAGGTAAAGTCCATCAAAGAGGTGTTGAGTGCGGATTTTATATTCTCCTCGGAAGCTTATTTTTATATTTCCGTTCTTTGCGCTTGTTTGATTTTGCAGCTGAGTTCTCAGACTTCTCAGAATGTTGTGATATAAAACAACAAGAAAGTGGAGAGCAAGGCTCGTAGCCAAGTTAAGCTTTAATACTGGGAGAGTCAAAAGTGGTGGCATATTTTGGTAACTTTGGAGCACAATTCTGGCAGCCGTTAAGTAGGGTGGACACGGAGTCAAAGTATCTCGCGTTTTTTGTCTGAGATTTTCAGGAGAGAAACTGCCGTAAACTAGGCGCTTGTTGATTCCAATGCCACGCTGGCGCTTAACTTAAATGATAAATGCTTTACAAAGAAGATATTGCGCAAATATACTTACAAATATTAGCACCAATATAATCTAAAATAATATAAAATATTTTTATTTAATCTTTTCCTCTTACAATAGCATAAATGTTTGAAAAAAATTTATTTAATTCAAATGTTTGAAAATCATTTTCAACCGTTTGTTTTCTTGGATATGGTTCAACTCAGTAGATAATAGCACTACACGAATGGTTTCAGTTTCAGGAAATATTTTCAGTTTGTAGTTGTACGGGTATGAAGATTGAAAACCGAAAAAATATGTTTTTTTCGTTTAATCACTCATTTCTAATATACACACAATATATACAAGGGTGGTTCAAAAGTTCTAAGCCTTGCCTAGAAAGAAGTCACTTCTTATAAAAATAGAAAAACTAATTCAGATTTTGTCTTAATTTCTGTTCAAGGTGAGCGCCCCATTATATATATTATATCCATTTTTAAACCAGCTCCTCTTAAGTACGTATTGGGCACTTTTTATATTCATTCATATTACGACTTATCCGATTAATTATTTTCTTATTCATTCCGTTTTTTGCCTTCTCCCCTGAGTTACCTTTATTTTCATGAACACACTCACACACAAAACCCACACACACACACAACACACACACACACACAACATACTAGTATATATAATTATATATATATAGTATATATATTATATAGTAATCCAAAGATTGACGATGAATGAATCTACCCTTACGACGTAGTAGTTTTTCAGTTAGTCGTAATTTACAGAGCTCCATGTGTGCTCTTATTGTTCAGAAGTCGCCAGAAGCAAAATATGTTAGGAAAAAATTAACAAAAGAAAGGGTAAAAAACAAAAAGGAATAGGTTGAAAGCATAAAAAAAAATAATCATAGGTTCCCTGAAATTATCCATTATGCTTCCAACCTAAATTTTTTTTGTCTATTTTTCTTTATGATAATATAGTTCTGTTCAGGGCCGGAATTTAAAAATTTTTTGAAAATGCGTATATTTCGTTCAAAAAAAAAAAATTTTATATTTTTTTAAAAAATCAGAACGAGAGCGTTTGTGGTGTACCTCGTGATTATAAACGGTTTTATTTATTCCGTCTTTCCTCATAAATATGGTTGCTTTTTGAAAAAGACCACTTTATAAGGTCGAAACAGATCTGTCAACCAAACTAATAAACAGTCTTGTTTTTTCTAAAAAACTTTCTATACATACGTGTCGGATTCACTTCATGTTTTACTTTCATATATATATATATATATATATCGTATATATATATATATATATTGAAGTAGTCAAAGCACTGCCCTGTTATGAGGCCTGCTGCATGAGGCCTAAATGGGACTGAAATGATAATAGAGAATGACTTTTTCTCGATTTGTTTACGCTTTTACAGTTTAAACTGAATGCCACACCTAATCATTTAGTTATAATTAACAAAATTAGGTATGAAACTTTAATTAAGCACATTAATCTCCGCCCCCACATATATATATATATATATAGTTAATAATTATATATATATATATGAATGTTTGTATGTATAAATATATGCATATATAATATGAATATTGAAAATTAAGTTTGCTTGATATTTATTAAGAAATCAGTGCCCATTAGCATATTAAATTTAAACAGAATATATGAACATTAGCATAGGCGAAGAAACTGACAGATTACCAAACGGCCGTTCACTTTATTTATTGCTACCGCACTTATATATATAATATTACAAGTGAGTATATATATAATAATATATATATATACATACATTAATATTAATATTTATGATCATGTTGTGTGTGTGTGTGTGTGTGTGTGGGTAGATTATCGGCTGTAAGATTATGGTACAAATATGATTAGATCGGTCTTAAACGCATGTTTGTTCTCAGAAAATTCAGTTGTTCTTAAATTCTATTCGCCGCCCCCCCCACGAGAATGCCAAAGTAGACAGAGCGCGTCAAAGCGAACAGGATTTGACCCGTAAGTTCTTCCTCTCTTTCTCTGATTGACTTGTAATTATTTTACTTCGCTTTAGAGACGAGCACGACTTAGAGGATTTTTGCCAAACGCATCTTTCCTTAAAAACCAAACTGCATTTAGATCAAGATCTGTCAAATGTTACCAAAAAAAAAAAAAAAAGGCGAAACTGTACTTTAGGCACTGCGATCATTAGTAGGACTCGTCTTTACGTATCTTCTATATATGCTATCTATCTATTTATCTAACATTCTGCTGTATATCTATGTATCTGAAAGTGTTATCTCTAGTTATGTATCACTCATTATGGTGCAGTGTATCGTATCTATCTATCTAGTCGATGATATCGTATCTATCGGTCTCTTCCTATCTATCTATCAATCTATCTATCTTATCAATCTATCTATCTATTCTATCTATCTAATCTATGTATCAGTCTCTTCCTATCGTATCTATCTATCTATCGTATCTATCTATCTATGTCACGTGTGTTCACATCTATCTATCTATCTATCTATCTATCGTATAAGTCTCTTCCTAATCTCATCTATTTCGTATCGTTTTATCTATCTAAACATTCTGCTTATATCTGTATATCTAAGTGTTTATTTATCTATTTATTATCTACTCATGTGTGCATTGTGTTGTATGATGTATTGTATGTATGTAGTCTATCCAGTATATCATCTATCTATCTACTTAAGACGCATATTATGTATATCACCTATACCTGTCTCTGTCTGGGACTGTACACAATATCTCTCTCCCTCCCTCCCTCTCTCTCTCTCTCTCTCTCTCTCTCTCTATATATATATTATATTATATATATATATATATATATATATAGTTATTACATACATAATAGTATATATAGTAAATGATAGAAAAAACTCTAATATAGTATTATTACTATATATACTAAGATAGTATATATAGTATATATCTGTGTGTGTGTGTTTCTTTCTGTGTGTGTGAATACCCAGAGATGATGTATTCAGCTGTTGCATTGATAGGATTCAACCAAAATTGAGAACTCAAAGCGTACACTATAAACGCATTTGCGTACGCATTAGCGTAGAGCATTAAGTTCTGTATAGAATGCTCTGGCTGTATGTCAGCTATGCCCGTCTTTGCCCGCAGGGACTTTAACATCGTTTCCTAATCAATCCATCTATTCTCGTCTAATCTTATATCTATCTAGACTATGAACACTCCTTAGTTTTACAGTTCAATAGTACCCACTTACTGTTCGGCTCTACAGACAAGGTGGACTTTTCTGGCACCTAAAGCATAACCCTTAGGAAGATTGAAATAGCCATTAAACAAATTCGACAAATATTAATATTATCACTCCCCGGCATAGGTCTATTAGTCTGTGTCGACGCTATGACGAACTATAAAGTATATATATATATAGTAAAGTATAATATAATATACACAACCACACACACACACACACAGCACACACCATATAAATATATAATATAGTATATATAGTATATATATATATGTGTAGTATATATGGCCATCCTGTACCGATTGGTTTCGCAATGTGCCTGGAAACCCCAAAGTAAAAAAGTGAGTAACAATGCAACTTAAAATTGTATTGTAAGCGTATAAGTAAATAATATACAGCTCTTACGACACGTAATCGAGCACTTGATTTTCAATTCTCCAATACTAACAAGAGCACTCTACAACTACCTAGCTACCTACCTAGCCTACCTATGTATATATATACTATATAATATAGATATATATATTATATATATATAGTGTTAGTCCTTTGTTCGAGTATTGGTGAGAATTTGAAAATAAAGTGCTCGAGGTTACGGTGTGTAAGAGCTGTGATTTATTTAATATATATCATATTATGTATTTATTTATTTTACCTATGATATATCATATAATATAATTATATAGTATATATTGTATATATATAAGTTATATATATTAGTATACACATTGGTGTATGTGTGGTTGCATAATACTTCCAGGCCTGATTCGTATTAATGGCTACTGATGAGCAGCACCACATTGACCCAAACGAAGCACTGAAAACAAACTAGACGGAGTCTGGCACAAAGATTGGTGGCGATCTCTTCTATGCCTNCCATGAGAGAGATATGTATAATCCGCAAAGTGTGTACTTACAGACACATAAGAGGATTAAAAATAGTATTCTGAAGAGGGAAAAGCCTGAAACCTTATGTAGATGCTCACTAAAATCTTTGGTAAACAGTTATATTAATAATAATTAATTATATGTATATATATATATATATATAATATATATATATATATATATATATATTATTATATATACGTTTCTCTAACACTACTAATACAGCAGAAAGCATATAATATGAACACACAATGTCCCTCAATCACAGAAAAACATCAAAACGGACAATGATGACACAAAAAAAGGCGAGGAGGACACAAGAAAGCAAGGAGGTCACTAAGAGCGACCGTCCCTATACCACCCAATGAGGTCACTGAGAAGATACCATCAACATCAGTAAAGGGTATATATAGACGTCAAAAAGTAAGAATAAAACATTCTGTTCGTTCTGAATAAGGGGAATAAACATTCCTGAAATATTACGAAATAAAACGAAACTTAACATTCATAAACTGAGTTTCTTATATTTCACACCCAATGTTTCATACTAAATCCCAAACAATATATATATATATATATATATATATATATATATATATATATATATATATAAAATACTCACATATAGACATGGTGTGTCGAAAAAGTATCGAGATTTTTTGTACTTTTTGATACTCCTTGTATTCTGAAAAAAATAATGTTCCATTCATTTTTTTTTTTCGGAATAAACGTTGTGTCAGAAAAGTACCAAGTTTAAAATTGTATTTACCAAGATAGAAATGAAGAATGAATGGAACGTCATGTTTTTTTCAGAATACGAGGTTTGTCAAAACGTACAAAAAATGTCGATACTTTATTGACACACCTCACTATATATATATATATATATATATATATATATATATATATTATATATATATATATATAATATATATATTCTTTATAAAGAAAGAAATAAAGACTAAACAGGAAAATATTAAACAAATTTGGAAAGGTGTAGTTAAAAATATTCAATTTCAAACTCGATAAAATTGAGAAGACAAAATAAGTTGCAATAATTCTTTCATTTATTCCAACAAATGAATAAAGCGTGAACGTAAACAATAAATATAAGATCGTAAGGGTTTTCAGAAAGATTTTCCTTCTTTTGAAATCATAGTCCTCAATTTCTTTACGGTAGACCATACTGTCTTGGCATTTTTTATGATCCATGTTTCAAAATTATCGCTTCCCACTTCCAAAATATTTCATCATTTGACGAAAAAGATATTGTGATGTAAGTTTCTACGAATAAAGCAATTGAAACGTATTTTCAGATATTCCGTCTATTGGATTTTAAAAATATATTTGGCATTAAATAACCCATAATGAATTGATCAGGAGCTGGAATCCCTAAGGTGGTGTGGTGCTGGATTCCAATGTTACCCATTAACTCCTGCGACACTACCGTTGCCAAACCGCATTGGTACCTTACCTTTTCTTTGGATCACAGCGGCATTGTGGAGAGGGGGGATTTGCTACATGGGCAACAGCATATCCTCCAAAAAACCCGCCCAGGCTGTGTAGTTCAAAGAAGAGAAAGAAACAAAACTTTGACACTACTCCATCGTCTCCCGTAGACGGAAAGATGCCAACAACAACCAATGCATTGATATGGCGTTAAACAAATAAACCAAAGTAAATAATTTCAGTCTCGATACTTTTTGATCATGCTATGTATTTTGTTGTGTAAAAATTGCGTAAGAGCTTCCTGATCCCATATACCACCATTACTGACGGTCTAAACTCTTAAGATGCAATAATGTTGGTTTTATCCTTGCTACTTCAGACGACCTCTAGTTCTGTATTAAAATGTTCAAAGATATTCGCTATTATTTTTTGCTATTGTCAATTTTCGCTCATGTTAAGAGACGTTATTATACGTTTTAGATAGAGAAATGTCAAAAAGCTTTTGTGATGTAAGTATCTGCGAGTAAAGCAATTGAAACGTATTTTCAGATATTTCGTCTATGGATGTAACTGTTCCTTACACTATCAAATGAAATAAAGATGGCGTTAAATGTATTTAACAAAAGCCAGGGTTGGTTCCTTTTGATAGATAAAACGGTGCCATTTACTTCGAGAGAAGTATATAAAAAAATAAAAGTAAAAAAAGAAAGAGAATAAAAGTCGCTGTTTACTTACGCAAACAGCGTAATTTACTTTACACTTTGTCAATAGATTTAATGTCAAGTTTCTCTTATCAATAGAAAGAAACACATTCAACAGACGAATTCTACTTTCCTTTTTCTAAACCGGGATGACTTTTAAAAAAATAAATAAAAACAACAACCCTAAAGCGAAAAGGGTAAACGGATTTGTGCAGAACAATATAAAGGACCAAACATCTCGGTAGATTTACAAGTGAAAAAAAAAGAAAGGAAAACTGAAGTCTCTACAAGAAGAGTTACACCAAAGTTAGGCTGGCAAACAGATTTATACCCATTCCTGGTGGTGAGACTTAAAATACGATGACTGTATACCTCCCGAAAATAGGTGTCTTGAGTATATATATATGGACTCTCCCGTCGATTTTCGACGATGAGGGTTCATACAACAATGAACATCCACACAGGGATTTGTTTATAGTGGTGAAGGCTTGTGTTGGACCATCCACACTTTTTGGCACAGTCGATAGGAAAGAATTGGTGCATCAAGGGTTGCCACAAACCCAATCAACGACCGACCTCAGGAATTTTTGAATTCAGAGTTATCCCTCTCCTAGACTGGTTACCTACCCAAGGCTGAAGGCCAGTCTGCCCTACTATTTAACCCATAGCTGGAGGGAGAATATATGGATTCATACCTTTCCCAATGGTATTAGCGCTATGTGAAATGCCAACAGCTTCGTCTAGGAATTGAACTCGAACCGACGAGTCCATTTTCCACGACTCTAACTATTAGCCCACGCGCCTCCATAAATATATAATATATATATATTTAACCCCCCCCCCCCGCGCACGAGCAGGATGTGACACAAGGTCAATTCCTGAAGCGGAGTTTAACAGGTTTGAATTCAGAGTTTTTCCTTCTCCTAGACCGGTTGCCTAACCAAGGTTAAAGAGCCCAGTCTGCCCTACTATTTATCCATAGCTGACAAGTAGAGTTACACCAAAGTTACGCTGGCAAACATAGATTTATACCCATCCTGGTGGTGGGACTTAAAATACGAGGACTGTATGCCTCCCGAAAATAGGTGTCTTAATGAAAAGCAAAAATGTAAATCCTGATTATCTGATGTTGCTTATCCACCGAATTCTAATTTCTGATGAGTGTTATCACCTCAGCTAAATAATGGGCCATTCCGTTTTTATTAGAAAGAAAGAAAGGGAAGAAGGAGGACATACTACACAAAAAATATAAAAAGACAGAAGGAAAGAAAGAAAGAAAGAGAGTAGAGGGAGATAGAGAGAGTGTGTGAGCGCGCAGAAGCGATAACGCTAATCTCTTTCAATCGAATACAACGAAAAGATGAAAAGAAAGAAAAAAACAGTGAGTGAAAGTTTAATCAAGATTATTATACTTTTTACATATCGAACTATTTAGCAATAGTTCTTAAATAAACGTGTCAAACGTTGTAATAATTAAATTATCATAGTTTAGTATATCCATAAGTCACGCTAGTAAAGAATATTTCGTAATCTTGTAACTTGATAAATCCAGACGATATCATTTGAACTCCAAAAATTCTCTTGAATGTTTTGTTTTTCATTTCTGGCATAGAATACCATTCGCTGGATAATAAAAGATCTTTAAACATTAAAGTCAAAATTGTGAGTTGATTCAACTCATGCTGCTAAAATCTGAGATCAACTGAACGAAAATTGATCAAGTTATTAGATTACAAAATTATATTATTTCTTTTAACCACCCTGTACATTTGTTGGAATATTTTGTATATATATATATATATATATATATATATATATATATATATATTTACCCACCCCTCCACACGGGCAGGATGTGACTGTGACACAAAGTCAATTTCCTAAGCGGAGTTTAGCAGGTTTTAATTCAGGGTTTTCGTTCTCCTAGACTGGTTACCTAGCCATGGTTAAAGAGCCCAATCTGCCATACTATTTACCCATGGCTGGAGGGAGAATTGGATCTATACCTTTCCTAAGGGTATTAGCGCTATTTGAAATTCAAACAGCTTCGTCCAGGAATTGAACTCGAGTCGACGAGTACATTTCCTACGACTCTAACCATTAGACCACGCGCCTCCTTAAATATTTTGTATATAAGGTGTGCATCAATACACCACGTAAATTCATAGCCTAAGCGAGGTCACATGGTTTAAACTTCTGCCAATCAACAGCCCGAATACGTGGTTGGTTGACTACTTAATCGCTGATACTCAGAGACGTCCATTTCCAATCATTGACTGAGGAGCACCAACTAACAACCAAAGGATTCTTCACTAAGGTTCGCGCTCTGCTTAACACAAAGGATCTCCGCTATACGGCGCTCTTGCTTGAAGCCTAATTGATGCCCAAAAAATCGTAACAACATTAGGGTAGGTCGATTTTTCACTTTTTAAAAATATAAAAATTGTCCATCTATGTGAAAGTTGTGTGTTAGTATACTGAATACTGATACCAAAAATTAGATCTTTTATTTGCACCACTGTTTGGGGAAATAGCATCAAAGATCGTCTACTAAAATGTACTAAAAATCCTCGTTTTCGCAAAATTTAGCCTTTAGAAATCGATGATTTTTAGTGCATTCTAGTAGACGATCTTTGATGCTATTTCCTCAAACAATGCTGCAAGTAAAAGATCTCATTTTTGGTATAAGTATTTAATACACTAACACACAACTTTCGCATAGATGGACAATTTGATATTTTTAAAAAGTGAAAAATCGACCTGCCCTACTGAATGATATCGCTATTTTGAAACACCCTGTATAATATCAATATATCATTTCCAAGCGAAAATGCAGATGAGGTTATTAATTCGAAGTCTGAACATCGAAAAAATACATCAGTGATTGATTATTGTAATTAACAATTAATGAGCTTTCAATTTCTTGTAGATGGGTAAATTAATCAAGTAAACAAGTCAGTAAATATATAATATTCTATTTTTTTTAACGGGCATATTATTCTATGTTATCATGTTTATGGTGGCTGTTACAAATCCTATTCACTTTCGTCATAGAATAAACAGTGGGCAAAAATGAACATTTTTTAAAAAATATTAATTATTATTTTTTTTTTTTGCATTTTATATATATTCTCGGGTAGAAATATTTGAAATTTTCATAATTGTTCTCCCTTTTCCACGTCTGGGTATGACATAAATTTATTTTCATAATATTTTCAAATATTACCTTATAGAGATTAGGCTTGGGTTGTTGACAATTTACCACCTGCTATATACATACATACATACTTATATATATATATATATATATATATATATATATATATATATATATATATCATCACGTTTTTGTGTACGTGTCAGTGTCAGAGAGCGTCTGTAAATTCACAAACATGCATATATATTTGTGTATATATACGTATATGTGTATGTATGCATATAAAAACAGATATTTATATACTATTTCTCTGAATGTTTGAGATCAGGCTTGATGATTAGTATTATCTCCGTTATTCGAACAATTGTCCCCATCATTTCAAATGAATAGGTAGATATTCTAGCCAAAACAAGTCATTAGTTCCCAAAATTCACACTGAATTGTCCAATTGGACACATGGCCTAGTGGATAAGGTAGTTAGGTTAAGACAGTTCTAAGTGACAATTATCTCTGGATTCCGAGTTCAATCCGGAGTAGAGGCAGTAACATAGAAAAATAATTAACACAACTCCTACCCCAGCTATGGTTAGCGGAATGAGAACAGGATACCCCCGTGGACTAAATAAAGGGTTAGGTTCAAAGTTCCCTGATGACTCCCGATTACGACAAGAAGGTTCCCGAGTTCGAAAAGAAGGTTCCCGAGTTCGAAAAGAAGGTTCCCGAGTTCGAAAAGAAGGTTCCCGAGTTCGAAAAGAAGGTTCCCGAGTCCGACAAGAAATACCTGAAGAAGGCCGGAAGGCATATCGACCGAAACGTTGTACAAATAACAATGAAGATAGAGACAATAGTCCGAATACAGATACTTATATGTGCATATATGTGCCTGTGTACGTATGAAAATAGACTCTCATACATAGACATATGTGTGTGTATAACGTTCTATTCATTTTTTTTTCAGAATAAAAGGTATGTCAAAAAATTACCAAGTTTAAAGCTGTATTTTCCATGATAGAAATGAAGAATGAATAGAACGTTATTTTTTCTGAATACAAGGTGTGTCAAAAAGTACAAAAAATTTCGATATTTTTTTGACACACATTTTTATATATATATATATATATTATATATATATATATAATATATACATATACATATATATATATATATATATATATATATATATATATATATATATATATATGATGAGATTTAATGATTTGCTTTAGAAGCATTGTTGAGAAAAAGTATATTATTATTTATATGTTTGCTTGAAGGCAATTACAATTCGTATATCGTAGAAAATTCGATAATTATTGAAAATAATCATGACAATCGAATTCGGCAAATAACGCGCGCTAAGTAGAACATCGTACAGCTGTTTCAACTTTATTAAGTCTCATCAGCGATGTATACTTACGATTTCCCTCCGACAGAAATCGAAACCGGGAACTCAGCACGCAGAATCAGAAACTCTACCCCTGGCCACCGATACGTAGCACACGATACCTGCGAAATTAACTTGTCAATGATAAACATACCACTACTATACAAAGCACAGTGGACGTTGAGAAGATCGCAAATTAGGCCAATGCTCCGGCGTAAGAAATGATGAGATGTGATAATTTGCTTTAGAAGCATTGTTGAGTAAAGTATATTATTATTTATATTTTTTTAAACAGCTGTACGATGTTCAACGTAGCGCGCGTTATTTGGCGAGTTCGCTTGTCAAGATTATTTTCAATAATTATCGAATTTTATACGATATACGCATTGTAATTGCCTTCAATCTAAAAATATAAATAATATATATATATATATATATATATTATTTATATTTTCTCTTAACTTATATATATATATATATATATATATATATATATATAAGTTAAGAGAAAGGAAATGAATCCAACGTTATGAGTATAGATAAAAGGATATGAAACCAACACAATATGCTGTTAAAGTGAAAACATTTTATACCATATTCATAGCTAATATTGAACAATATTTCGATTTATAAAAATCATCTTCAGAGCTTGTTTATACTCAGGACTTATGAATAGCGGAGACGAAAATAATATGAATTCAAATATAAATCGAAATATTGTTCAATATTAGCTATGAATATGATATAAAATCTTTTCACTTTAACAGCATATTGTGTTGTTTTCATATCCTTTTATATATATATATATATATATATATATATATATATATATTTGGGAGAATATGTGTTTAAATGCTGATGAGGCCTAATAGGCCAAAATGTACATACAGAGATTGATTTTTCTCGATTTGTTTAGCCTTAAATTTAATAGGTAATCCCGCCTAATTAATTAATTAATTATTAATTAATTAACTTTCATAAAATTAGGTTCGACTTCATTTAAACACATATTCTCCCAAATATTGTCGGCTGAAAATAGCCATATCACAAACATCGTCTGTTTGTTTACTTCTCGTAAGTTCGTGTAGAGGTCACTTAAGAGGAATGTAAATACCTACTCCTTAACAAAACGAAGAAATCTGCTAAGTCCGGTTGGTGTGGTGGTAAAGACGCTTGACAGTCAGCTTGACAATCAGGTTTCGAATCGCACACGGGGCGGTCTTTGTATCTATAGCTCTGCTGATGAGGCCTAATAGGCCGAAATGTACATACAGAGATTGATTTTTCTCGATTTGTTTAGCCTTAAATTTAATAGGTAATCCCGCCTAATTAATTAATTAATTATTAATTAATTAACTTTCATAAAATATATATATATATATATATATATATATATATATATTATATATATATATATGAGTTAAAAGAAAGGAAATAAATCCGACAGTATGAGTATGAAAAAGATGGAGTGAAAACACCACACAATGCTGTTGAAGAGAAAACAATTTATAACATAATCATAGCTGATATTGATCAATATTTCGATTTTACAAAAATCTTCTTCAGAGCCCGTTTACTCCGTGGTGTTTGTGATCGGAGATAAGAGTCAAATGATATATAGTCAAATATATATATATATATGTATATATTATATATATATATATATGTGTGTGTGTGTGTGTGTGTGTGTGTGTAAGAATGGAAAGGGAATTGAATCCTACAATATGAGTAAAGAAAAGAAATGGAGAGGGATAAAAATGAATTTTATCGATATCACTTTTAATCGATACCACTTACACATGTGTTTCGGCCCGTTTATCAAAATGTATACAGATTTACGCTATTTTATTATTATTGAAATAATCAGATGGAGTTAAAATGATGATGATGATAATAATAATGATAATAATAGGAAAAATGTAAAAATATTCCGTACACAGACAGATTTTTTACGACCTTCATCAGAGTGAATTTTTTTATTTTAAAAATAAAAAAAATTCACTCTGATGAAGGTCGTAAGAAATCTCTCTGTGTACGGAATATTTTGACATTTTTCCTATTATTATCATTATTATTATCATCATCATTTCAACTCCATCTGATTATTTTAATAATAATAATAATAATAATAATAATAATAATAATAGCGTAAATCCGTATACATTTTGATAAACGGACCGAAACACATGTGTAAGTGATATCGATTAAAAGTGATATCGATAAAATTTATTTTTATCCATCTACATTTCTTTTCTTTACTCATATATATATATATATATATATATATATATATATATATATATATATATATATATATA
>CM042165.1:80486844-80506844 GCA_023376005.1 Doryteuthis pealeii
CACCGCTGGCGAGTATTGTATTTTGTTAATGTTATAAATATTCCATTTCAATTCCAACCTCCAATTGTTTTTTCTCGTTTAGTAACCTTTGTTAAATGAAAGTGGACGGTCTCATTTTTAACCAGATGTAAGATGATAATGGTTGTACTTTCAAGGAACATGAGTATTAATATTATACTTTTAAAACAGAAAAGATTTGGGTTGTTTGGAATTTACAGTATGTTCACCCTTGGATTATTTTATGCTGAAGATGGTTTTGTTTTATTAAATCATTCTTGTTAGGTAATTTTGTTTTGTTTAATATTTTGCCCGTTAATTTGTTCGTTTTTGTTTTGGTTTATTTTCTATTTGAACATTTGTTTACAAGAGATTGCGATCTGAATCTGCCTTATTGTTGTGATGTTAGTCCCAACAGTAAAAAGAAGTCAAGTCGAGATGGGGTAAAATAAGACAAGTGTATTTACAATTAATGGTACATGTACGACTAGCTTGTCGTTAACGGGAACAGTGCTACCTTTCCACTTGGTGTCTCACTATTTATAGTGAGAACCGGTGCATGTTCTCCACTGTAGGAACGGCCGGTACAACACTTATATACAATGTTGGGTCAGAAAGTTTCGTGACTGACGCTATTTTCTCCGAAGACAGGAAGAATAAATGAAGATTACGTTAATTTGCATTTCAATAGAGCTTTCTCATTTGTCCATTTATTCCAATATATATATATATAAATATATTATATATATATATATATATATATATAATTGTGTGTGTTATGTTCTTGTGAACGTTGTTTGTTTGGTCTCTTGAAGCATTGGAATAAAGAACAAAACAAGAAAAAACAGAACAAAAATCAGAATTTTTATATATTCAACCGTTGCTTTGTTCCTGGTTTAATCTATTCCGATATTTCGGGTGAACGTTCACCCTTTTTTCAAGGTAATAACAAGACGGTCTAGGGGAAAAAAACATAAAATGTTGCATATGAGGGCAAAAAAGTAATTAAATGAAGTGAACGGATTTAGCGTTTTTTATCCCTTAATTTTCTTTCGAAATTGTGTGACGTAATTCATCCGACATACGATAATGGTAATCGTTCGAAATGTGGCATGACTTTGATCGTGAAAGTCATGTGCAACTTAAAGAAAATGAAAGAATAATAAATAATAATAAATAAATAAATAAATAAATAAATAATGATATTACGTCAAAGCATCATATATATATATATATATATATTATTTGTTATAGGGTACAATAAATTTCAGGTGCAATTGTTACCATTGGTTTCAGAGCAGCGTGTTAGACACTTATTGTCAAGACAATGCACCCGTGAAAGAAATTTAGCGAATATCCTGTATTTTTTCACGGGTGCGTTGTCTTGACGATAAGTGACTAACACGCTTGTAACCAATGGTAACAATCGCACATTAAATGTATTGTATCCTATAACAAATAAACACAGCTTTTACACCCGTAATCGAACACTTTATTTTCAATTCTCCAATACTAGAGAAAACTCTCTCTCTCTCTCTCTCTCTCTCTCTCTCTCTCTCTCTCTCTCTCTGTATATATATATATATATATGATGGACTCTCCCGTCGAACGACGTATGAGTGTTCATACAATGAACATCCACACAGTGATTTGTTTATAGTGGTGAAGGCTTGTGTTGGACCATCCACACTTTTTGGCACAGTCGATAGAAAAGAATTGGTGCATCAAAGGTTGCCACAAACCCAATCAACGACCGACCTCAGGAATTTTTGAATTCAGAGTTATCCCTCTCCTAGACTGTTTACCTACCCAAGGCTGAAGGACCCAGTCTGCCCTACTATTCAACCCATAGCTGGAGGGAGAATATATGGATTCATACCTTTCCGAAGGGTATTAGCGCGCTATGTGAAATGCCAACAGCTTCGTCCATGAATTGAACTCGAACCGACGAGTCCATTTTCCACGACTCTAACTACTAGCCCACGCGCCTCCATCTCTCTCTCTCTCTCTCTCTCTCTCTCTCTCTATATATATATATATATATTATATATATATATATATATATATATATATATATATATATATATACATGATTATTCATTTTATATATATATATATATATATATATATATATAATATATATATATATGTATATGTGCCTATGTTTACTTTTTATGTGCGCGTGCACATTTCAACATAATACATAATTTTATTTTATAAAAATTTAATATTTTTATGGAATATTAAATTTTCTCCCGTTGGAATCATAACAACATATATATATATATATATATATATATATATTATATATATATATATATATTACATATCTAATTAAATTTTTTTAAGTAATGAAGATTAAAAAAGCAACACTAAATAAAAACTTCGATGCCATCTTTTTTCACGATCTTTGTTTTTTTTTTGTTTATATTGGGTATTTCTTTATTAAATAACTGTTTTTCGATCAATCTGGTTTTTGATCAATTGAGAGTTCGAAAATGATTTTTGGAGCAATTCACTTCGAGCAAATTTCTTTGAGTTATTGATTATATAATATATATATATATATATATATATATATATATATATATATATATATATATATATGTTGTTCTGGTTCCAACGGGAGAAAATTTAATATTCTATAAAAATATTAAATTTTTATAAAATAAAATTATGTATTATGTTGAAATGTGCACGCGCACATAAAAAGTAAACATAGGCACATATACATAGACACACACATACACACACCCAAAAAGTATAATTTTAGGTAGAAAAACACAGATATTCGCTAGAACAAAAAACAAATTTTAAACTCACGCACCTAACATATCAATTGAACATCTGATGAACTATATCTAATAAAAGAGTAATGAAAGCTCAGTTAATTAATTTATTACCAAGCCGTGACCTGCGCGCAGCTTGCGCGCAAAGATTGTGGAACGTTACATAATTCTTTTCTCAATTTTTGCGCGCAAGTCGCACGGAGGTCACGTGCAAATCGCACGCAAGGATTGAAAAAATAACGTAGCGTTCAACCGTTATTACACAGCCATTATGATAGAAAAGTTGCAGAAACACACACAACCTATCAAATATCGGACATATTCTGCCAAAATAATAACTCAATGCCTGAAGAATACAACAGATCAGAAACACGTGCTGCATATGTAAGATAAAAAGAATAAAAACATTTTCTGAGAACATAATACATTTTGCGGACCTTCTTTATATTATATATATATATATATATATATATTATATATATATGTGTGTGTGTGTGTGTGTGTGTGTGTGTGTGTGTGTGTGTCAAATGAATGCTATGTAAAAAGAATTAAAATTGTGCCCACATGATAAGAAACATGAGAATAAAAAAAAAAAAATAAAAACTTTGAACTGAAAATGACCAGTCTGAAAACCCCCAACAGAACAGACAATAAGTGGCCAATTGACCCTTCCCTATGCTGATGGAATGCTTTAAGCCACCCAGATAAACATCTTCCACCAGGTCAGAAACATAACCGCCTCCTAAAAATATACGATGAATAGAAACCTGATACCATCACAGGGATCACGAGAAAATATATAAAAGAAACCTCAGAATTTATCTGAGTATCACTTTCAATAAAGTTAGCGGTCTGATGAAGCTTATGGGTATATTCAGATACCTGTTGGTAGCAATGGATCCATAACCGAAAAATAGCCGATTTTAATTCTTTTGCTTTGCTATATATATATATATAGTTGAGAAGTGAACTCGTTTCGAAATGCAGGCATTTGAACAAATCTTTACTGTGTCATTTACCACCTGACCCTAATTGATACCTTAATTTTCGGACTCCTTTTATTTAAAAAAAAAGTTTCATCTGAACACCGTGTGCATCAAAAACAAAGCAAGTTTGTTTTATTATCATTTTTTTAACACAGATTTAACGTCATAACATTACATCACGTGAACACGATCCACGTCACATAAACGTTAAACAAGCCACAGTTTAAAAAAACAATTTTTGGCATTATATCGTCACATCGCGTGAAAACGCTTCACGTTTATATAAACGCTAAAAAAACTACTGGTTTTTAAAATCTCAACCATTTAAAAAAAAATCTCAACCATTTGACTGCTGGTTTTTAAAATCTCAACCATTTGACTCATCTGATGATTGCATAACCATGAAACTTTAAGTTATGAGTCCAAATCCATAATATTACAATTGATTATATATATATATATATATATATATATATATATTGGTAATTTTTCCGAGATGAAATAAAGGAAAATAAAGTGCTCAATTACAAATGTAAGAGCTGTATTTATTATTATTATTATTTTATTATTATTATTATTATTATTATTATTATTATTATTATTATGCGTGAAATAAGCATCCTGAAGAAGGCAAAAGCCAGAAACCTAAGGTAGATGCTCACTAAAACCTCTGTATAAACAGTTATATATATATATATATATATATAATATATATATATATATATATATATATATATATATATATATATATATATATATATATATATATATATATATTTGCATCTGTGTTTTTCTTTATTTTATTGGGTACAGCAGATTTATACTTTCCCCATCAGCGTTAATACTTTTTGATAACAGCCAGACGTTTTCGTTATTGTTCGTTTCGACAGAAGGTTAAATGAATAGAATCTTTTATCATTATTTTCTCTCATGATATATGTGATTCGCCATCCCCACGCTTCAAAATAGAAATAAAAATAAAAGGAATATAACAAAAATGAAGAATAAATGATTGTTTTTCGTAAACATCTTCCATTTTCTCCAAACTCTCACTGAATATTTCAAAGACGTATTAAAGACAAAACCAGTGACGATGGAATCATGTTCCACATTACATTCGTTTTTTTTCTTTTGTTTTCTTCTTTTTTTTTTTTTTTTTTTTGCTTAATGTCGTGATTTTAATTTCTAATTTTCTTTCTGTTTTTACAATCTGCTATTATTTGAGCGCAGATCATTTTTGCTTTGTGTGGTGAGAAAATCATACTACACAAGTTTTGTGTGTCAGAGTTGACCTGGCAGTAATGTTGATGAAGGGGTACTCCACATTAGTTACAGGACTTGAACTTCACCATCAGATAAAATTTCAAGTCATATCCAGGACAATAGGACCCCCAGTCACCGCCTTCTGGTAGATATATTATAAAAAGGTCTGGGGGTTGCCATAAGAGCAATAAAGTGGGGACAATCATTGGAGGTGTGTGGTCTAATGGTTAGAGTCGTAGGAAATTGACTCGTCGACCTGAGTTCAATTCCTGGACGAAGCCGTAGGCATTTCACATAGTTCTAATACCCTTGGGAAAGTTATGAATCCAATTCTCTCTCTAGCTATGGGTAAATAGCAGGACAGACTGGGCTCTAGAACCATGCCTAGGTACTCAGTCTAGGAGAAGGAAAAATTTGAATTCAAACCTGTTAAACTCCGCTTAAGAAATTGACTTTTTAGTCGTAATTTTGCTTTCGTTTTTCTTTAAATTTGCTATTGATTGGGCACAGACTATTTTGGCTTTGATTAGTGACAATTATATTAAGCTAATATTCAGTGTCATTGCGTAAGTTATTTTTCTTTTAAACTAGCTGAAAACCATCCCTTTAAAACAAGTTTGAACAGAGGTCTGTCGTCAAAATTTGGTGGTTGAGAAGTGCAAAACATGGAATTGAAAAACAACGGTGACAAATGAATCATGTTACAATTTTTTTTTTGTATTTTTTTTTAATTGTTTCTGGTTTCTCTTTTTTTTAAAAAAGTCTACTAATATTAAAGCGCTGAACATTTATGTTTTTGTAGTAAGAAAATCATATTACACTAGTATGTCGTTGCCGTAACGTTTGTTTTCTTTTACACTAGCTGAAAAGGGTACCTTTAAAACAGGCTTGAACAGAGGTCTGTCGTAAAGTTTTTTTGTGACTGAGAAGTGCAAAACATGTGAAAATCACAAAACCGGTGACGAATATATCATGTTATGAATAACTGTTTTTTTTTTCCTTTTTACTAGTAGTTGCAGTTGAAGTCGTTTTCTTTTTTAAAGTCTTCTATTGTTGAATTGAAAAACATTTGTTTTATGTGGTGAGAAAATCAGATTACATTAGTCTTCTGTTTCGTAGTCGTAAGTCTTCTTTTTTTCTTTGAAACTAGTTGAAAACTTTGGTTTGGTTTTGCTTCTTTGTTTACCGGCATATCTGCATTCTTAGATTATTTGATGCCAAAGTCTTTCTTGTAGGAGAACAATAATGGTAATATTTAACCCATTGCTGAAGAGTGGGTGGTTTTGTACCTTTCCCAAGAATATCAGTCCAAAAGTGAACGTAATAGTACGATTGGGTTCGAACTCGCTTACTACGATGTTGCAATTCAGTAAGATACCTACTACGCTACGAAGACTCCACTTCAGATAGCCAAGCCAACCTTGTCAAAGAATAGAAGTGGTACTATTAAACCTATAGCTGGGGTATAAGGGTGTGCTTACCCTGCCTAAGGGTATTAGTCCGAAAGTGAACGTAATAGCTAGATTGGAGTTCGAACTTGCTTACTACAATTTTGCAGAAACCTCCGCTATGAAGGAAGCTCCCTAAAACACACATTTAAAACAAAATTTGAATTCTGCTCAGCACTTGGGCAAAATCTATGGAATCAGTCTTGTTAGTGGGGCTGTGAATCATACATAAACTGTTCCATGATAAAATGCCTGTTTCTGTTCAGAATGCTTTTGCAGTTGACTTCACCCATGCTAGGTCACTCGTGCTGACCAAACTGGTTGTTTAATTTCTCTATCATCAACATGGTTAGTTTTGGGCATAATTAGATTCGTTTTAATGCACTTAATTCTTGGAACACTGTTCAGTCGGTATTGTTTGATGAAGAAAAGGTGAAGCTTGTTTCGGTAAATTATTTTGTCCTTAAAAATCTTTTGAAAAAGCATTTTATTGCCTCTTATAAACAACAGATTTGCATTTAGATTCTCACACGGCTAATTAGTCTCATGATATATATCTATATGTTTGTGTTGTCTGGTGTGTATTGTATCGTTTCCTGTGAGCGTTCAAGGGTGGTCATGTCCATGGGCTTAGCTTCACGCTATTAGGCATGGCCTCCCTTCAATAGTAGTTTAACAAAAATAAAGTTTTTCTTTTACTTATTCTTTATAACTTGTACCTACTATTGATAAATAAATTTCTTATTTCTTATTTCTTATTTTCTGACTGAAATCCTCTAAGTGAGGTTCTTTCTATGATACTAAAAGGCAGTACCTTCATAATATTCTAAATTTCAGACTCAAATAAAATTTACCAAGTCTCGCGTCTGTAACCGTCTCTCGCACCTACAGTGAGGTTACAGTGTTTTAATTTCATTAGTAATGGGAGGCGGACACAATATTAACGTAACTGACATAAACAATAACCTGCTCTGTCGATTGGGACAGTAGAATATGCCGACTACTGAGGGGTACAAATCCCCGACCTGTGATGCTTAGGGTCGAATCCTGGTGACTGAGCAGTCCATGACATGCAACACTCCACTTTGGCTCTTACTTAGGCTAGACGAGTGGTCAGAGAAGCCCCCTCCGATCAATCGGCTGGTCATGCAAAGCCCTAGCATATCAGGCATTACGGGTCGCCACCCATGGCCAATAAGTAGCCTCATTGGACTTACCCTCTACAGATCTCTCAGCCACCAATATCCTGTCCTCGGGCATTACAGGTCACCACTTACGGCCAAACAGGTAGTCTCATTGGTGGATACTTAACCGTCTACAGAGGTTCACTCGGTGTATTCTACAGCCCAGTCGGTAGGGGCGGCGGGAGCGTGACGTACGCGAAAGATAAATATACACGTTGGTAGGTAGGTAGGCAGATGCTAAAAAGAGACAGTTCTTTTTCAATTCGTAAAATCAATTGTTTCATGTGCCAAATCTTGCGTCCAATGCTGTCATTTCATAGCTGCTCCATTGTCTCGAGTGAAATGAGTTATTTTTCAGGAACACGCCATTGCCGACCAACCGACCGACCGACCTAACGACCGACACTTACCAAAACAAATAGACACAGTGGCAAACAAAACACATTATACAGTTCGGTGATGAAAGTAATGGGACAGTCGATAGCTCCGACATGAATATGACGAGAGACATAAACAACCCCCCCACAAATACAAATTAAATATTAGAAAGAAAAAAAACAAGAATAAAAATATCGAGTTTAACTATATATATATATATATATATATATATATATATATATATATATATATATATATATATATATATATATATAAAGATGTCATTATTTTCAACAGGAATCTTCTTGAGAGAAACCGAGAATATGTTTAATCTAAACTGGAAATACTGTTTTTTTCAAAAAGCGTGTGTCACGTTCGTTCGGTGCATCTCGTTTATTCTGTGGGTCACGTTTGTTCGGATTTTTTTTTTTGATGAAATCGAAATAATGGCAATATTAGCAAAGCAAAAGTTGTAAAAATGAATTCGATGAAACAACATCTGTATTTTTTCATGTCATTATATATATATATATTAGTAGAGGAAGAAGTTAAGGGTCTACCAAGGTTTCAATCCAAATGATTTCATTAGGACCCTACCCTATGCTTAACTAAATTTCTTGATGATATCATTTGGATTGAAACCATGGTAGACCCTTAATTTTTCCTCTAATAATATTATTATTATTATTCCTGCTCTATGTTTTTAATACATTGAACATTTTTGGATTATTTACTGACCCCACTGCAACGGAAACGTTAAAGCGGCAATTGGATAATATATATATATATATATATATATATATATATATATATATATATATATATATATAAAGGATTTTAAAAATAATGACATACTTTTATTGATCAGCAAATTTTGAAAGAGAACATGAAAACTTAAGGGCCCTTTCGACCGGTGCTTTGTCAAAAGTAACCACTGGTAGATCGTTTAAAAGTCACAATGTAAATTAAATGGGTAAAAGAAAGATTCAATCATACGAAATGGTGGGGTAACATGAAGGTAAATAGGGGGGAACGATATATATATTGGTAAATACCTTCAAGTAACTCCCACCTCAGCAATAACATCCCCGGCAAAAATTACCAGGGAGTGTTTCGGATGTTTTTGTCTACAAAGGACGGGCAGTAAAAAAAAATGGAGCCTGCCTCAAGGACATTGAGATGGTGACTTGTCCTTGCCTTGTGTAGAACAGAAAATGGCTGATCGTTGTAGTTTATTTTGCAGCTATTTGTACTACAAAGGGTCACAAATAGTTACAAAATAAACTACAACGATCAGTAATTTTCTGTTGTTCGCCTCTGTTGGTCTTAGGGGCTTAATCAGAATGAATTATTATTTTAAATCAAAAAGATATATAGATGAGGAAAAGCTTAAAAGGCGGAGGATGGACATAGGGAAAGGAGGGGTTAAGGGTATTGCCACAAATGTAGGTAGTATATGTCGTCACTGCCTTGTGCAGTGTCATGAGTTTCCTTGTTCTTTGGTCCATCTGTAGGAGCTCCTTTCTTGTCCATTTTAGGAATGGTCCCGAGTATCATACGAGAGGGATCAATTATTATTATTATTATTATTATTATTATTATTATTATTTATTATATTATTATGTGAGTTTTTTACACCAGCGTTAGCTGATGATATTTTACTGGAGTATGAGTGACAACAAGTCTCCTCATGTCTCCAGGACCATTCTGTGTATTCTAGCCGAATGCAACAATGCAGTAGTCTGGATGGTCTCTATTCTTCCTATGATTTTCAGATCCCCCAGTTTTTTCCCAAGCTTTTTGGGACTGTTCCAAGCCCACCAGCTACAATTGGTATCACTTTCACCCTCATATTCCACAGTTTCTTTCACCTCTCTGGCAACGTCCAGGTATTTGTCTATCTTTTCCTTTTCCTTAATCTTCACTCTGTGATTTCCAGGAAGCGCAAAGTCTAGTATTGACACGTTCTCTTTGTTTTTGTTAATATATATATATCTGATCTCCTAGTTGGGATAAGGTGATCCGTCTTTATCTCGAAGTCCCAGAGAATTTATGCGTTTCATTCTCAAAAACAGATACTTGTTTATGCATATAGAATTTTGTTGTCTGGTCAAATGTTATTTTTGTATAATTCCCGTAAGTCACCTTCGCGACTCATTCGTGCCTAGTTGGTATTCCCGTTGTGCTAGTTGGATACATTCCCTTAATATATGGTTTACAGTCTTATCTCTGTCACTCCACAGTCTACATTTACTTTTTTTTTTGTTTTTTTGTTTTGTTTTGTTTTTTGCTTTGATATAATTTGTACTTATGGCATTATTTTGTGTAGTAATTATTAGCGATTCAGTTTCTCTCTTGAGGTTTCCTCTTCTTAACCATGCCTAAGTCTTTCTCAGTACAACTTCTCATCATTATTATTATTATTATTATTATTATTATTTTTGTTGTTGTTGTTGTTGTTGAATTTTATTTCCTATTTTCAAAATAAATTTATAAGGTGACATCTTGATGGTGAAATGTCAACTTTGTCAATATTGGAGTACTTTACTTCTTTTTTATACTTTATTTTTTTATTTTTCTATTTCTTCAGCTTTTGAATGAATTTTTTGAATTTCAATCGTTCTTTTGGTTTTTTTTTTTTTTGCAAACCATCATATTTCTATTCACGTTCTGAGGTAGTCACTTTTTTTCTGTCTCGTGATTTTCTATTTCATCTCGCATTTTTTTCGCGGTTTATTCTTTTTTAACTTTTTTTTTTTTCTGTTGTAGAGGAGAATTTTCTGTTATCTTTGTTCTTTTTTTTTTTGTTCTTTTTCTCTCATTTCTTTTCAATTCTTGCAGTCATCTTTCTACTGCCTCGTACTCGCCCACCATCTCTCTCAAATTCAAAAAAAAACTTCTTACCATTTATTAACGTCGTCTGTATTCTTGTTCTTCTCATTCTAAATTATTATTATCATACCTAGAAAATAAATGCACCCTCCGGGTGGAAGTACTTAAGTTTTAATGTAATAAAATATTATATTAAATTAGAAAGGCTAATGAATCTAAATAAGAATGCAGATAAAATATTTGAAACAAAGGCGGGTATAATCGAAAAATAGAACGACGGAAACTTACTTTTCAATCACTCCCGTCTTTCATTGCTAATTTCTCCTAATTCTACAATTTAGTTAAAATAGGAAGTAAAGTATAAAATTACAGATATTTCTTTTTGTTGATGAATGTTTTTAAAGATTTATACCCAAGATATATGCAAATTAGCCTTCCTGTTCTCACTGTAAACCGCTATTTTGTCGTATATATCAATACAATTATATGTTATTAGTACTAGCAAATATATGCACCCTTCGGGTGTAAGTATTTAGGTTTTAATGTAATAAAATATTGTATCAAATTAGAAATGCCAATGAAACTAAATAAGAAAGCAGATAAATTTTTTGAAACAAGGGGAGGTATAATAAAAAAATAGAACAACTGAAACTTACTCTTTCCTCACTCCCGTCTTTCATTGCTAAATTTTCCAAATTTAACTATTTAGTTAAAATAGGAAGTAAAGAATAAAATTACAGTTATTTTTTCTTGTTAATGGATTTCTTTTAAGATTTATCCCAGAGATTTTAGATAATATTCATTAAGATAAAACCAAACAAATAAAAATCAGTAATACTAAGCACATATTTATTAAATTCGATTTTTTAATATTAATATACAAATTAGCCTTCCCATTCACACTGTAAACTGCTATTTTGTTGTATATATAAATACAATTGCATGTTATTAGTATGTAGATATTACCAACAGTATTAATAATGTAAAACAATTTTATTAATAATTGAGGTTTAAATAAAAGATAAAATCCTGTAGAAGGAATTGTTACTTGAATAGTAATATAGTTTCGGTTACAGACAGAAAAACACACAATCTCCATTATAATAAGATGTAGATAAGGCCAACAGTATCAATAATGGAAAATTATTCTATTAATAATTAGGTTTAAATAAATTATTATTATTATTATTATTATTATTATTATTATTATTATTATTATTATTACTAGCAAATATATGCACCCTACGGGTGCAAGTATTAATGTCATAAAATATATTAAATTAGAAAGTCTAAAGAAACTAAATAAGAATGCAGATAAAATGATTTGAAACAGAGAGGGGTATAATCGAAAAATATAACAGCTAAAGCTCCCTCTTCCATCACCCCCGTCTTTCCTTGCTAAACTTTCCTAATTTAACTATTTAGTTAAATTAGGAAGTAAAAAATAAAAGTACAGTTATTTCTTTTTGTTAATTGATTTCTTTTAAGATTTATCTCCGAGATTTTTGCTCATATTCATTAAGATAAAATCAAATAATTAGAAATCAACAATACCAAGCATATATTTATTAAAATCAAATTTTAAATATCAATATGCAAATTAGGCTTGCCGTTCACACTGTAAACCGCTATTTGTTGTATATATAAATACAATTGCATGTTATTAGTACGTAGATATGGTCATCAGTATTAATAATGAAAAACAATTTTATTAATAACTTAGGCTTAAATAAAAATGATTCATGGAGAATGTGATGTATAATAACTAAATGGATAGTGACTTGAGTAGTGATATAGTTTCGGTTACAGTGAAACAAACACATAATCTCCATTATAATAAGATTTAGAAGCGTTCTTCATGCTTTTCTTCTTTTTTTTTCATGTTTTTCCTTCTCTTATTTTCATCTTTTAAATGTATTGTTCATTCTCACTATATATTTTCTTTACTTGCTTCTTCTTCTTCTTCTTTAGAAGACTTCAGATTTTTTCTTCTTCTTCTTCTTCTTCTTTAGAAGACTTCATATTTCTCTTCTTCGTTTTCTTCTTCTTCTTCTTCTTCTTCTTCTTCTTTAGAAGACTTCAGATTTTTCTTCTTCTTCTTCTTCTTCTTTAGAAGACTTCATATTTCTCTTCTTCGTTTTTCTTCTTCTTCTTCTTCTTCTTCTTCTTCTTCTTCTTCTTCTTCTTTAGAAGACTCAGATTTTTCTTCTTCTTCTTCTTCTTCTTTAAAGACTTCATATTTCTCTTCTTCGTTTCTTCTTCTTCTTCTTCTTCTTATTCTTCTCTTCTTCTTCTTCTTCTTCTTTAGAAGACTTCAGATTTTTTTTCTTCTTCTTCTTCTTCTTTAGAAGACTTCATATTTCTCTTCTCGTTTCTTCTTCTTCTTCTTCTTCTTCTTCTTCTTCTTCTTCTTCTTCTTCTTTAGAAGATTTCAGATTTCTCTTCTTCTTCTTCTTCTTCTTCTTCTTCTTCTTCTTACTATTCTTATTTCAAATTGTTCTTGTTGATTATTCTTTCTTCTTCTTATTCTTATCATTATTATCATAATTCAAATATTCTTCCACCTTCTGTTCATTTGTCTTTTTTTCTTCCTCTTATGCTGATTCTTATTTTAGTAGGTTAATCGTGATATGACACTAAACTGCATAGATGAGGCTCCACTACTGAACCTGTGCGGAGGCGCAATTTGTTCTTTATTGTCATTATTCCCAAATCTACTCTGATGCTGTTGAAAGACAATGCATTAGTGGCCATTTATTTTCTAACTACAGCCTGGGCGGGTTTATATGGAGGATAAGCTGTTGCCCAAGCAGCAAATCCCCCCTCTTCACAGTGCCGCTGTGATCCAAAGGAAAGGTCAGCGGTAGTGTCTCAAGAGTTGCTGGGTAGCACTAGATTTCAGCATCACATCAACTTAGTGACTCCAGCTCCTGATTTGTTTTGGGGGTTTACTCCCCTAGCTTTTCCTTGGGATGAGGTAAACCCGCCTGGCAGCGGAGGTTTTGTATCAGACTTTTTCTTGTCTTAAATGGGTTGCTGACCAAGGCTAACGAGCCCCTTCTAATACATTTGGGGATTTACGTGAGTAGTAAGTAGCCCAATCCTTCATCTTGTTATGGTTTGGTGATAGTCGCAGTTGTTTTGCGCGGGAAGTACGAAAAGACAAGAAGAAATTGAACAAAAGAAACAATTGATAGCTCTAGACAAAAATCTTAGTATAACAAAAGAAGTGTAACAAAAGACTTCATCTGGACAAACGGGAATTTGAACAAAGAGAAAGGACTTCCGGTCAACCGAACAAAGAGATGTGTGGGCGGATTATACGTACTTAAAGGTAGAGTCAAAACAGCAGGAGCAGTTGGGCAGCAGGCAGTCAAGAGTTGCGAGAACCAGCAGTTGAGGACAACGCTTTTGAAACAGCAGTCGCGAGGGAGAGTTGACCCGCTACCCCCTTCCCTGCGAGAGGGGCGTACCTGTTACTTATCGTACCATTCAACAGGGCCCACGTGTGGCAGATAGCAGTTTTTGTAGTCTCATCTTGACTTCCTCATTTAGTAGCCGCCAACGTCAAGTTCCATGCCGTGTACACGCATCACCGAGTTAGAAGCAGAAGCAAATAAAGCGTACCTTTTAAATATGAGACAGCATGCCTTGTGATTTCATTACGCAAAATACCAGCAACGTATACGATTCAGAGTAGCGAAGCAGCGCTATGCAACAATCTTAAGGGTTACTAAAAATTTAGATAAGCAATACTTAAAGCTAATTTCTTAATCAATTTTGTTAATTGTATAGGTATATCCACACGTCTTGCTAGTAAAATAAAATTATTAATGCTGAGAATCTATAAATCCATATAACTATGCAAATTATTTTCATAAGGAACAATTACACTGGTTTACAAACAAATATTTTTTGTCTGAGGCAAGAATGTGAATAGGTGTTTTTTTTACTAATTTGGGTGTGCTGAATTCAAATTTATAAACAGTTTTGCTCTATCACCTCTAGTTTTCTGTCTTTTAAATAGTCTCATTTTAGTATATACAGACAATACACGTGCTTATTTCAACAGTTGCAGCAGCTTATTACAGATAAAACAGGATAGATAAAGAACATTGACGGAATAAATATACTTGGATGACACAATGTACACAATTCATAGTACCACAGACAGTTAGAAGTGTGTTTTCTTAGATGATCTGCTGACTGCCAGTGCACTACAGGCCATTGCACTACTGGCTGTTGATTGAGACGTGTTGGCTAAGTTTAACTGCCAAAATCCGTCTTGATATATAGCTATATATATATAATGTAATGCTATCACTTACATTTATTGCATAATAACTAAAAAAAGAAGACATAAGTCACACAATATTAGAAATTAACCCTGAATGCATATACACCTTTATGTACAGTATGTGTACAAAATGTACAGTATGCATATCTAAAAAAAACTAGAGGTGATGAGTAAAAACGGATTTCAAATCTGAATTCAGCTTCACCCCCAAATTAGGTTAAAACAGCTATTTTTGTGCTTGCCTCAATTTCTTTGTAAACCAGTGTTACTTGAAGCTAGGACCAGTTTAGCTCAGTCGGTAGAGCGTTCGCTTGGGAACCTTAAGTTTCCCGGTAATATACCGGCCCTCGCCAACTCAGCGTATGAGTAGCACAGGGATATGTGTGGTAAAGTAAGGAGCTGGTGGTAGGTGTGACGTTAAAAACAATCTCCTTAGTCTAGCGCTAGGGAAAAGGGGATAGACTCCCTCGCTGTCTGGCTGATACCGTCTTTAGGCCAGCCCGATGACGACTTATTGTTTAAAGAGAATTATTATTAGTTACTTGAAATCATGTAACTCTCCGAACTGTCGCTTGGAGCTGTAGAATACACCTAGTGAACCTCTGCAGAGGAGCAGAATCTCCCGATGGGTACACCTATAGGCCGTAGGTGGCGATACGTGATGCTTTTTGTTCTCTTTGACACACTTTGTATTCTATAAAAAAATAAACGTTCCATTCATTGTTAATCTCTATCTTGGTAAATACAGCTTCAATTTCGATACTTTTATGACACACCTTGTATTTATAGTGCCAGAATATTGTTCAATTCACTCATCGCCGTGATCAAGTTATTTGCCAATCTCCAACCACCTTCCTCAACTTCCCTAACATGAATTGACTCCTCTTCTAAACATTAATTTTTAAGGGACATGCAGTGTACGTCTGGTGAAGTAAGGACGAACTCATAAGCGACGTTCTCTTATGGACTCCAACACATGGACACATCCGTGTTAGTTACACTGCAAAAACTTACATTCATCAGCTCCTTGGGGACACTGGACGCCGTTTAGTGGACTTTCTTTGTTGGTCTGTCCGTGCCAATCTTAGAATTATTTCATTTTGTAGTTGATAAATATATTTTTCCTTCTCACGGCTGTTTTCATGCTTTTGATTGTATGCCTATTGTTGTTCCCTTCTTAGTGTCACATAGGGAAAGCCTTGAGAGCGCCCAAGAAGGAAGAGCCCTGGGCTAATTTTGGACAGACCATGAACCTGAGTGACGCATAATCGTGATCGCGGTAATAGAAATAACCGGATGACCTTTGCGGTAGATGAATGGTGGCGAGAACGCGGGTCGAAAAGTAAGTCCTGTACCAAGGCGTCTGAAAGGTCGTATGAGGGTGGGTCAACAAGTACTCTACTAAAATACTCGGTTGTCACGTGATAAAACTTGAATCAATACGAGAAGAGGGTTATCCGGTTTCTTTTTTTCTTTCTTAAATCCTTTGGCCAATAGATTATAAATATATGAGTAAGTGGTGTATGTAGGAACTTTGAGAAAGATTGTGTGGGTATGTGTGTGTGCGCGCGTAATTATTACACATATAAAGGCTGCTAAGAGAGGTCTATCTGTTTTAAGGAGAACCTTACAATTCTTTGCGTAATTTGCAACACACACACACACACACACACATATATATATATAATAATATATATATATATATATATATATATTATATATATGATTTTTGGATGTTTGTTTGTTTATAGAAGCATTGTTGAATAAATTATTATTTATATTTTTTGCTTGAAGGCAATTATAATGCATGTATCGTATAAAATTCGATAATTATAGAAAATAATCTTGACAAGAGAATCCCGCAAAGGATGGCTCGCTATGCAGAACACCGTACAGACTGTTTCGACTTTATTAAGTCTCTTCAGCGATGTATACTAACGACTCCCCTCCGACAGGAATCGAAACCGGGACTTCACAGGCATAGTCAGAGACCATATCCGTTCGGCCGCCGGTACATAGCGGGGAGTCGTTAGTATACATCGCTGAAGAGACTTAATAAAGTCGAAACAGTCTGTACGGTGTTCTGCATAGCGAGCCATCCTTTGCGGGATTCTCTTGTCAAGATTATTTTCTATAATTATCGAATTTTATACGATACATGCATTATAATTGCCTTCAAGCAAAAAATATAAATAATAATTTATTCAACAATGCTTCTATAAACAAACAAAACATCCAAAAAATCATATATATATATATATATATATATATATATATATATATATATATATATATATAAAGATAAATCTAATGAGTCAGATAAACCTACAAAAAGTTTCGCTTAAGGCGCTTCAGGGCTAAGATCCGACTAAAGAGATATGGAGCAAACGCATAAATATATAATACCTACCACCGTGATTCAAATAAATTAGCATAAACTAAAACGACTAATAGAAAAACAAAAACAAAGACAGGCCACAAATAAATCTATTAATTTATTATATTTTATTTATTTATTTAAATATATATTTTTTTAAATTTTTAATTTTTAATTTTTAGATAAATTTGAAACTACTGCTTCAGTTCTAATGTATACCCTAAATAATACTATTATCCCATATTACAAACAAGTACCCCGTCGTTATCGTTATCCCTCACCCCAACGAATAAGACATATCTTATATATTATATATTATTATAATGGAGATTGTGGGTTTGTCTGTCTTTAACCGAAACTATATTACTATACAAGTCACAATTCCTTTAGTTATTTACATCATATTCTCCATGATTTTATTTTTATTTAAACCTCAATTATTAATAAAATTGTTTTACATTATTGATACTGTTGGTAATATGTACATACTAATAACATGCAATTGTATTTATATATACAACAAAATAGCAGTTTACAGAGTGAATGGGAAGGCTAATTTGCATATTGATATTAGAAATTTGATTTTAATAAATATATGCTTAGTATTACTGATTTCTAATTGTTTGGTTTTATCTTATTGAATATGAGCGAAAATCTCTTCAATAAATCTTAAAAGAAATCCCTTAACAAGAAGAAATAACTGTAATATTATTCTTTACTTCCTACTTTAACTAAACAGTTTAATTAGGAAAAATTTACCAATGAAAGACGGGAGTAACGGAAAATGATGGAAGAGTTAGTTTCAAAGTTGTTCTATTTTTCAATCATACCCCCTCTGTTCAAAATCGTTTTATCTACATTCTTATTCAGTTTCATTAGCCTTTCTAATCTAATATCATATTTTATTATAAAATTTAACTAAAATACTTGCACCCGGAGGGTGCATATATTTGCTAGTCAATTGTGTTTTCTTTTGGCCAAATATTGTACCAATAGATTATTTTTGGTTGGTACGATTATCTTGGTCTTTTCTTTTTTACGAAAATTTTTTTCTCCCCGGTTGATGTTTGGTAGTATATTTTTACAATCAAACTATTTGCTGTTTTTTTTCTCACTGCGAGAATTTACCAACAAGTTTGGAGTCGTTAGTATACATCGCTGAAGAGACTTAATAAAGTCGAAACAGTCTGTACGGTGTTCTGCATGGCGAGCCATCCTTTGCGGGATTTACTTGTCAAGTTTATTTTCTATAATTATCGAATTTTATACGATACATGCATTTATAATTGCCTTCAAGCAAAAATATAAATAACAATATATATATATATATATATATATATATATATAAGGTGTCGAAAAAGTATTGAGATTTCTTGTACGTTTTGACACACCTTTTATTGTGAAAAAATAGCGTTCCATTCATTGTAATGATAATAAACCATTTCTTAGAAATTTTAGATTTTTGTGTCGCTATTTTTATTAGCCACAAAACACGGCTACATAACAGAAGTGGTTAAATCGACAAAAAATACCAAAAATCAGGGAATTAACCGAATTTAATGAAATTTTCAGTGTTGATATATTCATGAATAAAGTATATAATGCACCAGTTATTTTATTTAAAAACTTTTACATTTTTCCAGGTCAGTTAACTTTGAACCACGTATCTTTGAGGCGTAACACAGATTCTAAATGTCTGCTTAAAATTTTTGACTTCGAATTCTCTGCCTGCTGAGAACATTTTCCAGCACGTTGTCGCTCAGCAATGAGATCCAGAATATAGGAGTATCCACTATATATCTAATTTGTTTCCCTTTTATAAAAAAAAGCGCGACTCCTAATAGATTTTTCAGTGCCAACAGATAAAAGTATATCAGTCACAGAATATAATAAAATAAGTAAATACGTAAATAATAAGAACTGGAAATAGAAATTGAAAAAATGTAGCACGTTAAAATGACTACAGTGCCAGTAATAGCAGGAGCACTAGGTATGATAAAGAAAGGGACTGATAAATACATTAAAAAGATACCTGGCAGTCCCAACCGAAGTAAAAAGTAGAAAATTACACTTTGTAAAACTGCTTTATCGCCTTTGGGGAGTGCTGTCAATTTTTAGTTAAAAAAAACACACACACAAGAAAAGGTAGTAAAAACATTAATACAAAAATGCAAAAATTTCGACCTTCCTTAACACAAGGTCTTGGGTTGTTATTTTGTTGGCATCCTTGCGTCTACGAGAGACGATGGAGTAGTGTCCATTCTTTAACTACATAGACTGGGTAGGTTCATATGGAGTAATGTACCTGTGGGATGGTGCAATTAGTTCTTTATTGTCATTATTCCCAAATCCACTCTGATGTTGTTGATAGACGATGGATTAGTGGCCATTTATTTTCTAACTACGCAGCCTGGGCGGGTTCATATGGAGGATGAGCTGTTTCCCAAGC
>CM042165.1:80511844-80527803 GCA_023376005.1 Doryteuthis pealeii
AACTTATTACCCTCAAGACTACTGCATTGCTGCAATCGGCTAAAATACTCAGAAGAATCCAGGAGATCTCAGGAGACTTGCTGTCACTCAGACTCCTGTGAAATATCATCAGCTAATGCTGATGTAAAAAACTCGAAAGAAGTGAAAAATAATAATAATAATAATAATAATAATAATAATGTCTGTTTAATAATTGATACGTGTATATTCAGACATTAACTTTTTTCTATAACCTTTTTTTCCTTCTTTTCTAGAAAGATATACGTAAAATCATATGCCAAACTATTGATTAGTCTGCAATTAAATATTCTACAAAGCTTCTTCATGATGATTGTAGACAGGTAAACACCATATACTTAATTACAAAGCAATGTTTTAATGAACAATGTATTAGTGTAATTCAAAAGTAGTTTAAACTGGTAAACTATTTACACTTAATTGCAATATCAAGTCAGCAATGTTTTAATTAAAAAAGTAAAAGTCAGCAGGGTGGCCTATTGTCTGTATCGGCCGGACAGCGAGACTGGGTTACGATTTTTGTGGCCATCAAACTTCAAGCAAGAGCGCTTGTCCAGCGGAGATCCTTTGTGGTAATGTGACGAGACTGAAAGGCAGCCCTATGAACAAGCGGATTCCCATCCCCCACAAACAAAGCGCGTCAGGATATGTTTGGCCTGTGGCGAGCGGCTACGGATACTCGAACTCGCTACCTCCTCGTAGCTGAGGTGTTGTTAATAGAGACCCAAATAAAGTATATCCGAATTTGCATAAGCGCATCCGAACGAGCAGAAATAAAGACGGACAGTCGCTGACAGGGCGAGTGAGGAAGAAAGTGTTTGACGGCAAGTGAAATCTGACGACTGCTATTTGATGTGAGAGTGGCGTGTTCGGTTGGGAAAGGAATTGCATTTCGTTCAGTTAGGAGAGACTTTCAAAGGATTGATATTACTTGAATTTTTGGACCCTTTCAAAAGAATTAAGCAGAACGCTATCCTTAGTAAAAATCCTTTGGTTGTTCCTTGGTGCTCCGCAGTCTTGCAGGTCCTTCGTCAATGGACGTCTCTCATTAAGATTAAGAAGTTAACCAGCCACGTATTCGGGCTGTTGTTTGGCTGAGGTTTAAACCATGTGACCTTGCTCAGTCTATAAATTCAAGTGGTGTATTATAGCACACCTTATATCATCAAAATATTCCAACAGAGTGCATATCCCTTTTTTACTAGCGCTAGACTAGGGAGATTAAATTTGCACCATACCTACAATCAGTCCCCCCCACTTTACCACACAGATTAAAGGTGTGTTACTTATGCGATGTGTTGTCGAGGGCCGGTACTGAACGCAAAATCTTGTGGTATCTTAGCCGAGTTAAACTGGCCCTTGATTTATTGTAAGCAAAGTAAAGTCGTCAGGATGGCCTAAGGCCGAACAGCGAGCGAGTCTATTCCCTTTTCACTAGCACTAGATCAAGGAGATTGTTTCTGCACCTACTATCAACTCCTCACTTTACCGCACAGATCCCTGAGCTATTCATGCACTGAGTTGGCGTGGGCCGGTATCGAACCCGGAACCTTGTGTTTCCTAGGTGGACGCTCTACCGACTGAGTTAAACCGGCTCTATATTACCTGAACTGAAGCACATATATATCCTTGGGAAAGATATGAATCCTACCCTCCCTCCAGCTATGGGTAAATAGTAGGGCAGACTGGGCTCTTTAACCTTGGTTAGGCAACCGGTCTAGGAGAAGGAAAACTCTGAATTCAAACCTGTTGAACTCCGCTTAAGAAATTGACCTTGTGTCACATCCTGCTCGTGCGTATTACTGAACTTTTAACCTCGAGTAAATTGAAATATATATTCAAGGTATTACAGTTTTATTGCCCGTCATCGAAATGATATAATAATGATTTTATTCATGATTCAGTAAAAAGAAAATGTTTGTTTTCATCATTCGATGAGGAGTGGCGTTGTATTTAAAAAGGAGAAACAAAATCATTAAGGTGTGTCCAAAACGTCTCGATGCAAAAGCTGTATTCATTTAGACCAGTTTTTCTCAACCTTTTTTTGTCATGCCCTATTTTATCACCTCTAAAATCCTGATGTACATCAGATTTTAGATGTGGTAATATATATTTTTTTATAATTTAAAAGGTTTGAGCTGAAGAAGCTTAAATGCCAATATTTTGGTTTAAACAAACTTGAAATGAACAAAGTATTCATGAAAAGTAAAATGAAATAATAAAAAAACAATAAAGAGAGAACATTTCTAGATTTAGACCCAAACCCCCTAAGTTAAAATCAACCCTTTAAAAATCAAATTTCCTCCTTAAATAAATTGCCCCAGATGGGCATACGCCATATGTTGGGAACCACTGGCTTAGACAAAAATGAACATTTTCCAAAATAATCCTCTTTCCAGAACATTTTTTGTCAAAATAGTTCTCTTTCTAGAATATTTTTTTCCAAATAGTCTCCTCTCCAGAATTCTTTTTCAAAATAGTTCTCTTTCCAGAACATTTGTTACAAAATAGTCCTCTTTCCAGAACATTTTTTTCCAAATAGTCCTCTTTCCAGAACATTTTTTTCCAAAATAGTCCTCTTTCCAGAACATTTTTTTTCCAAAATAGTCCTCTTTCCAGAAAATTTTTTTCCAAAATAGTCCTCTTTCCAGAACATTTTTTTCCAAATAGTCCTCTTTCCAGAACATTTTTTTCCAAATAGTCCTCTTTCCAGAACTTTTTTTTTCAAAATAGTTCTCTTTCCAGAACATTTTTTCAAATAGTCCTCTTTCCAGAACATTTTTTTGTCAAATAGTCCTCTTTGCAGAACATTTTGTCAAAATGTCCTCTTTCCAGAATTTTTTTCAAAATAGTTCTCTTTCCAGAACATTTTTCCAAATAGTCCTCTTTCCAGATCATTTTTCCAAATAGTCCTCTTTCCAGAACATTTTTTCAAATAGTACTCTTTCCAGAACATTTTTTTCCGAAATAGTCCTCTTTCCAGAATCTTGTTTTACAAATAGTCCTTTTTACGGAACATTTTTTCAAATTGTGCTCTTTCGAGAACATATTTTGTCAAATAGTCCTCGCTCCAGAACATTTTTTTTTCCAAATAGTCCTTTTTCCAGAATAGTTTTTCAAAATTCTCCTCTTTCCAGAACATTTATTTTTCAAAATAATCCTCTTTACAGAGATGTTTTTCAAAATATTCCTTTTCCCAGAACATTTTTTCAAAATAATCCTCTTTCCAGCAAGTTTTTAGGGGGGTGTTTCATAGTAGGAGCACCTCTAAAATTCCTCCTGATGCTCGGCCGTCAACTTTCTTTTAATGTCCTTGGTGTAGTATACTACGTCTGGGAATAATAGCAGTAAAAGTGTCTTCCACACTTCCCAGATCTCCAGAACTGGAACCTCAACCACCAGATGCAGTTTAGTTTCATACCCAGGACTTCGTTCTTTGGCGGATGCTTACCCCTCTGCTTGATATACAATCACGGCAAGACAAGTTCAAATCCTGGACGAGGATGTTTGCATTTCACATAGCGCTAACATCCCTGGGAAATTTATGAATCCAACTATTCTCCCTCTAGCTATGGATAAATAGTAGGGCAGACTGGTCTCTTTAACCTTGGTTTGTCCACCAGTCTATGTGAAGGAAAACTCTGAATTAAGACCTATTAAACACCACTTGACCTTGTGTTACATCCTACTCGTGTGGAGGTGTTGGTAAATATATAAATATATACATCTTTTATAATTTGCCCCATAGCACATCCTTAGTTTCTCTATCGAGTTTATTTCCATATTTGTTGCATCTAGTATATACCGTCCTTGTTTTTCTCTTTCTCCTTTCTATACTTATATAAGGTGTGTCAAAAAGTATCGAGATTTCTTGTACTTGTTAACACAACTTGTATTCTGAAAAAAAAAAGCTTCATTTCACATAGCGCAAATACCCTTGGGAAAAGTATAAATCCAATTCTCCCTCCAGCTATGGATAACTTGTAGGGTAGACTAGGCTCTTTAACCATGGCTAGGTAACTAGTCTAGGAGAAGGAAAACTCTGGTCAAACATGTTAGCGGAGTTCGCTTAAGAAATTGACCTGGTGTCACATCCTGCTCGTGCGGAGGTGTGCGTATATATATAGATATATACATCTTATTTGATCGCAATGTTCTTCAACCGCATATTTCACTTCATACCTTTCTCTTTGTCTTTGCAGCTGCTTCATTCATCCAGTCTACCTACCTCGTTTTTTTATCTTCTCCCTATCTATGCTTATATATTCATCTTTTTACTGTCCGTCGACAACTATCTTTAACTTGTGTCTTTATATCTTACTATATTTCTCTGCTTTTCGCCTCGTCACGTGAGGAAACTGGACAGCTTTCACCTCAGATGCCTACGCCGCATTCTACGCATCCGCTGGCAGGACAAAGTGCCCAACACAGAAGTACTGGAACGAGAAAACGTAAACAGCATGCCCGCCATCATCTGCGAGAGACGCCTGCGCTGGCTTGGCCATGTCAGGGGATGGACAAAGGCCGCATCCCCAAAGACCTACTGTATGGTGAACTAGTGGAGGGCACCCGACCGGTAGGGAGACCAAGTCTACGCTTCAAAGATGTCTGCAAGAGAGACATGAAGACATGCCACATCGACATAAACACATGGGAGTCTTGTGCAGAAGACCGTGCGACCTGGCGCCTCCTCGTCAAACAAGAAATGAAAGAGAGTGAAAAAGAGAGGAAAGAAGCCGCCACAGAAAAGAGAGCTAAAAGGAAGGAGAGACAACACACCCAACACCTACAGAAAGCATCACCTTTTGTTTGCACCCACTGCACCAGAGACAGCCATTCAAGGATCGGTCTGTTCAGCCACTCACGTAGCTGTGGGTAAAGAAAAAAAAGATTTTAAATGGACACTACGCCATCATCTTAAATAGACGGGAGGTTGCCAACCATATCTTACTATATTTCTTTCCCAACCGCACATTTTACTCCGTTCCTGTCTCCATGCCCTTCCAACTGCTTTCTCCATCCAGTCTGTCCAGTCCTTATTTCATTTTCCCAATCTCTCTTTCCTTATATGTTCTCCTTATCTCCCTGTCGACAACTATCAATCTTTTTTTACCGCGTATTTATATCCTACTACTTTTCCTTTCGTTTTCTTCTAGCACACTTCTCACTCCCTACCTCTCTCTTTGACTTTCAAGCTGTTTCTTCCATCTAGTCTATACCCTCTTCCTTAGCTTCTTCTTTCCCCTCTATATTCTTATATCTTTCTCTTACCTCCTCATCGACAACTATCAATCTTTTTTCCCTCCGTCTTTATATCCTACTACTTTTCCTTCCATTTTCTTCCGGCACACTTCTCACTCCCTACCTCTCTCTTTGACTTTCAAGCTGTTTCTTCCATCCAGTTTATCCCCTCTACCTTAACTTCTTCTTTCCCCTCTATATCCTTATATCTTTCTCTTACCTCCTCGTCGACAACTATCAATCTTTTTTTACCGCTACTTTATATCCTACTACTTTTCCCTCTACTTTTTTTCCAGCGCGTTTCTCACTCCCTACCTGTCTCAGTGACTTTCAAGCTGTTTCTTCAATCCAGTCTATCCGCTCTACCTTAACTTCTTCTTTCCCCTCTATATCCTTATATCTTTCTCTTACCTCCTCGTCGACAACTGTCAATCATTTTTACCGCTTCTTTATATACTACTACCTTTGCTTCCATTTTCTTCCATTGCGCTCCTCACTCCCTACCTGTCTCCGTGTCTTCTTCTTCCCTCCAGTCTATCCCCTCCTTCTAATTTTATTCTTTCCCCTCTCTATCATTATGACTTCCCCTAACTTGCTCGTCGACAACTATCTATCTTTTTTACCGCTTCTTTATATACTACTACTTTTCCATCCATCTTTTTAAAGCGCGCTTCTCACTCCTCACCTGTCTCCATCTCTTTCAAGCTATTTTTTTCATCCAAGCTATCGTCTCCTTCTTATTTCCCCTCTCTATTCTTGTATCTTTCTCTTACCTCCTCATCGACAACTATCAATCTTTTTTTACCGCTACTTTATATCCTTCTACTTTTCCCTCGAATCTTCTTACAGCACGTTTCTCACTCCCTACCTGTCTCTTTGACTTTCAAGCTGTTTCTTCCATCCGGTCTATCCCCTCTACCTTATCTTCTTCTTTCCCTCTATATCCTTATATCTTTCTCTTACCTCCTCATCGACAACTATCAATCTTTTTTTTTATCGCTACTTTATATCCTATACTTTTCCCTCTATCTTTTTTACAGTGCGCTTCTCACTCCCTACCTGTCCGTGATTTAAACTTTATTTCCATCTAGTCTATCCCCTCCTTCTTATTTTCTTATTTCCTCTCTATATCCTTATATCTTTCTCTTACCTCCTCATCGACAACTATCAATCTTTTTTTTTTATCGCTACTTTATATCCTATACTTTTCCCTCTATCTTTTTACAGTGCGCTTCTCACTCCCTACCTGTCCGTGATTTTAAAACTGTTATTTCCATCCAGTCTATCCCCTCCTTCTTATCTTCTTCTTTCCCCTCTATGTCCTTATATCTCTCTTACCTCCTCATCGACAACTATCAATCTTTTTTTACCGCGTCTTTATATCCTACTACTTTTCCTTTCGTTTTCTTCCAGCACACTTCTCACTCCTTACCTGTCTCTGTGAATTTCAAGCTGTTTCTTCCATCCAGTCTATCCCCTCTATCTTATCTTCTTCTTTCCCCTCTATGTCCTTATATCTTTCTCTTACCTCCTCATCGACAACTATCAATCTTTTTTCCCTCCGTCTTTATATCCTACTACTTTTCCTTCCATTTTCTCCTACTGCGCTTTTTACTCCCTTCCTGTCTCCGTGTCTTCTTCTTCCATCCCGTCTATCCCCTCCTTCGTATTTTCTTCCTCCCCCTCTCTTTCAAGCTGTTTTCTATTAAACAGTTTACGACTTGAATCAATAAAATAGATTAATTTTAGGCGCCGCCACGTCTACCGAAGACTTCTCTTCGAAAAAAAGGCCTACAGCTGTTTTGAAGTCGCGAACAGAGAAGAGGAACTATGCAAGTTGAATGCCGACCGCCTCTGCGCATGCGTGCGGTTGCAGTTGAGGAGAATTCGAGAGAAAACCAAACGAAGAAAACCCAAATAAAATCAAGTTGAATTAAACTCAAATGAAATAAATCGTGATCAAATGAAATTAGATAATTCTTTGTGTTACTCACTATCCCGGAATAAGCTGTGTAGGACGTTGGAATAATTCGGCTTGCGCCACCTAGCGTTAATACACGCAAGCACAACCTAAGTATACAGCTGCGAAGCTGGAGTAGAAGACAATGAAGGATTGGAACATCGAAGTTATAATATGCAAAGTCGATGGTTAAGAGGCATAAACAAATAATTATAAATGCACTAGACAGAGCGAAGTCACGTACAATAGCATAGGGTCTGCGTTCGCGCTCATGCAGACCATCACTGTTTCTAACATCATCATCGTCATCATCATCATGGCATGCCAACAGCAAGGATTCCCTTGATTCTCTCCCCCCCCCTCTCTCTCTCTCTCTCTCTCTCTCTCTATCTATCTATCTATCTATTTATCTATCTATCTATCTCGTGTCATTTGTCAATATCGGTCATTGCTCTTGTTAAGTCCCCCAGACGGCATACGGAGTCCTCACAAAGCTTATGAATGTAAGTTTAGGCTGGTGGGCCAACATTGGGGTTTCAACGTCTAGAGGTCCATTGGAAAATGTCGTCCTTACTTCTCCAGCTGTATCCAGCATGTATTTGTTACGATTTTTGTGGCCATTTGTGGAGATCCCTAGAGTTCCTCAGTGTTAGGTAGAATTCTTGTGTTCCTTAGTGTTAGACAGAATCCTTGTGTTGCTTAGTGTTAAGCAGAATCCTTGGTTGTTGGTTAGTGAAGAATCCCTGGTTGTTCCTTAGTGTTAAGCAGAATCCTTGGTCGTTCGTCCGTGTTAACTAAGAGCAACTGAAGATCGGCGACTAAATAGTTAACTAACCACGTATTCGAGCGTCTTGATTGGCTGATTGAATCCAGGCAGCCACGAAGAGTCTATAAGTTTTAGTGGTGTACTCCAGCACACCTGATATTACAAAATAATTCCAACAGTACAGCACGTCCTTTTTGGATGGTGTAGATATTTTTCTATATAAGCCACCCCTACTTATAGACTCGGCGAGAAACATGTGATCAAACTCTTGACCAATCGCTGGCAGTACTCTGCTGCTAATACAATACTTAAACCGACAGTACTGACCATAAATACTTCGACTTATCGAAAATATTCAACCCCATCAATTCTCTGATGGAATTTTAACCAACATTTTAAACAAACGCATTCCAAATCAATTCTATCTTTCAAAATATTTTGGAAAAAACATTTCTTTTCTTCTTCACTCATATTCTATTTTTACTAAAACTGATCCTTTTTTCGAACCTCAATTACCCAAGCCTCCTCCTATTAACGTAATATTGGTACAGCTATGTTTTTTAATTAACACACAACATATCAAATAAAAGATTCAGCCAACTTATTCATATCCTTTATTGATTTCATCATCATCATGTCGTGCAACTTGCACGGATATCCATAACGATCTCTCGCCAACCTTCCCTATCATTCATCGACTCTGGGAGCTCCTCCGTGCAGCAGCCCGCATCCCTACATAGTTGGTCAATGTAGGTCCTGGCTGGGCGGCCCACATTGGCGTGCCCATGTGCTGGTTTCCACAGTAGTACGTCTCTTACGATCTCGTCCTTTTCCTCCAGCAGTGTCCTGCATGTCTAGTCCGTCTTACTCGTATGGTTTGTGAGATGGGGGCAGGTGGCCATACAGTGGCTTTTTTGTGGGATGCTGCTTCCACGACGTAGGACTTCCCATGATGAGACTTTTTTTCCATATTCATTCAGATGCAATAAGGGTCATGTCAGCATATTCTAAGCCCCGCCAACAGGGCATTGTGCCTTTTCAGTTTTATGTTTGAATTTTATGTCCCTAAATTTTAATGTCTTTGGTGAAACTTAATTGCTGGGAGCAACGGAGTTAAATTCTGATCATAAAATAAGGATTTATTCTGTGTTTTAATCAATTCCAAAGCTGGAAATGTTTGGTCTGTTCTGTAGCTCTGAAATAGCGGATAGATTTCTTAGAAACCATCTTAATTCTGGAAAATATATATAGAAATATATGGTATAGAAATAGAAAAATAATATTAAATATAATGCTAACAAAGGTCTGTTTCAACCTATGGGATTTATAAAACATAATTCAATTAAAATCATTTTAAAATGAAACAAAAATATGTGCTCTGATGAAGACCAGTGTTTATAAAATGTCTTTTACCAAACATGTTGAAACAGACGTTTGTTTACTATATTTAATACAGAAATATGTAATCTAATTTTAATTTTTAATCTAATAATAACACTAATAACATGACCTGTAGATATACCACAGTATGATAATTTAGATATTACAACGTTTGATACGTTTACTTAAGAGCTATTTCAAAATAGTTCAATATGTAAAAAGTATATTAATCTTCATTTAACTCTATTTTTTCTTTCTTTTCTTCTTTTCATCTTTTCGTTATTTTCAATTGAAACATATTAGCGTTATCGCCCCCTGTCTATATATTCCCTCTCTCTCTTTCTTTCTTTCTTCTCTCTCTTCTCTTTCTTCTTTCTTCTTTCTTATTTATTTTTTCTGTATGCGCACATTTTCTTCCCTTTTTTTTTATCATAAAAACGAATGGTACATTATTTAGCTGAGGTGACGACACTCATAAAAAATAAGAATTCGGTAGATAATCAATTCAAGATACTCAGGATTTATATTTTTGCATTTCATCTTGTACGATATAGACGGTTTGATTTTTAACAGAGGGTATTGCAAGATGATAACTGTCGGAAAATTAAACAACAAGAGTATTAATATAAAGATGGGCACTGCGTCCACGTTCACCTCAAATATCAATATTTCTCAAAGGAGATATAAATTAATTGAAACAACTACTTTAGTTTCCTTTCTTTCACCGTATGGTCAGTTTTAGAGCCATTGTGACAGGGTGTAATCGATTTGTATTTTTTCCTCATATTAGGTCATTTGTAGCTGTGTGCAGTAATATAAATCTACTTTCAGGGTGTATGATGAAATTTGTTTGGCCTTTAAAATACTGCGTCATCCCTAATTTCCTTAGAATTTTATCACGCCCAGACACTATTGTCTCGACTGTCGATTATTTGTCCTACGACAATTGTCTGTGATGAAAGTTGCTTCAATTAGACCGTACAAAATTGTAACGCTGCACGAACAACTGGCGAGCCTTACAGATAGATGATGTATATTATAATAATAACTGTATTATTAGTTTGATTTTTTTACAATTAATTTTCACAAGGGAGTATATACTAAGTGCTATTACATAGAGTAGTTCCCTTTATTTATTACTAGAAGCATCTACCTAGCATCAACTGGATAGGGAATGCTGTAGAGATTTATTTTCTTTGAGATTTGCAAATTCCAGACATTTCAAGTATAATTCCAATGCTATTTCTATGTATATTTTTATGTTTAAATATATTTGCATGTAAATAAATTTTCATAATTTTTGAACAAAACCAAGAACCGGTGATATTTAATGTGTATATATATTTACATTGTCGTTAATTGTTTTATTTTCGTAGTTTAATCCGTCCATACATGCACACCAACTGCCCTTTATATATGTACTTTTTGCTAAAATAAACAAGCCTTGGTGATAAACCCAAACAACATGGCCAAATACAATGAAATAAGGCCGAACGTGTTGCAAATTTTTATCAACAATTGGTTTCATTAAACCAACCAACGTGGTCAAATACATCAAATAGGCCGAAACGTGTTGATTCCCGTTAATCCCATCGGTGCGAATTTTTCAACAATTGGTTTCATAAACCCAACCAACGGCCAAACACAATCAAATAAGCCGAATGGTATTCCCGTTTATCCGGCATCGGAGCAAATTTTTATCAACAATTGGTTTGATCAAACCCAACCAACATGGCAAATAAAATCAAATAAGGCCGAACGTGTTGGATTCCCGTTAATCCGGCATCGGTGCAAATTTTCATCAACAATTGGTTTCATAAACCCCCAACGGCCAAAACACAATCAATAAGGCCAACGTGTTGGATTCCCTTATCCGGCATCGGTGCAAATTTTTATCAACAATTGGTTCAAAACCCAACCAACAGGCAAATACAATTCAATAAGGTCGAACGTGTTGGATTCCCGTTAATCCGGCATCGGTGCAAATTTTCATCAACAATTGGTTTCATTAAACCCAACCAACATGGCCAAATACAATCAAAATAAGGCCGAACGTGTTGGATTCCCGTTAATCCGGCATCGGTGCAAATTTTCATAACAATTGGTTTCATTAAACCCAACAACATGGCCAAATACAATCAAATAAGGCCGAACGTTGGATTCCCGTTAATCCGGCATCGGTGCAAATTTTCATCAACAATTGGTTTCATTAAACCCAACCAACATGGCCAAATACAATCAAATAAGGCCGAACGTGTTGGATTCCCGTTAATCCGGCATCGTGCAAATTTTCATCACAATTGGTTTCATTAAACCCAACCAACATGGCCAAATACAATCAAATAAGGCCGAACGTGTGGATTCCCGTTAATCCGGCATCGGTGCAAATTTTCATCAGCAATTGGTTTCATTAAACCCTACCAACATGGCCAAATACAATCAAATAAGGCCGAACGTGTGGATTCCCGTTAATCCGGCATCGGTGCAAATTTTCATCAGCAATTGGTTTCATTAAACCCTACCAACATGGCCAAATACAATCAAATAAGGCCGAACGTGGATTCCCGTTAATCCGGCATCGGTGCAAATTTTCATCAGCAATTGGTTTCATTAAACCCTACCAACATGGCCAAATACAATCAAATAAGGCCGAACGTGTGGATTCCCGTTAATCCGGCATCGGTGCAAATTTTCATCAGCAATTGGTTTCATTAAACCCTACCAACATGGCCAAATACAATCAAATAAGGCCGAACGTTGGATTCCCGTTAATCCGGCATCGGTGCAAATTTTCATCAGCAATTGGTTTCATTAAACCCTACCAACATGGCCAAATACAATCAAATAAGGCCGAACGTGTGGATTCCCGTTAATCCGGCATCGGTGCAAATTTTCATCAGCAATTGGTTTCATTAAACCCTACCAACATGGCCAAATACAATCAAATAAGGCCGAACGTGGTGGATTCCCGTTAATCCGGCATCGGTGCAAATTTTCATCAGCAATTGGTTTCATTAAACCCTACCAACATGGCCAAATACAATCAAATAAGGCCGAACGTGTGGATTCCCGTTAATCCGGCATCGGTGCAAATTTTCATCAGCAATTGGTTTCATTAAACCCTACCAACAGCCAAATACAATCAAATAAGGCCGAACGTGGTGGATTCCCGTTAATCCGGCATCGGTGCAAATTTTCATCAGCAATTGGTTTCATTAAACCCTACCAACATGGCCAAATACAATCAAATAAGGCCGAACGGTGGATTCCCGTTAATCCGGCATCGGTGCAAATTTTCATCAGCAATTGGTTTCATTAAACCCTACCAACATGGCCAAATACAATCAAATAAGGCCGAACGTGTGGATTCCCGTTAATCCGGCATCGGTGCAAATTTTCATCAGCAATTGGTTTCATTAAACCCTACCAACATGGCCAAATACAATCAAATAAGGCCGAACGTGGTGGATTCCCGTTAATCCGGCATCGGTGCAAATTTTCATCAGCAATTGGTTTCATTAAACCCTACCAACATGGCCAAATACAATCAAATAAGGCCGAACGTGTGGATTCCCGTTAATCCGGCATCGGTGCAAATTTTCATCAGCAATTGGTTTCATTAAACCCTACCAACATGGCCAAATACAATCAAATAAGGCCGAACGTGTGGATTCCCGTTAATCCGGCATCGGTGCAAATTTTCATCAGCAATTGGTTTCATTAAACCCTACCAACATGGCCAAATACAATCAAATAAGGCCGAACGTGGTGGATTCCCGTTAATCCGGCATCGGTGCAAATTTTCATCAGCAATTGGTTTCATTAAACCCTACCAACATGGCCAAATACAATCAAATAAGGCCGAACGTGTGGATTCCCGTTAATCCGGCATCGGTGCAAATTTTCATCAGCAATTGGTTTCATTAAACCCTACCAACATGGCCAAATACAATCAAATAAGGCCGAACGTGTGGATTCCCGTTAATCCGGCATCGGTGCAAATTTTCATCAGCAATTGGTTTCATTAAACCCTACCAACATGGCCAAATACAATCAAATAAGGCCGAACGTGGTGGATTCCCGTTAATCCGGCATCGGTGCAAATTTTCATCAGCAATTGGTTTCATTAAACCCTACCAACATGGCCAAATACAATCAAATAAGGCCGAACGTGTGGATTCCCGTTAATCCGGCATCGGTGCAAATTTTCATCAGCAATTGGTTTCATTAAACCCTACCAACATGGCCAAATACAATCAAATAAGGCCGAACGTGTGGATTCCCGTTAATCCGGCATCGGTGCAAATTTTCATCAGCAATTGGTTTCATTAAACCCTACCAACATGGCCAAATACAATCAAATAAGGCCGAACGTGTGGATTCCCGTTAATCCGGCATCGGTGCAAATTTTCATCAGCAATTGGTTTCATTAAACCCTACCAACATGGCCAAATACAATCAAATAAGGCCGAACGTGTGGATTCCCGTTAATCCGGCATCGGTGCAAATTTTCATCAGCAATTGGTTTCATTAAACCCTACCAACATGGCCAAATACAATCAAATAAGGCCGAACGTGTGGATTCCCGTTAATCCGGCATCGGTGCAAATTTCATCAGCAATTGGTTTCATTAAACCCTACCAACATGGCCAAATACAATCAAATAAGGCCGAACGTGGTGGATTCCCGTTAATCCGGCATCGGTGCAAATTTTCATCAGCAATTGGTTTCATTAAACCCTACCAACATGGCCAAATACAATCAAATAAGGCCGAACGTGGTGGATTCCCGTTAATCCGGCATCGGTGCAAATTTCATCAGCAATTGGTTTCATTAAACCCTACCAACATGGCCAAATACAATCAAATAAGGCCGAACGTGGATTCCCGTTAATCCGGCATCGGTGCAAATTTTCATCAGCAATGGTTTCATTAAACCCTACCAACATGGCCAAATACAATCAAATAAGGCCGAACGTGTGGATTCCCGTTAATCCGGCATCGGTGCAAATTTTCATCAGCAATTGGTTTCATTAAACCCTACCAACATGGCCAAATACAATCAAATAAGGCCGAACGGTGGATTCCCGTTAATCCGGCATCGGTGCAAATTTTCATCAGCAATTGGTTTCATTAAACCCTACCAACATGGCCAAATACAATCAAATAAGGCCGAACGTGGTGGATTCCCGTTAATCCGGCATCGGTGCAAATTTTCATCAGCAATTGGTTTCATTAAACCCTACCAACATGGCCAAATACAATCAAATAAGGCCGAACGTGGATTCCCGTTAATCCGGCATCGGTGCAAATTTTCATCAGCAATTGGTTTCATTAAACCCTACCAACATGCCAAATACAATCAAATAAGGCCGAACGTGGTGGATTCCCGTTAATCCGGCATCGGTGCAAATTTTCATCAGCAATTGGTTTCATTAAACCCTACCAACATGGCCAAATACAATCAAATAAGGCCGAACGTGGTGGATTCCCGTTAATCCGGCATCGGTGCAAATTTTCATCAGCAATTGGTTTCATTAAACCCTACCAACATGGCCAAATACAATCAAATAAGGCCGAACGTGGTGGATTCCCGTTAATCCGGCATCGGTGCAAATTTTCATCAGCAATTTTTCATTAAACCCTACCAACATGGCCAAATACAATCAAATAAGGCCGAACGTGGTGGATTCCCGTTAATCCGGCATCGGTGCAAATTTTCATCAGCAATTGGTTTCATTAAACCCTACCAACATGGCCAAATACAATCAAATAAGGCCGAACGTGGTGGATTCCCGTTAATCCGGCATCGGTGCAAATTTTCATCAGCAATTGGTTTCATTAAACCCTACCAACATGGCCAAATACAATCAAATAAGGCCGAACGTGTGGATTCCCGTTAATCCGGCATCGGTGCAAATTTTCATCAGCAATTGGTTTCATTAAACCCTACCAACATGGCCAAATACAATCAAATAAGGCCGAACGTGGATTCCCGTTAATCCGGCATCGGTGCAAATTTTCATCAGCAATTGGTTTCATTAAACCCAACCAACATGGCCAAATACAATCAAATAAGGCCGAACGTGTGGATTCCCGTTAATCCGGCATCGGTGCAAATTTTCATCACAATTGGTTTCATTAAACCCAACCAACATGGCCAAATACAATCAAATAAGGCCGAACGTGTGGATTCCCGTTAATCCGGCATCGGTGCAAATTTTCATCACAATTGGTTTCATTAAACCCAACCAACATGGCCAAATACAATCAAATAAGGCCGAACGTGTGGATTCCCGTTAATCCGGCATCGGTGCAAATTTTCATCACAATTGGTTTCATTAAACCCAACCAACATGCCAAATACAATCAAATAAGGCCGAACGTGTGGATTCCCGTTAATCCGGCATCGGTGCAAATTTTCATCACAATTGGTTTCATTAAACCCTACCAACAGGCCAAATACAATCAAATAAGGCCGAACGTGGGATTCCCGTTAATCCGGCATCGGTCAAATTTCATTACAATTGGTTTCATTAAACCCTACCAACATGCCAAAACAATCAAATAAGCCGAACTGGTATTATCTCTCTCT
>CM042165.1:80527903-80542903 GCA_023376005.1 Doryteuthis pealeii
GATTAACGGATTCCACCACGTTCGGCCTGTATTGATATGTATTTGCCATGTTGGGTGGTTTAAATGAAACCAATGCTGATGAAAAATTTGCCACTGATGCCCGGAATTAACCGGAGAATCCACACGTCGCCTTATTTGATTGTATTTCTCTATGTTCGTAGTTGAATGAAACCAATTGCTGATGAAAAATTTGCACCGATGCCGGATTAACGGCAATCCACCACGGTTCGGCCTTATTGATTGTATTTGTCTATGTTGGTAGGTTAATGAAACCAATTGCTGATGAAAATTTGCACCGATGCCGGATTAACGGGAATCCACCACGTTCGCCTTATTTGATTGTATTTGGCCATGTGGTAGGGTTGATGAAACAATTGCTGATGAAATTTGCACTGATGCCGGATTAAGGATCCACCACGTTCGGCCTTATTTGATTGTATTTGCTATGTTGGAGGGTTAATGAACCAATTCTGATGAAAATTTGCACCGATGCCGGATTAACGGGAAATCCACCCCGTTCGGCTTATTTGATTGTATTTGGCCATGTTGGTAGGGTTTAATGAAACCAATTGCTGATGAAAATTTGCACCGATGCCGGAATAACGGGAATCCACCACGTTCGGCCTTATTTGATGTATATTGCTGTTGGTAGGGTTGAATGAAACCAATTGCTGATGAAATTTGCACCGATGCCGGATTAACGGAATCCACACGTTCGGCTTATGTGATTGTATTTGGCCATGTTGGTAGGGTTAATGAAACCAATTTGCTGATGAAAATTTGCACCGATGCCGGAATAACGGGAATCCACCACGTTCGGGCCTTATTTGATGTATTTGCTATGTTGGTAGGGTTTAATGAAACCAATTGCTGATGAAAATTTGCACCGATGCCGGATTAACGGGAATCCGACACGTTCGGCCTTATTTGATTGTATTTGGCATGTTTAGGTTTAATGAAACCAATTGCTGATGAAAATTTGCACCGATGCCGGATTAACGGGAATCCACCACGTTCGGCCTTATTTGATTGTATTTGGCTATGTTGGTAGGGTTTAATGAAACCAATTGCTGATGAAAATTTGCACCGATGCCGGATTAACGGGAATCCGACACGTTCGGCCTTATTTGATTGTATTTGGCCATGTTGGTAGGGTTTAATGAAACCAATTGCTGATGAAAATTTGCACCGATGCCGGATTAACGGGAATCCACCACGTTCGGGCTTTATTTGATTGTATTTGGCTATGTTGTGGTTTAATGAAACCAATTGGATGAAAATTTGCACCGATGCCGGATTAACGGGAATCCACACGTTCGGCCTTATTTGATTGTATTTGGCATGTGTGGTAGGGTAATGAAACCAATTGCTGATGAAAATTTGCAACCGATGCCGGATTAAGGGAATCCAACACGTTCGGCCTTATTTGATTTATTTGGCCATGTTGGTAGGGTTTAATGAAACCAATTGCTGATGAAAATTTTGCACCGATGCCGGATTAACGGGAATCCACCACGTTCGGCCTTATTTGATTGTATTGCCATTGTTGGTAGGGTTTAATGAAACCAATTGCTGATGAAAATTTGCACCGATGCCGGATTAACGGGAATCCACCACTTTCGGCCTTATTTATTGTATTTGGCCATGTTGGTAGGGTTAATGAAACAATTGCTGATGAAATTGCACCGATCCGGATTAACGGGAATCCACCACTTTCGGCCTTATTTATTGTATTTGGCCATATGGTAGGTTTAATGAAACCAATTGCTGATGAAAATTTGCACCGATGCCGATTAACGGGAATCCACCACGTTCGGCCTTATTTGATTGTATTTGGCTATGTTGGTAGGGTTTTGAAACCAATTTGCTGATGAAAATTTGCACCGATGCCGGATTAACCGGGAATCCGACACGTTCGGCCTTATTGATTGTATTTGGCCATGTTGGTAGGGTTAATGAAACCCTTACCAATGAGCCAAATACAATCAAATAAGGCCGAACGTGGTGGATTCCGTTAATCCGGCATCGGTGCAAATTTTCATCCAATTGGTTTCATTAAACCCAACCAACATGGCCAAATACAATCAAATAAGGCCGAACGTGTGGATTCCCGTTAATCCGGCATCGGTGCAAATTTTCATCACAATTGGTTTCATTAAACCCAACCAACATGGCCAAATACAATCAAATAAGGCCGAACGTGGTGGATTCCGTTAATCCGGCATCGGTGCAAATTTTCATCACAATTGGTTTCATTAAACCCAACCAACATGGCCAAATACAATCAAATAAGGCCGAACGTGGTGGATTCCCGTTAATCCGGCATCGGTGCAAATTTTCATCACAATTGGTTTCATTAAACCCAACCAACATGGCCAAATACAATCAAATAAGGCCGAACGTGTTGGATTCCCGTTAATCCGGCATCGGTGCAAATTTTCATCACAATTGGTTTCATTAAACCCAACCAACATGGCCAAATACAATCAAATAAGGCCGAACGTGGTGGATTCCCGTTAATCCGGCATCGGTGCAAATTTTCATCACAATTGGTTTCATTAAACCCAACCAACATGGCCAAATACAATCAAATAAGGCCGAACGTGGTGGATTCCCGTTAATCCGGCATCGGTGCAAATTTTCATCACAATTGGTTTCATTAAACCCAACCAACATGGCCAAATACAATCAAATAAGGCCGAACGTGGTGGATTCCCGTTAATCCGGCATCGGTGCAAATTTTCATCACAATTGGTTTCATTAAACCCAACCAACATGGCCAAATACAATCAAATAAGGCCGAACGTGTGGATTCCCGTTAATCCGGCATCGGTGCAAATTTTCATCACAATTGGTTTCATTAAACCCAACCAACATGGCCAAATACAATCAAATAAGGCCGAACGTGTGGATTCCCGTTAATCCGGCATCGGTGCAAATTTTCATCACAATTGGTTTCATTAAACCCAACCAACATGGCCAAATACAATCAAATAAGGCCGAACGTGGTGGATTCCCGTTAATCCGGCATCGGTGCAAATTTTCATCACAATTGGTTTCATTAAACCCAACCAACATGGCCAAATACAATCAAATAAGGCCGAACGTGGTGGATTCCCGTTAATCCGGCATCGGTGCAAATTTTCATCACAATTGGTTTCATTAAACCCAACCAACATGGCCAAATACAATCAAATAAGGCCGAACGTGTGGATTCCCGTTAATCCGGCATCGGTGCAAATTTTCATCACAATTGGTTTCATTAAACCCAACCAACATGGCCAAATACAATCAAATAAGGCCGAACGTGGTGGATTCCCGTTAATCCGGCATCGGTGCAAATTTTCATCACAATTGGTTTCATTAAACCCAACCAACATGGCCAAATACAATCAAATAAGGCCGAACGTGGTGGATTCCCGTTAATCCGGCATCGGTGCAAATTTTCATCACAATTGGTTTCATTAAACCCAACCAACATGGCCAAATACAATCAAATAAGGCCGAACGTGGTGGATTCCCGTTAATCCGGCATCGGTGCAAATTTTCATCACAATTGGTTTCATTAAACCCTACCAACATGGCCAAATACAATCAAATAAGGCCGAACGTGGTGGATTCCCGTTAATCCGGCATCGGTGCAAATTTTCATCACAATTGGTTTCATTAAACCCAACCAACATGGCCAAATACAATCAAATAAGGCCGAACGTGGTGGATTCCCGTTAATCCGGCATCGGTGCAAATTTTCATCACAATTGGTTTCATTAAACCCAACCAACATGGCCAAATACAATCAAATAAGGCCGAACGTGGTGGATTCCCGTTAATCCGGCATCGGTGCAAATTTTCATCACAATTGGTTTCATTAAACCCAACCAACATGGCCAAATACAATCAAATAAGGCCGAACGTGGTGGATTCCCGTTAATCCGGCATCGGTGCAAATTTTCATCACAATTGGTTTCATTAAACCCAACCAACATGGCCAAATACAATCAAATAAGGCCGAACGTGTGGATTCCCGTTAATCCGGCATCGGTGCAAATTTTCATCACAATTGGTTTCATTAAACCCAACCAACATGGCCAAATACAATCAAATAAGGCCGAACGTGGTGGATTCCCGTTAATCCGGCATCGGTGCAAATTTTCATCACAATTGGTTTCATTAAACCCAACCAACATGGCCAAATACAATCAAATAAGGCCGAACGTGTGGATTCCCGTTAATCCGGCATCGGTGCAAATTTTCATCACAATTGGTTTCATTAAACCCAACCAACATGGCCAAATACAATCAAATAAGGCCGAACGTGTGGATTCCCGTTAATCCGGCATCGGTGCAAATTTTCATCACAATTGGTTTCATTAAACCCAACCAACATGGCCAAATACAATCAAATAAGGCCGAACGTGGTGGATTCCCGTTAATCCGGCATCGGTGCAAATTTTCATCACAATTGGTTTCATTAAACCCAACCAACATGGCCAAATACAATCAAATAAGGCCGAACGTGTGGATTCCCGTTAATCCGGCATCGGTGCAAATTTTCATCACAATTGGTTTCATTAAACCCAACCAACATGGCCAAATACAATCAAATAAGGCCGAACGTGGTGGATTCCCGTTAATCCGGCATCGGTGCAAATTTTCATCACAATTGGTTTCATTAAACCCAACCAACATGGCCAAATACAATCAAATAAGGCCGAACGTGTGGATTCCCGTTAATCCGGCATCGGTGCAAATTTTCATCACAATTGGTTTCATTAAACCCAACCAACATGGCCAAATACAATCAAATAAGGCCGAACGTGGTGGATTCCCGTTAATCCGGCATCGGTGCAAATTTTCATCACAATTGGTTTCATTAAACCCAACCAACATGGCCAAATACAATCAAATAAGGCCGAACGTGTGGATTCCCGTTAATCCGGCATCGGTGCAAATTTTCATCACAATTGGTTTCATTAAACCCAACCAACATGGCCAAATACAATCAAATAAGGCCGAACGTGGTGGATTCCCGTTAATCCGGCATCGGTGCAAATTTTCATCACAATTGGTTTCATTAAACCCAACCAACATGGCCAAATACAATCAAATAAGGCCGAACGTGGTGGATTCCCGTTAATCCGGCATCGGTGCAAATTTTCATCACAATTGGTTTCATTAAACCCTACCAACATGGCCAAATACAATCAAATAAGGCCGAACGTTGGATTCCCGTTAATCCGGCATCGGTGCAAATTTTCATCACAATTGGTTTCATTAAACCCAACCAACATGGCCAAATACAATCAAATAAGGCCGAACGTGTGGATTCCCGTTAATCCGGCATCGGTGCAAATTTTCATCACAATTGGTTTCATTAAACCCAACCAACATGGCCAAATACAATCAAATAAGGCCGAACGTGGTGGATTCCCGTTAATCCGGCATCGGTGCAAATTTTCATCACAATTGGTTTCATTAAACCCAACCAACATGGCCAAATACAATCAAATAAGGCCGAACGTGGTGGATTCCCGTTAATCCGGCATCGGTGCAAATTTTCATCACAATTGGTTTCATTAAACCCAACCAACATGGCCAAATACAATCAAATAAGGCCGAACGTGTGGATTCCCGTTAATCCGGCATCGGTGCAAATTTTCATCACAATTGGTTTCATTAAACCCAACCAACATGGCCAAATACAATCAAATAAGGCCGAACGTGTGGATTCCCGTTAATCCGGCATCGGTGCAAATTTTCATCACAATTGGTTTCATTAAACCCAACCAACATGGCCAAATACAATCAAATAAGGCCGAACGTGGTGGATTCCCGTTAATCCGGCATCGGTGCAAATTTTCATCACAATTGGTTTCATTAAACCCAACCAACATGGCCAAATACAATCAAATAAGGCCGAACGTGTGGATTCCCGTTAATCCGGCATCGGTGCAAATTTTCATCACAATTGGTTTCATTAAACCCAACCAACATGGCCAAATACAATCAAATAAGGCCGAACGTGGTGGATTCCCGTTAATCCGGCATCGGTGCAAATTTTCATCACAATTGGTTTCATTAAACCCAACCAACATGGCCAAATACAATCAAATAAGGCCGAACGTGTGGATTCCCGTTAATCCGGCATCGGTGCAAATTTTCATCACAATTGGTTTCATTAAACCCAACCAACATGGCCAAATACAATCAAATAAGGCCGAACGTGTTGGATTCCCGTTAATCCGGCATCGGTGCAAATTTTCATCACAATTGGTTTCATTAAACCCAACCAACATGGCCAAATACAATCAAATAAGAACGTGGTGGATTCCCGTTAATCCGGCATCGGTGCAAATTTTCATCACAATTGGTTTCATTAAACCCAACCAACATGGCCAAATACAATCAAATAAGGCCGAACGTGTGGATTCCCGTTAATCCGGCATCGGTGCAAATTTTCATCACAATTGGTTTCATTAAACCCAACCAACATGGCCAAATACAATCAAATAAGGCCGAACGTGTGGATTCCCGTTAATCCGGCATCGGTGCAAATTTTCATCACAATTGGTTTCATTAAACCCAACCAACATGGCCAAATACAATCAAATAAGGCCGAACGTGTGGATTCCCGTTAATCCGGCATCGGTGCAAATTTTCATCACAATTGGTTTCATTAAACCCAACCAACATGGCCAAATACAATCAAATAAGGCCGAACGTGGTGGATTCCCGTTAATCCGGCATCGGTGCAAATTTTCATCACAATTGGTTTCATTAAACCCAACCAACATGGCCAAATACAATCAAATAAGGCCGAACGTGTGGATTCCCGTTAATCCGGCATCGGTGCAAATTTTCATCACAATTGGTTTCATTAAACCCAACCAACATGGCCAAATACAATCAAATAAGGCCGAACGTGTGGATTCCCGTTAATCCGGCATCGGTGCAAATTTTCATCACAATTGGTTTCATTAAACCCAACCAACATGGCCAAATACAATCAAATAAGGCCGAACGTGTGGATTCCCGTTAATCCGGCATCGGTGCAAATTTTCATCACAATTGGTTTCATTAAACCCAACCAACATGGCCAAATACAATCAAATAAGGCCGAACGTGTGGATTCCCGTTAATCCGGCATCGGTGCAAATTTTCATCACAATTGGTTTCATTAAACCCAACCAACATGGCCAAATACAATCAAATAAGGCCGAACGTGGTGGATTCCCGTTAATCCGGCATCGGTGCAAATTTTCATCACAATTGGTTTCATTAAACCCAACCAACATGGCCAAATACAATCAAATAAGGCCGAACGTGGTGGATTCCCGTTAATCCGGCATCGGTGCAAATTTTCATCACAATTGGTTTCATTAAACCCAACCAACATGGCCAAATACAATCAAATAAGGCCGAACGTGTGGATTCCCGTTAATCCGGCATCGGTGCAAATTTTCATCACAATTGGTTTCATTAAACCCAACCAACATGGCCAAATACAATCAAATAAGGCCGAACGTGTGGATTCCCGTTAATCCGGCATCGGTGCAAATTTTCATCACAATTGGTTTCATTAAACCCAACCAACATGGCCAAATACAATCAAATAAGGCCGAACGTGTGGATTCCCGTTAATCCGGCATCGGTGCAAATTTTCATCACAATTGGTTTCATTAAACCCAACCAACATGGCCAAATACAATCAAATAAGGCCGAACGTGTGGATTCCCGTTAATCCGGCATCGGTGCAAATTTTCATCACAATTGGTTTCATTAAACCCAACCAACATGGCCAAATACAATCAAATAAGGCCGAACGTGTGGATTCCCGTTAATCCGGCATCGGTGCAAATTTTCATCACAATTGGTTTCATTAAACCCAACCAACATGGCCAAATACAATCAAATAAGGCCGAACGTGTGGATTCCCGTTAATCCGGCATCGGTGCAAATTTTCATCACAATTGGTTTCATTAAACCCAACCAACATGGCCAAATACAATCAAATAAGGCCGAACGTGTGGATTCCCGTTAATCCGGCATCGGTGCAAATTTTCATCACAATTGGTTTCATTAAACCCAACCAACATGGCCAAATACAATCAAATAAGGCCGAACGTGTGGATTCCCGTTAATCCGGCATCGGTGCAAATTTTCATCACAATTGGTTTCATTAAACCCAACCAACATGGCCAAATACAATCAAATAAGGCCGAACGTTGGATTCCCGTTAATCCGGCATCGGTGCAAATTTTCATCACAATTGGTTTCATTAAACCCAACCAACATGGCCAAATACAATCAAATAAGGCCGAACGTGTGGATTCCCGTTAATCCGGCATCGGTGCAAATTTTCATCACAATTGGTTTCATTAAACCCAACCAACATGGCCAAATACAATCAAATAAGGCCGAACGTGGTGGATTCCCGTTAATCCGGCATCGGTGCAAATTTTCATCACAATTGGTTTCATTAAACCCAACCAACATGGCCAAATACAATCAAATAAGGCCGAACGTGTGGATTCCCGTTAATCCGGCATCGGTGCAAATTTTCATCACAATTGGTTTCATTAAACCCAACCAACATGGCCAAATACAATCAAATAAGGCCGAACGTGTGGATTCCCGTTAATCCGGCATCGGTGCAAATTTTCATCACAATTGGTTTCATTAAACCCAACCAACATGGCCAAATACAATCAAATAAGGCCGAACGTGTGGATTCCCGTTAATCCGGCATCGGTGCAAATTTTCATCACAATTGGTTTCATTAAACCCAACCAACATGGCCAAATACAATCAAATAAGGCCGAACGTGTGGATTCCCGTTAATCCGGCATCGGTGCAAATTTTCATCAACAATTGGTTTCATTAAACCCAACCAACATGGCCAAATACAATCAAATAAGGCCGAACGTGTTGGATTCCCGTTAATCCGGCATCGGTGCAAATTTTCATCACAATTGGTTTCATTAAACCCAACCAACATGGCCAAATACAATCAAATAAGGCCGAACGTGTGGATTCCCGTTAATCCGGCATCGGTGCAAATTTTCATCAACAATTGGTTTCATTAAACCCAACCAACATGGCCAAATACAATCAAATAAGGCCGAACGTGGTGGATTCCCGTTAATCCGGCATCGGTGCAAATTTTCATCACAATTGGTTTCATTAAACCCAACCAACATGGCCAAATACAATCAAATAAGGCCGAACGTGTGGATTCCCGTTAATCCGGCATCGGTGCAAATTTTCATCACAATTGGTTTCATTAAACCCAACCAACATGGCCAAATACAATCAAATAAGGCCGAACGTGTGGATTCCCGTTAATCCGGCATCGGTGCAAATTTTCATCACAATTGGTTTCATTAAACCCAACCAACATGGCCAAATACAATCAAATAAGGCCGAACGTGTGGATTCCCGTTAATCCGGCATCGGTGCAAATTTTCATCAACAATTGGTTTCATTAAACCCAACCAACATGGCCAAATACAATCAAATAAGGCCGAACGTGGTGGATTCCCGTTAATCCGGCATCGGTGCAAATTTTCATCACAATTGGTTTCATTAAACCCAACCAACATGGCCAAATACAATCAAATAAGGCCGAACGTGGTGGATTCCCGTTAATCCGGCATCGGTGCAAATTTTCATCACAATTGGTTTCATTAAACCCAACCAACATGGCCAAATACAATCAAATAAGGCCGAACGTGTGGATTCCCGTTAATCCGGCATCGGTGCAAATTTTCATCAACAATTGGTTTCATTAAACCCAACCAACATGGCCAAATACAATCAAATAAGGCCGAACGTGTGGATTCCCGTTAATCCGGCATCGGTGCAAATTTTCATCACAATTGGTTTCATTAAACCCAACCAACATGGCCAAATACAATCAAATAAGGCCGAACGTGTGGATTCCCGTTAATCCGGCATCGGTGCAAATTTTCATCACAATTGGTTTCATTAAACCCAACCAACATGGCCAAATACAATCAAATAAGGCCGAACGTGTGGATTCCCGTTAATCCGGCATCGGTGCAAATTTTCATCACAATTGGTTTCATTAAACCCAACCAACATGGCCAAATACAATCAAATAAGGCCGAACGTGTGGATTCCCGTTAATCCGGCATCGGTGCAAATTTTCATCACAATTGGTTTCATTAAACCCCCAACATGGCCAAATACAATCAAATAAGGCCGAACGTGTGGATTCCCGTTAATCCGGCATCGGTGCAAATTTTCATCAACAATTGGTTTCATTAAACCCAACCAACATGGCCAAATACAATCAAATAAGGCCGAACGTGGTGGATTCCCGTTAATCCGGCATCGGTGCAAATTTTCATCAACAATTGGTTTCATTAAACCCAACCAACATGGCCAAATACAATCAAATAAGGCCGAACGTGTGGATTCCCGTTAATCCGGCATCGGTGCAAATTTTCATCACAATTGGTTTCATTAAACCCAACCAACATGGCCAAATACAATCAAATAAGGCCGAACGTGTGGATTCCCGTTAATCCGGCATCGGTGCAAATTTTCATCAACAATTGGTTTCATTAAACCCAACCAACATGGCCAAATACAATCAAATAAGGCCGAACGTGTGGATTCCCGTTAATCCGGCATCGGTGCAAATTTTCATCAACAATTGGTTTCATTAAACCCAACCAACATGGCCAAATACAATCAAATAAGGCCGAACGTGTGGATTCCCGTTAATCCGGCATCGGTGCAAATTTTCATCACAATTGGTTTCATTAAAAACCAACATGGCCAAATACAATCAATAAGGCCGAACGTGTTGGATTCCCGTTAATCCGGCATCGGTGCAAATTTTCATCACAATTGGTTTCATTAAACCCAACCAACATGGCCAAATACAATCAAATAAGGCCGAACGTGTGGATTCCCGTTAATCCGGCATCGGTGCAAATTTTCATCACAATTGGTTTCATTAAACCCAACCAACATGGCCAAATACAATCAAATAAGGCCGAACGTGGTGGATTCCCGTTAATCCGGCATCGGTGCAAATTTTCATCACAATTGGTTTCATTAAACCCAACCAACATGGCCAAATACAATCAAATTGGATTCCCGTTAATCCGGCATCGGTGCAAATTTTCATCACAATTGGTTTCATTAAACCCAACCAACATGGCCAAATACAATCAAATAAGGCCGAACGTGTTGGATTCCCGTTAATCCGGCATCGGTGCAAATTTTCAACAATTGGTTTCATTAAACCCAACCAACATGGCCAAATACAATCAAATAAGGCCGAACGTGGTGGATTCCCGTTAATCCGGCATCGGTGCAAATTTTCATCACAATTGGTTTCATTAAACCCAACCAACATGGCCAAATACAATCAAATAAGGCCGAACGTGTGGATTCCCGTTAATCCGGCATCGGTGCAAATTTTCATCACAATTGGTTTCATTAAACCCAACCAACATGGCCAAATACAATCAAATAAGGCCGAACGTGTTGGATTCCCGTTAATCCGGCATCGGTGCAAATTTTCATCACAATTGGTTTCATTAAACCCAACCAACATGGCCAAATACAATCAAATAAGGCCGAACGTGTGGATTCCCGTTAATCCGGCATCGGTGCAAATTTTCATCACAATTGGTTTCATTAAACCCAACCAACATGGCCAAATACAATCAAATAAGGCCGAACGTGGTGGATTCCCGTTAATCCGGCATCGGTGCAAATTTTCATCACAATTGGTTTCATTAAACCCAACCAACATGGCCAAATACAATCAAATAAGGCCGAACGTGTGGATTCCCGTTAATCCGGCATCGGTGCAAATTTTCATCACAATTGGTTTCATTAAACCCAACCAACATGGCCAAATACAATCAAATAAGGCCGAACGTGTGGATTCCCGTTAATCCGGCATCGGTGCAAATTTTCATCACAATTGGTTTCATTAAACCCAACCAACATGGCCAAATACAATCAAATAAGGCCGAACGTGTTGGATTCCCGTTAATCCGGCATCGGTGCAAATTTTCATCACAATTGGTTTCATTAAACCCAACCAACATGGCCAAATACAATCAAATAAGGCCGAACGTGTTGGATTCCCGTTAATCCGGCATCGGTGCAAATTTTCATCACAATTGGTTTCATTAAACCCAACCAACATGGCCAAATACAATCAAATAAGGCCGAACGTGTTGGATTCCCGTTAATCCGGCATCGGTGCAAATTTTCATCACAATTGGTTTCATTAAACCCAACCAACATGGCCAAATACAATCAAATAAGGCCGAACGTGTGGATTCCCGTTAATCCGGCATCGGTGCAAATTTTCATCACAATTGGTTTCATTAAACCCAACCAACATGGCCAAATACAATCAAATAAGGCCGAACGTGTGGATTCCCGTTAATCCGGCATCGGTGCAAATTTTCATCACAATTGGTTTCATTAAACCCAACCAACATGGCCAAATACAATCAAATAAGGCCGAACGTGTTGGATTCCCGTTAATCCGGCATCGGTGCAAATTTTCATCACAATTGGTTTCATTAAACCCAACCAACATGGCCAAATACAATCAAATAAGGCCGAACGTGTGGATTCCCGTTAATCCGGCATCGGTGCAAATTTTCATCACAATTGGTTTCATTAAACCCAACCAACATGGCCAAATACAATCAAATAAGGCCGAACGTGTGGATTCCCGTTAATCCGGCATCGGTGCAAATTTCATCACAATTGGTTTCATTAAACCCAACCAACATGGCCAAATACAATCAAATAAGGCCGAACGTGTGGATTCCCGTTAATCCGGCATCGGTGCAAATTTTCATCACAATTGGTTTCATTAAACCCAACCAACATGGCCAAATACAATCAAATAAGGCCGAACGTGTGGATTCCCGTTAATCCGGCATCGGTGCAAATTTTCATCACAATTGGTTTCATTAAACCCAACCAACATGGCCAAATACAATCAAATAAGGCCGAACGTGTGGATTCCCGTTAATCCGGCATCGGTGCAAATTTTCATCACAATTGGTTTCATTAAACCCAACCAACATGGCCAAATACAATCAAATAAGGCCGAACGTGTTGGATTCCCGTTAATCCGGCATCGGTGCAAATTTTCATCACAATTGGTTTCATTAAACCCAACCAACATGGCCAAATACAATCAAATAAGGCCGAACGTGTTGGATTCCCGTTAATCCGGCATCGGTGCAAATTTTCATCACAATTGGTTTCATTAAACCCAACCAACATGGCCAAATACAATCAAATAAGGCCGAACGTGTTGGATTCCCGTTAATCCGGCATCGGTGCAAATTTTCATCACAATTGGTTTCATTAAACCCAACCAACATGGCCAAATACAATCAAATAAGCCGAACGTGTGGATTCCGTTAATCGGCATCGGTGCAAATTTTCATCAGCAATTGGTTTCATTAAACCCAACCAACTTGGCCAAATATAATCAAATTGATTTATAAAAGCTTTTCTCCCCAAAGAATCGAGAAATGCCATCGAAAATGTCTTAAACTCAACCAATCTTTAGTTATTGATGATTTCTGATTTTTCATAATAAAATCAATATTTAATTTATCTATCTGTAACTAAATTAGTATCTGAAATTTTCATAATTTCATTTATACAAAACTGCACATATTCCAAAAGAAAACGTAAAGTCCACTTCCGTAGCGTAAGATGCTTAATTGCAAGATGATAGACTCGGATACATTGTACAGCATCTTCCACTAAGCCAATACTTATAAATATATATCAAGATATACATTTTAAAATGTAGGTACAGAGTGGGGTCATATATTTTGATAGATCTTTGAAAGTCGCATCTTGATAAGTCAGTGACAGTTTTATATATAATTGTGGATGGGGAAGGATACAACGGTGACAGAAAGAATAAACTTTGTTGTTAGGGAAGGGAAATGTAGAAAAATTAGATGGTGATTATTCCCTGTCCAAGGAAAACTCTACATGAGGTCAAATTGAACACCTTCGCTGTCAAATTTTCAAGAAAAGAAAGAAAAATCTATTTTAGAATATACGAGAGTGATCAAAAAGTTGTTAAGTATCTGGCCGCCATCCTTGGCCAGTTGTAAAAGAACTTAAAGTAAATAAGTAATTAAGTCAATAAGTCATGTGATATTGTTTCCTTTAGGTCCGACGTCCACGAAGATCCAAGTATCAATGAGCTAAGATTAGAATCGGCCAGTATAAATACACCAACAGCAGCACTGCTAGTGATTGGATAAGAAGGCTGGTCACATGGTAGCCGACGAGTCTGTAAGTAGAAGTGACCATTTGCCTCACGCCTTATATCAAAAAATTCCAACAAAATTAAGGCCATTTTCTTTATTTTATGTGAAGTTTTTTTTAATATAAAACTAAGGCCGACATTGAGACCCTAACAAGGCTCAGAGCAAGAATCCGACGAGTAAGACCCAACTTGCCAATCGACAATATCCTCATTATGCATGGACAATGCTCGACTACACACAAGCTTCTGGACAAGGGAGAAAATCACCTCATTCGAGTGGACAACTTTACCGCATCCTTCATACTCAACAGATTTAGTGCCTTCAGACTATCATCACTTCGGCCCCATGAAAGATAGTTTGAGAGGCAAACATTATTATATTCCAGAATCGAAGTGAAATCTGTGGTGAAGATGTGGTTTCAAGAACAGTTAACATACGGGACAGGGACACATGCTGTTGAGAGATGTATGATTCATGTTCTTGTGTTGGTAATAATATCTGCCCTAAACCATCATCCTGTTATGATATTTATTTCGACCAGAAACTCGAAATGAGTCTAGCCTCTTCAGACAGGTTTTAAAAACATTGCTCTGTATATGATTAATTTATTGATTATTATACATTGAGCTCTATTAGGGATTTATAAAAATCCTTATATGAATATATATGTTTGCACTTACAGGAGCAT
>CM042165.1:80545403-80550403 GCA_023376005.1 Doryteuthis pealeii
CAAAACGGACGTTGAGTCTTCCGTTCCCGTGCGACAAAGCGCGTATGTTACCAGAGCCTTGTTCCCAGAGTTCCTATACAAATGATAAATCAATACATGGTTTCAACCTCTTTTTCCTCTTACACTTTTCATGTTCTGTGGAATATCCTCGTATCCTTTTTCATGGTTTGGAAGTGAACTATTGTTACATCTGTATTGCTATTCTTATTAAATTTTCATTATTTGATTATTCGGACAATTATCCTTATCTTTATTGTTACCTAGACAACATTTCGGCCTTCCTCAGGTGTTTCTTGTCGAACTCGGGAAACTTCTCGGACTCGGGAACCTTCTCTTTGAACTCAGGAACCTTGTTGTGGAACTCCGGAGCCTTCATGTCGTAATCGGGAGCCTTCACAAAACCGAACCCTTTATTCAGTCCAAGGGGGTAGACCGTTAATTATTCTGTACTATTATTGCCCGTAGCCAGGATTTAATCTGCAACCTAGAGATGATTTTTCACTTAGAACTGTACTAATTCAAACCTTATATCCGTTGCGCCATATGTCCAGTTGTATATAACAATAAATATGAGGACAACAGTCCGAATAATCTAACTAATACAAATTGTCAAGCCTCACCTGAAAGATTAGTTATTTATCAAATGTTATTAACCTACATAAATCGACATGTCTTTTCTACTACCGAATATTCATGGTTGGGTTATCCACTTTTCGATAACCTAATGCATTATTGAAATGCGAATGTTAGCTTTGAACTAATACCCCGGTAAATTCTTATTTCTTCTCTCGCAGATTTATTTTTCTCGCTGTGCTCATCATCATATTTCACTGTGAATCGGTGAGCCACGACTCACAGGTTGGGAAGCGCTATTCTAGAGCAAAGAAATGCTTTGCAAGCAATTGTTACTGTTCGATTTATCTTGCACTGAAACGGGGAAAAAAGTGAAGGCCATATCGATACAACAGTTTCAGTAGCAACACCAGAGGCTAAAGTAGAAGCACCAACTGTAGATGCTGCTGCTGCTGCTGCTGCTGTTGTTGCTGCTGTTGCAATCGTTGCAACTGCAACACTTCTTTTTTCCCCTATTCTCTTCGTAATTGTTGCAATATATCAGATGCTTGCAATTCTGCAGCAAAGAGCATCATTATTGTTTATGTTCTTGTATTTATGTGGTTTGAAAAAAAAAATCAATCTTTTCTTCTCTCTCATTTCTCTTTCTTCAATTTATTTGAAATTTTTTTTCTAATTTTACGCATAATACCTGTAAAAAATTAGGGCATTCTTATTTGTGTATAAATCTACAGTTCTGATTAGAAACATATTTGATAATTATAGCTTACTAATTATCCTTAATAAAAAAATAGCAATTATTTTTTATCTATTAATAATAGAGATTCGCTTCCGGTTTTTGTCTGTAACAAAAACTACGTCACTGCCTACGTCACACTGCCCAAAATCGTCATAAATAGAATACACTCAAAATTTGAGCATGCAATGTTAGACAGTCCTCATTGGGTTTTTTTAAACAAGATTTAATAAATACATACCTGGTATTATATATTTATATATAGTTTGTTTTTATTTTAATATATATTTAAAGTTATCAGAACTAAGTTTCCATTTTCAAATTTTGTTACTTTTTACTCCTTTAATGAATTTATTTTATTTTTTACACCTTTAATAGATTTGATGATTTTACTTTACTTAGGATACAAACTCTCTGATATTAAATTTTCAAACTCCCATCCCCTCAGGCAATATTTATTTTACGTCGCCCAGAGGGCGTTTTTTTAATTTGCTAGTACAAATAACTAATAATCCTACTCCTTAATTATAGCTTAGTTGGTATCCTTAGTAGTGTCATTCGTATGACGTTAAATATCATTTAATGATGAAGTTCCCTTCTGGAGCTCTGTGCAGCCATGGTGTAGCTATGCATCGCCATTCCACCCAAGTTAAACCTAACCTAGATCGGTAGTACCTGTTACGACTTCATCTATGTGTAAAGGCCGAATTTTTGTCTGAAGTAAAGACTACATCTGCGTGTCCTGCAAAATAGACAAGAACTCAGATGAGTGTTAAAAAGAGATATTGGGACCGCACATATGCACTAGTACCTGTTATGTTCCCGTAGATGGGTTAAATAGAAAATAATGAGATACAAAATGTGTTAAAAAACTGAATTTTAAAACTAATTCAGTACCGAACATAAAGCAAATAAAGCAAATTTTCTTCGGCATAAAATAGCCCAACAAGGGTTGTCATGCCGTAAAATCCAACCAACCAACTCATTCTTTGTAATTATAGTTCCATTATTTTTATGGCATCAAGTACCAGTATCAAACAAAAATCATTTTGAAACAGATCTATTTGAACTATAGATAGGACCTTAACAGGTACTACCACTGCGGGACAGAGTGGACTTGGGAGAAATGGCAATAGATGAATACTCAACACTCCCAAGAGCTCCAGAATTGGAGCCTCACCATAAAAAAACATTAATGTTTGTTACTGGAAAAACGTTTCATGTGACCAAAGACATGATAATCTGAGGTAAAATTATTCCAGTGACGAGGAAGTGAAGTCTGTAGTGAAGAAGTGGCTCAAAGAACAGTCAACAGAATTTTACGGGGCAGGGATACATGCTCTCATTCAAAGGTCAAACATTGCTATTGAGGGAAACGGTGAATAAGTGGAGAAGTAGGGATGTGATCCTCAGAAGCTCAGGTTCATTTTGATGTATGATACATGTTCCTGTGTTGGTAATTATACCTGTCCTAAACAAAGTGGCATTACTTTTTGACTCACATTCGTATATATAGACAGATATTTTTAGATTTCATACTTTTTCAATGATTCAATCATTATATATATATAAATAAATAAATATACACACACATATATATATATATATATATATATATATATATATATATATATATATATATAATGAGGAAACTGGACAATTTCCACCTCAAATGCCTACGCCACATTCTACTCATACACTGGAAGGACAAAGTACCCAACACATATGTGCTGGAACGAGCTAACATGAACAGCAAGCCCGTAATAATATGCAGGGGACGCCTGCGTTGGTTCGGTCACGTCAGGAGGATGGACAAAGGCCGCATCCCCAAAGACATACTGTATGCTGAATTAGTGGAGGGCACCCGACCGGTAGGGTGACCATGCCTGAGCTTTAAAGATGTCTGCAAGAGGGACATGAAGACATACCACATCAACATCAACACATGGGAGGCTTGTGCAGAAGATGGTGTGACCTGGCGCCTCCTCGTCAAACAAGGAACGATAAGGAGTGAAAAGAGAGGAAAGAAGCCGCCGCAGAAAACAGATCCAAAAGGAAGGAGAGACAACAGCAAGCATCACTGTTTGTTTGCAGTCACTGCACCAGAGATTGCCATTCAAAAATTAGCCTATTCAGCTACTCACGCAGTTGCAGATAAAAAAGTGGACACTACGCCATCGTCTTTAGTAGACACACGGACGCAAACGTATATATATATATACATGTATGTATACATATATGTACATATATGTATGTATGAGTGTGTATGTATATGTATATATGAACGCATAGTTAGATACACTTAAATATTTCCATCTTAACTTAACCCTAAAATATGAACTATAGCCCGAAATTAATAAATATATATGTATATATACTTATATGGATGTGTGCTCAGGTGTGTTTGGATATTCAGGTATATGATTGGATAGACCAAATCTCAAACATATGTATATATCTGTGTATGCAAGTGGGTGTATGCATGTGTATAGGTGTACATATATATATATATATATATATATATATATATATATATATATATATACAGGGTGTTCGGGATAAATTTGACATTTATATTTGGTTATTTTTCTCCGTAGGTTGGAGGTATTGACGCACACTACGTATCATTTAAAAGCTTGGACCCTTCTTCATTCATATACCTGATGACAGATAGAATAGATGACTGGAACCTACATGTGTATTATCAATTATGAAAGAGAATATCTTGTATCATGATGATCTGCACAGGCCATCAAAATAAGGAGATTATGGTTGCTTCCCAGTGCTCCGTGAACACTGTAAAACAATCAGGTATGAAATGGAAAATTACAATGGAGACTACGATGCTGTGGCTAGAAGAAAACAATATAACAGATTATCTGATTGCGTTCGTACAGCAGAATTCCTCGGAAATCTGCAGAAAAAAGTGTTGATGAACCCTCAGATGCCTACGTAGAGTTGACAAAAACTGTAGTCAAACCCTGGATAACAAGGGTAGCCAATGGTAGGCCATATGTATGGCAACAGGATTCGGTTTCCTGCCACACCTCTTGGAAAAGTCAAAAATGGTTGTCGGTGAATTCTTACGACTACACCAGTCCCAATGTTTGGCCTCCGAACTCCCTAGATCTTAACCCCATGGATTATTATGTATGTGGTGCGGTTGAGAAACACACCAATTGCCGTGCCTGTACTACAAAAGCCCAGTTAATTGGCAGAATTGAGGTAGTTTTTTAGACCCTTCCCAGGGAAACTGTAACATCAGCTTGCTCCAGGTTCCAGAGCAGGATTGATGCTGTGATCGACGCTAATGACGGTTATTTTGAGTGAAAGTTGTTGTCAATAGTGTAATTCCCGTGCCTGTTGAATCTCGTTATAATCCATTAAATTTTGTAGTTACCAAGGACTTTTATTTTATTTTTCCTTATGAAACTCAAATTTCTCCCGAACACCTTGTATAATATATATATATATATATATATATATATATATATATATATATGTGTGTGTGTGTGTGTGTGTGTGTGTGTGTAATATAATTGCAGCATTGAAAAAGTATGAAATCTAAAAATATAAAAGTTAGAATCTAATAGAATTGTATTATTAATAATACAATATATAAAAAAAGAAAATGTTTTTGATGTTTTCGGGGGAATCGATACTTCATTTACAACAAACTGTAATGAAGAAA
>CM042165.1:80557903-80577879 GCA_023376005.1 Doryteuthis pealeii
TTGGAAAAATTATGTTAATCGTCTTACACGAGCTCTGCTGTGAACATTTCCAAGAACAACGGACTCTCTTCACGATGCAGAAAGTCTGTCCTTTATTAGCCTCAGAGCCCATGCTTGTCCGCCTCATTCCTACGCCGTGTTTCGACGGACGCGAGTTCGATCCAGGCAGGCCAGGCACAGCCGGGTTCTTTTACGCTGCTGTTCAGGTGCAGTAGTATTATTCCCGCTACAAATTTCAGAAGACCTTCAACAATAAAAGATAAGATACAGGTTTGATAGGAACATATGCTAAAAAAAAATCTAAAAGAACAACTACACAAAAATCTAAATATTATCTTAAAATGAACGCGATTGTCTAACATCTTGGCATAAAATAAGCCGAAACGTGTTGACATGGCGTTAAAATTAATCAGTCATAGCATACTTTCTTTCTTTATCTTTTTCTCGTTTTTCTTTCACTTCAATTTTTCTTACTTTCATAGAATTATTTTCATTTAATACTACCGACTTTTAGTTTATGATTTTGTCTTTATTAATTTCCTTTTTCGTTACTCTTGTTTATTACGCCTCTCCATTCATTCATTCATTAAAGAAAGAAAGAAAGAAAGAAAGAAGGAAAGAAAGAAAGACAGAATTACTATGAATTGGATGAAACTAAAGAAAAACAAAAAAGAAAAAGAAAGAAAGAATTAGTAAAGAAATAGAGGAAAACAAAACAGAAAGAAAGAAAGAAAGTGAAAGAAAGTGAAATTCAATACAACCAATTTTTTTCTTCCTGTTTTTCCTTTATTTTTTTCCGTTTTTATTTATCTATTGTGTTTCTCTTACTTATTCTTTTAATTCTTTCTTCACTTTCATTCACCTTCATTCTTTTTCTTTTTTTTTTTTTTTCGTTTTTATTTATCTATTGTTTTTCCCTTGCTTTTTCTTTTAATTATTCCATCATTTTCATTCACCTTCGTTTTTTTTTTTTGTTTTTTGTTTTATTTTTCCTATCCTAAAATTCTTCCGCCATTTAATTTTCCTTATACTCTTTTTGCGAAATGCGTGCTTCTGGCTAAAAAGCAGTTCTCGAAATCTCGTGTTTATTCCGAGTGCAGTTCTTCGTGGCTGTTCCAGGCTGTGCTCAAAGAACACCAACAACTGCAGAAACCGTTATCTCCCCACCCTCACCATCACACATCACCCCCGCAACCAACAAAAGAACAAACGCAAAGTAAATAGCCGTCTTCCCGGCCTACCATTTTCAAACCAAATTCCATTCTCAACTTTCATTTTCTGTTTTTAATTATTTCCTTTTCTTTTTTTTCTTTCTGCAAACCCTTTCGTTAGTTTGCATGTTTCACCGTTTGCTGTACTCGTCCGCTCGTCGGCATGCATCTGATTGGAGCCACTGGTCCATTCTTGAGAATCGTCAAAGTCTTGAGATTCTCCGTTGAATTCCTAATTGCAAGAGCATCTTGCATGCCGACTTTTTTGCCACGACCAAACCAACAAGCATCTTTTTTTTTTTGCTAGCTTGCTTGCTTGTTCTGAATCAATTTCAACGATTTTTCAATTTTTTTGTTTTGTTTTATTTTGTTTTATTTGATTTCATTTGGTTTGTTTTGTTTTGGTTGTTTCTTTGTTTATACTGTTTTCAATTTTATTTAGTCTTACTAATGGTGTGAACAAAAATCGATATCAGTTAGTTCGCACTCTCTTAAAGACCAGTGGCTTGTGTATTTCTTTAGTTTCGATTAGAATTTTTTCATTTTTTTATTTTTGTTATTTTTGTTATAATTTTAAAAAATAAAGATCATATCTTTTTCTATATTTTTTTTTTTTTTATTTTCAATGTTGCTTTCAGCGTTTTTTTATAATCTTTCAAAAATCGATTTTTTACGACTTCTTTTTCATTTTATAACTCCCACCCTCTCTGTCTTTGTCTTTCTTTATTCTACAAGTCCTTTGTTGTCTTATACCTTTCAACTTTACTTCTTCTTCTTCTTCTTCTTCTTCTTCTTCTTCTTCTTCTTCTTCTTCTTCTTCTTCTTCTTCTTCTTCTCTTCTTTCTTCTTCTTTCTTTACTTTCTTTTCCGTTCCTTTCTTTTGACTTATCTCCTTTTCATCTTCATCTTTTTTCTTTAATTCTTTTTTTTCTTTCTTCCGACATATTTCGCTTCTTCTTCTTCTTCTTCTTCTTCTTCTTCTTCTTCTTCTTCTTCTTCTTTCTTCTTCTTCTTTCTTTTTCTTTCTTTCTTTCTTCAGATATATTTTCATTCTTCTTCTTCTTCTTCTTCTTCTTCTTCTTCTTCTTCTTCTTCTCTTCTTCTTTCTTTCTTCTTTCTTTCTTCTTCTTCTTCTTCTTCTTCTTCTTCTTCTCTCTTCTTTCTTTCTTTCTTTCTTTCTTCAGATATATTTTCCTTCTCTTCTTCTTCTTCTTCTTCTTCTTCTTCTTCTTCTTTTTCTTTCTTTCTTTCTTTCTTTCTTTCTTTCTTCAGATATTTTCTTCTTCTTCTTCTTCTTCTTCTTCTTCTTCTTCTTCTTCTTTCTTTCTTTCTTCCGACATATTTTCATTTTTCTTCTTCTTTTTTTCTTCTTCTTCGTTGTTTATCAATATATTTGCTTTTATTTCATCTTCTTTCTTTTTATAAAGTAAGACATTTTCTTTTTTTAATATGATTTTACGAGTTCTTTCTCATTTTAGAACCTCTCCCTCTTTTTCTCAACTCCCACTTCTTCTTCTTCTTCTTCTTCTTCTTCTTCTTCTTCTTCTTCTTCTTCTTCTTCTTCTTCTTCTTTCAACCCTTTTCCTTTTTGATACCTGATATGACCTTTATAGTTTTCTCTTATTCACACGTTTGATATTTTTCGGGTTCATCGTTTCTGACTTTAAAACAAAAAAATTAACCGATAGAAAAAAAAATCCCCAAAACTTCCTTCCTCAATTGAACACCTGCTAAGCCGAACTTTAGGGGATTTTTTTTTTCGTCCCTAAAATGGACAATTTAAATGTTGGATGTATTTTCCGGCTTAACACTACGCATATTAAAACTAGACAATTAAGAAAAATAATTAAATTTTCCTTAACTATTTCTCATCTGACATTTCTAATTACAACTAATGTGAATGATTGTTACGTTTCATGTGTTTTCGGGCTCATTTTTGTTCGTGTTAGAAAAATGAAAGGAAAAAAAAAAAGAAATACTTTGAAAATTTCTTACAAAGGAATTCTGGTTTATTCGACCTTTTTGAGAGCCCCAAATATCTAAGATTAACTTGCTGTACGTGTTTTCGGGCTCATCTCTCTCATGACATAATGAAAATTTAGAAAAAAAAAAAACGATTTCATTCATGATTTAAAATTGATTTGTGTAAATATCATGTTTTTGGAATTGGGAATACTGATCTCTGACATTTTCAAAATAAATGGAAAAAAAAGGGTGGGGAGAAGCAGGTTTAGGCTCTCTGATCACTGCCATCCAATCGTAAGCAAAGCACTAAAAATTAATAATAATTCAGCAGAAAAACCTCAGATTACAAAGATAATAGGACTTTATTTGAATAGAATGACTTCTGAGGTGAACAGATAGTAAACTTTGAAATATCCAATCATACAGGTAAAAACAATACCTAGAAAATTTGGTAATAAAGGACAATTTGCTCGTAAATTCCTACCATAAAATAAACTGAACCCCCATTTTATGTCCGTGTTTTTGCAATAAATGTTTTACTTTTCTTGCACCCGTTATTTTAAATACTGAATATATTTTCTTTATCTATACTAATATTCACTTCAATGTGTATATTCTAAAAGTTTTTATTTTGTGAGAATGTTTAGTTTTAAAGTGGGGACTCGTTTTACAATTTAGGCATAAATTGGATCCTACTTTTATGACCGTAATTTTGTTTTTTCGTCCACGATGATTAAAATCTGACGTTTTTATTTTAGAGTACCAAAGCCAAAAAAATAAGAAATAACAACAACAAAAGGTAATATTCAACTTTTTACTCGTAAATTCCTACCATAAAATTAGGCTTGGGCATTTTATGGCAGGAATTTACGAGTAAAAAGTTGAAGGGTAAAAACGAACCCCCACTTTAAAACTAACCATTTTCACGAAAGAAAAACTTTTAGAATATACACATTGAAATGAATATTAAAATAAATAAATAAAATATATTTAGTATTGTAAAATAACGGGTGCAAGAAAAATAAAACATTTATTACAAAAACATGGACATAAAATGGGGGTTTAGTTTATTTTATGGTAGGAATTTACGAGCAAATAGTCCTTTATTACCGAAAATTTCGTACAGTTGACTAATATGACTTTATTTGAATAAAATGAGTTCTGAGGTGAATAAATAGTAAACTTTGAAATATTCCATTATACAGGGTAAAAATACCAAGAAAACTTGGTACAGACTAAAAATGAAATGGAAAAAAGGAGAGAAGTAGAGTGGAAAAATTTTCAAAAGTGACCCACACATATGTGTTGTGCTAGAATATTCAGAAAGAAAAAGGTGACCCTCACTTGAACCCGAACATTGATGACTGGGTATATTTACTGTCGTGAGTAAACGCGGCCAATTACTCAAACACAAAGAGAAAGTATGAGATATGCAATAATAGCAACTAAGAGGAAAAGTCAAATACTTGGTAATAAGTCATCGGGGTGGTCTTGAGTTGGTATCAGCCAATCAGCGTGGGAGTATATCCCTTTTCACTAGCGCTAGACCAAGGAGATTGTTTTTGCGTCTGGGGTGGAGCACCCACCTACCATCATCTCCTTACTTTACCGCACAGATCCCTGTGCTACTCATACGCTGAGTTGGCGAGGGCGGGTATCGAACTAGGAACCTTGTGGTTTCTAACCGAACGCTCTACCGACTGGGCTAACACAAGCATAATATCTCATAATTTATGAGACAGACGCAACCATTCTTTTACGGTCTAGAGGGGATATAGATAATCCTATACAACAGTATATTCAGAGTTTTTCCCCTAGTCTGGTTGTCTAAAGATCTTGTTAAAGATCCATGTCTGTCCTACTATTTACCCATAACTGGAGGGAGAATTGTTGCATACTTTTCCCAATGTTAGTGGCGCTATGGGAAAAGCAAACCGCTTGGTGCAGGATTTGAAATCAACTCGCCGGTTCCATTTTGTATAATAACAATTACACCACGCAAGTCCACCACTCCCCACTCGCATATATATATATATATATATATATATATATATATATATATATATATATATATATATATATATATGAAGAAGGAAGATTGAAGTAAATCAGACAGAATGTAGTAAAGATATGAGTTTTGTTCCTTTATCCACATATACTATATATATATATATATATATATATATTATATATATATATATATATATATATATATATATATATATATATATATATATATATATATATTATATATATATTATATATATATATATATATTATTATTTATATATATATATATATATATATATATATATATATATATATATATATATATAACTAGCAAATATATGCACCCTCCGGGTGCAAGTATTTAAGTTTGAATATAATAAAATATCATATTAAATTAGAAAGGCTAATGAAACTGAATAAGAATGCAGATAAAAAGATTTGGAACAGAGGAGGTATGATTGAAAAATAGAACAACTTTGAAACTAACTCTTCCATCATTTTCAATTACTCCCGTCTTTCATTGGTAAATCTTCCTAATTTAACTATCTAGTTAAAATAGGAAGTAAAGAATAAAATTACAGTTATTTCTTCTTGCTAATGGATTTCTTTTAAGATTTATCCCCGAGATTTTTGCTCATATTCAATAAGCTAAAACCAAACAATTAAAAATCAATAATACTAAGCATATATTTATTAAAATCAAATTTTTAATATCAATATGCAAATTAGCCTTCCCATTCACACTGTAATCCGGTATTTTGTTGTATATATAAATACAATTGCATGTTATTAGTATGTAGATATGGTCAACAGTCTTAATGATGTAAAACAATTTTATTAATAATTGAGGTTTAAATAAAAATAAAATCATGGAGAATATGCTGTAAATAACTAAGGGAATTGTGATTTGAGTAGTAATATAGATTCGGTTACAGACAGAAAAACCCACAATCTCCATTATAATATATATATATATATATATATATATATATATATATAATTAAAGAAATAACAAAAGACTTAGAGATTTTTCATTATAGACTATTTATCATTATTTTTATTTGTATTCTTATTTTTAGTCACATCTTTTATTACTCTACAGCTGAACAAGACAGGACAATTTAAAAAGAAGGGAGGAACGAAATAAAATCTGTTTTCAAATGCCTTAAAAGTAATAAAGAATTCATCAATCGCATCTGATGAGTCGGGAGAGTTAGACACTTTTGTCTAAGCTCGCGGAAATAGTCTAAAATGAAAAATCTCTAAGTCTTTTGTTATTTTTTAATTATAAATTTGCACTGTGACTCTAACAATAAGAGCACACATTGAGCTCTCAAACTGCGACAAGTTGTTTAAAAAAAAACTCCTATGTCGTAAGGAAGATTTCTTCTCTGGACTTTCGGATTATATATATATATATATAGTCAAACCCTGGTTTTAAACCTTACCCCCTTTCAGAAAACAGAGAATTTCGAAAACCGAGACAATTTTTTCCATAAGAAATAAAAGGAAACCAAATACTTGGTTTCCAGCCCCAAAATTACTTAAGTAATATTGCTTATATTTTAATAGTTTCTTCTTCCTTAGGAACGACGAGATGGTTGACTTGGGGATACCGTATAAGACAGCAAGATCGGCCTGACAGGCACCATTTTCAATTTTCTCAATTATTTCTTTATTTATTTCTATCGTTACTCGATTTATTTTTCCCATCACTTTCCCACTATCAATTTTACTTTCCCTCGGGGACATGAGTTTAAAAATAACTGCGCAATAAAATTAAAAAAAAACAAAGAAGAAATGTCATTCGAACCCTGACATGAACTGTGATTGATGCGTGTGAATAAGTCACTACGTGGGTGACGGTGAGAAACCCAAGAGAAGAGCAATCGGCTACTCTCGCTTCAACTTGACTTGAGGCGACACGCGCGCTTCGTGTCATCATTTAAATTTTAAATTTTATAGTGGGCGGCTGAAAAAACTTACAAAACCTGATACAAAGTTTGAAAAGCCGAGACCAAAAATGTTCAAAATTTAAGTTTGGAAATCGAAAAGTTCAAAACAGAAACGTTCGAAAATCGAGGTTTGACTCTCTCTCTCTCTCTCTCTCCTCTCTCTCTCTCTCTCTCTCGCACACGCACACGCACACGCACTCTCTCTCTCACACCTCTCTCTCTCTCTCTCTCTCTCTCTCTCCTGTGATATTTTGTTCAGTTGCTACTGTATGGTTGCATCATCTGCACCCTAACAATACGCCTAGAAAACAAGCTAGATGGTAGCTGCACAAGAATGCTGCTTGCGATTTTGAACAAAGCATGGAAACAACACGCCACAAGAAAGCAGCTATACGGCCACTTGCCTCCTATCACAAAAAACATGCTGGACACTAGTGGAGAAGCCAGGATGAACTCAAAAGCGACGTTCTCCAGTGGAAGCCAGCACATGGGAACACAAGTGTGGGCCGTCCAGCAAAGACATACATTAACCAATTCTGTACGGATACTGTATGCTGCGCAGAGTTCCTACCGGGAATAATGATAGGGACGGTTGGCGAGAGATTGTCATGGATATCCTTACTGCTAGCACGACATAATGATGATGATGATGATGATGATGATGATGATGACTGTATCGTTCAAGTATATGGAAATGTATGCCGGTCACTCGCTGTGTGAGTGAAGGGTTCGTAAACCTTAAAGGTTTAAGCAGGTAATGGTCTCGTCTCGCATCTTTGTGGCTTGGTAGACGCCGGCTTCAAACCCTGATTTGGAAAACCTAGTTTCTTTTATGGGATTCTCAGAATAGGAAACGCCATCTTTTATTTGCGCAGGCGTTACGCGTGACCAGTTTTCGTGACCACTTAGATGATTGATAGGGCTTTTGATAATTCTGCCAACCCTTTTAATTACTGACCTCTCTCTCTCTCTCTCTCTCTCTCCTCTCTCTCTTCTCCCTCGCTCTCACTCCCCTCTCTCTCGCTCACCCTCTCTCTCTCTCTCTCTATCTCCCTCTCTCTCTCTCTTCTCTCCTCCCTCTCTCTCTCTCTCCCTCTCTCTCTCTCTCTCTCTCTCTCTCGTGCTGTCTCGCGCTCTCCCTCCCTCTTTCTTCTCTCTCTCCCTCTCTCTCTCACCCCTTCTCTCTCTCCCTCTCTCTTCTCACTCCTTCTCTCTCTCGCTCTCTCTTTCTCTCACTCCTTCTCTCTCTCTCTCTCTCTCTCTCTCTCTCTCTAGCGCGCGCTTTCTCTCTCTCTCCCTCGCTCTCTCGTCGCCTCCTCATCTCTTCCCCTCCCCCTCTCTTCTCCTCTCTCGCTACCCCCCCCTCTCTCTCTCTCTCTCTCTCTCTCTCTCTCTCTCTCTAATGTGTCAAGTGTTAACGTATAGGTCGTCATCGAGGATTTTTATTGCATTTAGCTTTTCCTTGAGAGTTTTATCTTCCCTCATTTCTCGTTCGACCGCTAAATTCGTTTTTTTTACTACTATCTATTCGCAAGGCGCCAACACATCCTCTTAGCGGTCAGTAATTTAAATGTACTTTCTTAAAAGATAACACTCCCTTTTCTTACACTCACCCGCCCTGTCCGCTGGTGCGTTTGATTGCACCGACTGCACCTCTGCAGAGGAGTAAGACTCCCCCAAATGGGGCCACCTGTTGGCGGTGGGTGGCGACCCGTGATGCTTAAGCACGGAATCTTGGTGGACGAGCAGTCCATGACCCTCAACACACCACTTAAGACCTTACTTAGGCTAGACGGGCGGTCGGAGAGGCGCCCTCCGATCAATCGGCTGGTCACGTCAAACCCTAGCACCTATATGATTGCCCTAACCCTATTGCTCTTATAGCAAGCCCCAACACTTTTTATCATATGGGTACTAGAAGGCGGTGGCTGCGGGTCTACATGTCCTGGGAATGACGTTAAACTCTATCTGATGGTGAGGTTCCAGTTTTGGAGTTGTGGGGAATATGGAGCACCCCTTCATCACCATTGCCTGGGTAGAGGTGGGATAATAAAAAAGTTAGTCTCGCAGATCCATTGATTGTTTTGATCTTACATGATTAATTTGTTAATTTTAATCGCGAACGCCACCAAAACTTTCCCTTCTCTAATTATTTAAATCCTAATTCTTAAATATCTTCCCAGATAGAATTAAAACCTTCATTATTTTTGTACAAAAAGCAATCTCTGGTGATAGTGAATGTGTATATATATATATATTTACTTTGTCCTTAATTGTTTTATTTTAGATGTTTCCTCCGGACATACATACATACATATATACATATACACCAACTGTTTTTTATATATGTACTAGCAGCGGTTACTCGGCGTCGCCGTGGGAAGAGGGGGATTTTTTAAAGTTATTCCTGCAGACCCATTATTACTGAATCCTGTGTTGAATCCTCGTGTGATACCCCATTTAAATCCCTATGTAAAAAAACAGACCTTGCATTGGTCCAGTTACTCTGAAAAAGAAATGTTAATGTCTACTATCTAAAATATTAAATGAAAAAAAAATCCATGCTGTTATCATTTAAATTTTATTTTTTAATTATCTTCACGAATATAAATCAAATCTCTATTATTTTTGCTCAAAAACCAAGCCCTGGTGATATTTAATGTGTATATAGATATTACTTCCCTTTATATGTGTATAGATGAATAACTGTATTCTATACAGAGTTAAGACCCCCAAACAAATCAAAAAGGATAGTCCTGAGTATGATACTAAACTTCATCTGGTGAGGCTCCAGTTCCTGACATCTGGGAAGTTTAGAGACATCCTTTTATTGCTATTACTCCCAGACCCACTCAGAACCGAAGTGGTAGTACCTGTTAGAGTCCCATCTATAGATCAGAAATATCGGTTTTAAAATTGTCGGTATTTGATTGGACCGTGAGTCAGAAATTCTTAAGAAAGAACAACGCAAATAAAATGTAAGTACAATGAACATGAGTCCCTTACATCTAGGCATAACATAATCCTAGACGGGTTAACATGCCTTTAAAATCAATTAATCTTCTTTCTTTCTTTACTTTCTTTCTTCTTATCTATTCACTCTACTTCTTCCTCTTTTTCTTCTTTCTTTCTTTCTTTCTTTCTTTCTTTCTTTCTATTTATCTTTACATTCTTCTTTCTTTCTGCTCATATTTTAATTCTTCTTTCTTTCTTTCTTCTTTCTTTCTCTTTCTTTCTTTCTTCTTCTCTTTTATTTTTCATTCTTTTCTACTTTTTACTTCTTTCTTTCTTCTTTCTTTCTGTCTACTTTCATACTTCTTCTACTCTTCTTTCTTTCTTTCTTTCTTCTTTCTTTCTTTTCTTCTTCTTCTTCTTCTTCTTCTTCTTCTTCTTTCTTTCTCTTCTTTCTTTCTTTCTCTTTCATTCTTCTTTTCTTTTCTTTCTTTCTTTCTTTTTCTTCTTTCTTTCTTTCTCTTTCTTTCTTTCTACTTTTCATTCTTCTTTTCTTCTTTCTTCTTTCTTTCTTTCTTCTTCTTTCTTTCTTTCTTTCTTTCTTTAGAATTCTTCTTCTTCTTCTCCTCCCTCCCTCTTTCTTTCGTTATATTTTCCATTTTCCTTATTCTTTCTTCCTACTTTTCATTCTTCGTCTTCTTTCTTTCTTTCTTTCTTTCTTTCTACTTTTCATCTTCTTCTTTCGTCTATTTCTTCCCCTTTTTCCGATTTTTGGGGATGGGACATTCTCTTATTATTTGTCTTTCTTTTGTTTTTGTCTACCATCCATCATAAATTTTCTTTTTTGCGCTGTCATATCTTTCTTCAATTGTTTTCTTTTTCTACAAATATCTACTTTTTTATTTACCTCATTTGTTTGTGAATATGTGAGAAATCGAAACGCAAACCCCACTGGACACAACAGGGACAATACATTAACATTGTACATGTACAAGATGGCGTCATTCTCTGACGAAAACTATTTTCCTCGGATTTTTGGATTTTTTTTTTTTTGTATAAGAATTCTTTGGGGATTTCCCTGTTTCTTACCTAGTGGTGCCATTTTGCTGTGTGGAAAGCTATGGTGGGCGGAAGTCAAGTCTCAACCTATGTTAGAAAAAGTTGTCAAAGGTCATGAAGAATTAGCTTTTTTTTCTTTTTCTTTTTCTTTTTTTCTTTTTTTTTCCTTTCATCCTGGCCTTGAAATGGCCTGAATATTTAAAACACTTTTTGTCTGACATGAATCATCTATTTTGATAATCTTGTTATTCTGCCCATATCCTTTCTTTTTTACTTTCGTAATGTCATCTGTGTTGCCTTCTTTCTTTCTTTTCCTTTCCTTTCCAAAATGCCTTTATTGGCAGTCTATTCGATCCTTTAATTTAGATTAAAGCAGTATGGCTAGTGATTGGCGAAGGAATAAACTACGTGACTACGGCTAGTCTATAAATCCAGATTTAGATTCAATATGTTTTATTCTAGTTTACTTTCTTTCTCTCCTACCCTTTCTTTTCCTTTCCTTTCCTTTTCAAAATCTCTTTATCCCAGTCTATTCTTTCTTTCTTTCTTTCTTTCTTTCTTTCCCTTTCCATTAATTTCGAGTATTTTCCTTTCTTTTGAAATATGTTTTATTCTAGTTTATTCTTTCTTTTTCTTCTATCCTTTTTTTTACTTTCCTTTCTTTTCCATAGTTTTCCTTTCTTTTCCAATATATCTCTATTCCAGTCAATTCTTTCTTTCTGCCTTTTATTCTTTCTCTATTTTGTTCTTCCTTTTCTAATATGTTTTTTTATATAAGTTTTATCTTTCATTATTTTTTTCCTTTCTTATTCTTTCCTTTCTTTTCAATCCTTTCTTTTATTTTCCAAGATATCTCTACCCCAACCGATTATTTATTTCTGTTTTTATTTCTTTCGTTCCTATATATAGTCCATTTTTTATCTGGGGTGATGAGGGAGCATCACACGTGTAGGTAGGTACTAATGTACTAATAAATTTCACTAATGGGGCTATTTTGCACAAGTAGATAAAATTGCCATAATGAATAATATCCGCTATTAAACGTTTGTTATATTTGATTGAGAACTATTGCAATTAGTTCAATATGTAAAAAGTAAAATAATCTCTGGCGAAATTCTTTCTTTCTTTTTCTTATTTCTTGTTACAATCTTATGGGCCATAGAGCGCTTGTCCAGTGGAATTGGATCCTTGGTAATCCTCTGATAATGAATCCTTTGGTTCTTTTGGTAAAGAGTCCTGAGTATTGTAAGTCCCCTCTCAATTGTTTTAGCATCTGAGGTGTACCTACCATCAGCTCCTTACTTTACCGCACAGATCTCTGTGCTACTCATACGCTGAGTTGGCGAGGACCGGTATCGAACTAGGAACCTTGTGGTTTCTAACCGAACGCTCTACCGACTGAGCTAACCCGGTCCCTGGTAGGCTATTTTATGGATATGAGTCAGCCCATCTGGTAGAGAAGTGGAGGGGTGTTAGCTACTCTACAACACTCAATGATCAATCCACGGGATTTAATGCAGAATTTTTATAGTAAAGTCTATGGCTAGTATCAGTGTTTAAGTAGTGTATCAGCCACGCAGTATGGCTACTTATTGGCGAAGGAAATAAACCCATCTTTGTGGAACTACGGGCTAGTTCTTAAATCCAGTGGGAAATTGGAGCACATCGAAATAATTTCCAACATTTCTCTTTTTTTCCCTTCTTTTTCTTTATTTTTCTTTCTTTCTTGCGTGCTTTTGTCTATTTCTTTGAAACAGACGATCAGTGCTATCGTTATTTTTCTTTATTTCTCTCAATTGTCTTTATTTCGTTGGTTACTTTGAATTCTTTTTACCACTGATGTGTAGCAAGTCCTTTTTCTTCCTTTCTTTCTACACGGTTACAACGATATAATCCCTCATGTATCTGAGGTGATGAGAGGGCGTAATACACGTAGGTAGGTACTAGCGTATCAATTTATAGATTTCATTCATGGAGCTTATTCAGTACAACCAGAGAAATGTGGTTATAATCAATAATACCCACTGTTAAATATTTGGTATATTTACATAAGAGCTATTGCATAGTATTTCAATATGGATAAAGTAAAATAATCTGCCGAGAAATTCTTTCGTTCGTTTTCTTTCTTCAATTCTTCTTTCACTTTTTTCTTTCTTACATTCTTTTATTCTTTCTTTTTTTTGATTTTTGTTGAAACAGACCATAACCGATATCGTTTCCTATCTCTCCCCTTTCATTCTTTATTTGCTTTCTCTTTCCCTCTTGTTTATAACACGTTGTTTCTTTCCTTTTTTTTCTTTCTTTTCATTTTTTTATTATTTTTGTTGAAACAGACGATAATCGCTATCGTTTCCTATCTCTCACCTTTCTTTCATTCTTTCTTTCTTTATTCGCTCTTTCCCTCTGGTGTATAGCACGTTTTTTCTTTCCTTTCTTTTCTAACAATTACAACGATATGGTCGATTATTTATGATGTAATGATAGAGCATAACGATGGAACACATCTTTTCTCACAATTATGATAAGTTTTATATTTACCCACCCCCGCCACACGAGCAGGGTGTGACAAAATACTTCAGTATATAAAAAAGTTATAATAATTCCCAACGAAATTCTTTCTTTCTTTCTTTCTTTCTTATTCTCTTTTCTCTTTCTTTTTCTCTTTCTTTTCTCTTTCTTTTTCTCTTTCTTTTCTCTTTCTTTTTCTCTTTCTTTTCTGCTTTCTTTCTATTTCATTGAAACAGACGATAAGCGCTATCGCTTCCTATCTCTCACTTTTATTTATCTATCTGAATTCCTTTTTCCTGGGACGTGTAGCTGGGGCTTTTTTCCCCTTTCTTTCTTTACAGTTACAACGAACATCAGCCATTATTTATGCTGAGGTGATGAGGAGGGCGTAACACACGTAGGTAGGTACTAGCATATCAATACTAGATCTTATTAATGGGGCTGTTCGCAAGCTGGATTTAACAGGACTCCTGTTAGCGTTCGTTTCTTCACTAGTGCCCCCATTTCTCCCCGCCTTGTGCTACGACTGTGTGGCTAAGTTGAGTAAGGGGGGGCTCACGTGGTTTCCTGATTCGCAGCTGGTATTAAGAACTATTTGTTTTAGCGATTTTTGTTTCACTGGTGGTCTCTTCTCGGCCTTGTGCCACAAGTTATGCTAAATTAGAAGTAAATAAATTTAGTACATGAAAGAAGGAACCTCACGCGACGTGTGTGCGAAGCTGGGATTAACAGTCAACTATTATTAGTGATTTGATTCTCACTAGGGTGGCCCATTTTCCGGTCTTGTTTAGTCACAATTGAGCCAGTTTTGTAATTAAACACTACAGAATAATATTACACATCGCAATAAGTTGTTGTTTTTTCTTTCATTCAAAATAAATAAGATTGAAATAATTTCGGAAGAAGGGGTTTATTTTAATCTTATTGTTATTTTATTCTTTCAATTTCGTAAATTTATAATTTAAGTTTTGAACGCATTTTTTAAAGAATTTTTAATAACTGTATTCAATACTTTTTTGCTCGTTTAAAAAAAAAAAAAAATTTTAAATAAAAAAAAAAATTAAAAAAAATGGTTGTGTTTTGTTCTGAAAAATCCTGGGCAGTTTAAAAGAAAGTTGTCACCTTCTCTCTGGACAAAATTTACACTACGGTGATAAGTTACAAGAAAAAGAGAAAATACGAAAACAACAAAACTTTTCCCGTTTAAAAATGAACGGAGGTTCGAGTCACGTGATCGTATTTTTCGTAAAACCGAAATGAAGACAAGAAAGAAAAAGAAAAGAAAAAGGGGAAAAAAAGTCTTTTTGTGGGGCAACTTTGCTTTTATTTAAGGGTCTTTTTATGTTTTGTTTTGTTTCCTTTTTAGTGAAATTGATAGAATATATTTAGTTCATAGGTTTATTTTTTGTGATTTTTTTTTATTTTAATTATCGACACATTTATAAATTTAATTATCAAGAAGAGTTTTCTAAACAACACAGACAAAAAAAAGGTAATGACATAAATAAAATTCTCATTTACACCGACTCATTAAAATATTAAAATTTCAAATAAAAATTTAAAAAAACGGCACGCTACTGCCAAAAGATTTTTAAGGCAATAAAACATTAAAAAAAAATTCTTAACATTTTCTACTCAAATTACAAATGAATGATAATTTTGTGGTATGAAACCCACAACTCTCCATTCATTTTAATTGTCCAATTCTCGATACAAGGAGACAGAATCTTTTACTACTTCGCGGGATAGAAGCATTGATATCATCATGGCTCGCTGATTATAAGGGAACCCCAATAGGTTTGAGGCTCGTCTATTTCAGCAATAAAATATTCAATTTTATTTAATTTATGTATGTATTCTAGGAGGAGGACTTTTTCTAATAAATGTTTTCTAGTTTTTTTTTTTATTAAAGGGGGGGTATCATTTTTAATGTTTATATTCGAATTATTTACACGATAAACCCATAAATAGAAAAAAAAACGGCATATCAATGCGCGAGTTTTAATAGAGCAATAATACACGAGGAATGCTCTTAAAGTAATTTCTAATTTGCAAACTGACGGAGGATAAAAATATTTAACTCCTTCATAAACAGAAGCATCGATATCATCATGGCTCGCTATTACAACAGGAGCCCAACGAGTTAATGAGTCGTCTAGATATATATATAAGACGTTCTGTAATTTTGTTATTTTTGTGTGTGGGGAGGGGGGTCTTTGTTTTGGTTTCCCACAATTTCATTTTAGAATAACGAAATCAAAAGTTTTCTTTACAATCAACATTTTAAGTGATAAAAAATTTCTCATCGTTTTAAAATACAGGAGTTTGATAATAAAAAATTTAAAAAGTCAAAAATAATATATATATATATATCGACCCCTCCATCTAGTTGGGGTGGGGGGGGCTGTCTTTATTATTATTATTAACCACAAAGTCCTTTAAAATTTCTTTCGAAATAATCAGACAAAACAACATTATATTTACTTCATTACATGACCCACGACAAATTTCTTTGTCTTTGAGCGAGGGGGGGACAATTAACAAATAAAATAAATAATTATTCATTAAAAATCGCTAAAATGAATAAATAAAAGACATCTAATAAAGCGAACAAGTTTGTCCTTTTTTCGATCCGGCCAACAAACTTGCTCTATCGACAGAAAAAAAAAAAGAATGGTATTACCATTATTAAATAAAAATCGAAAAAAATTATTTTTTGCGCTATATGACTCATATAGATTTTGGTGATCAAGAATAGAATTTAAAAGAACAAAAAAAAAAAACAGTGGTTGTTGGGAACCACTGCTTTTTTCCCCAAAATTTCAGCAGCCCCCCCCCCCAACAGTGCAATTCACTAACATAAAACAAAAACAGTCCCCACCCCCCTACTGTGGCCGACAGGGAGACGACAATGATGACAAAACAACAAACTCCTCTCTGACGATGGCAGTAAAATATGATCGAAACGTTAAGAACAAGAGAAGAGACAATTAAAAACAGAAAACCAAGAAAAGTGATTAGAAATTTATATGTAGAGTAGGATTGTTTTTAAAATGATAGTCATTTTGTGTGAGATGAATTAGTTAGAAAGGTAAAAAAATATAAAATAGCAAAACTAAAAATACCAAAAAATATCTAAAAAGACAAAGTTTGTTTAGAAATAATCTTTCAAAAATAAAGTTTAAATTAAAAGAAAGCTTTGAAGATTTTTTTTCCATTAAAAAAGTTTTTAACAGAAGAAAAAAAAGCCTTGAATAAAAATTTAAAAAGGCTTGAATAAAAAAAAGTAAATAAAAATGATTTTGAATAAAAAATCTTAAAAGAAGTTTAGATAAAAATTCAATAAAAGCCTAAATGAAAAAAAATTAAATAAAAGCTTTTTTAAAATAAACGAAGTTTTGTTTTGTTAAGTTAAAATTGGAAAAAAAAGCTTACAATAAAATGAAAGGAAAACGTGAATTCATAAGAAAAATAAGAAAGCTAGGAAATAATATTCAATTATAGTTTTAAATTTCAATAAAAGCCTAAATAAAAAGAAATAAAAGTTTTTTTAAAAGAAAGTTTCTTTTAAAGAAAAAGTTTAATTTTTTAAAAAAAAAGCTTTTAATAAAATAAGAGGAAAACGTGAATTCATAGGAAAATAAAGAAAACGAGGAAATAAATATCAATTATAATTATATATACAATAGCAATCAGTTTTCTTTTTCTAATACCCCTAAATCATAAACTAAATAATATATTCATTTAAGTGAAGAAAAAAAACGATTATTGAAGCAGGTTGTTCCAAAATAAGAATATTAAATTTCATTTCATGTGTGTATTTCAAATTATTCTTTTAACAATAAAACTTCCAAGAAAGGTTTGTTTTTGTTGCTTTTTGTTTTGTTTTATGTAGATCTGAATATTCTTTCATTCATAAAAAGAAAAAACGATTTAAACTTAGTTTACTTGAATTAAATTTAATTTCAGAAACAAGTAAGTAACTTTGAATACAAAAAAAAAAAAAAAAATAGAAAAAAAAAAGACAGGTTTTATTATCTAAACAATACAAAAAAAAAAAATTAATATTGGCTAATTTTCAACAAACGAAAACAGAATATTAAGCGAATTGATATTAATTTTCTTCAAATACAATTAGAAATAATTGACCATATTTTAATTAATATTTAAAATTTTCTTAAAAGAGAATTTTTTTTAAGTCTATATTTATTTCAGTCCCGACCCCAAAAAAAGAAAAAGAAAAGAAAAAAAAAGAGATTCGTCTCTTATCTTTAGGACAAAAAAAAAATGAACCCAATTTTAATTTTCATATTTTAATACCCCCCTCTTTTTTGTCAGAGAAGATAATATTAGTTCCAATAATTGCACCAAACCTAAAGTTATAGGAATAAAAACAGGTTCATGCCTGATACTTACCCTTCTTTATTTCAATTAAGTCGATAATTTCCATAGCACGTAGGGTGAAGCCAATTTTTCAAGAGTCCATTTCACTTTCAAAGCTAAATGGACTTTCCAAATACAGCACTAGTAATAGCTCCATCGCTTAATTAATATTTCACAGTTTAAATTTTTCTTTTTCCTTTTTAAAGAATTTTTATATAAAAAAAATAACCTCATAAGGTGAGTAAAAGAACTAAAAAGAAATCAAAAAAGAAAAAAAAGGTATAATCCGGGTATCCAAGTCGGGGTAAACAGCAAATTTCTTCCTTTTTCCAGGGGTAAAAAAAAGTAAAGTGTTTAAAAAAAAATACCGTGTAGGTTGTTTAAATAGATATATATCAAATGAGGCTGCTTCGCCTTATCTAGTTCCTTCACCTTTCGTCAAACCGGGACCTGACGAGGTCAGTATACCAACACAATAAGTTTTGGTCACTGGGAAATGAAGGAGAACTTAGACGCTGGCTTGACCCGTCTCATTCTCTTTTTTCCCCTACCCCCAGTCTCTCTGGGGGAAGAGAAAATGCCCCCACATGCACACAGAATAAAATGGACAAGGAAAAAGAGAGACTGAGCTAAGATGACCTTTGAGACGAAGTGTGTGGATTAGGGGGAAAAAATGAGCCAGAAAGCAGGAGGGAGGAAGAGAGAGAGAAAATTGGGGGTGGGTAGTAAAAGCAAGCAGCCCCACCCCTCACTAAATGTTGGGTAGTGGTACTACTACTAAGACAGCCTATTATTATCTTCATCGTTCGGGGAGGGGAGAGAAAAAGCGAAGGGAGGGAGATGAACCGTTAAGATCATCTACCCCCCACACACACCTTTTCTCGGCCCGTCTCCAGGATATGTGACAATAAAAGTAGCAGTGGTGACGGCTCCGATACATCTTCCACCCGTCTCAGGTTTCGCTCTTAAAATAAATAAAAATTATATAATATATCATATGAGAGCGAGTAAATATATATATATATACTTTATATTTATATATTGTCGGGATTTTAAGTTTTCGTCTTAAATAAAAAGTTAAAAAGGAACAAAAAGTTTCATTTTAAGCTAGTAATTTTAACCCTTTCAATTAAAACCGAAAAGATTCTAAATTTTATTTACTATCTCAATCACATGCCCCCATGATTTAGTCAAGACAGAATAGAAAAAGGTATTTACCCAACCCGTTCGCCACGGTAGGATGTGACACAAGGTCACTAGTATGGATTTGGTTTGGTTTGTTTTTTTTTACAGCATATCAATCTCGGTGGGTTATTCAATGCCGACAAAGTTGTGAAATAAATTCATTCTTAATGCATAATACAATTTTGTTTATAAACTCATGTTTTTCTATTTAACCCATAGATGGGACATACAGGTACTACCACGGTGTGATGTCAGAAAAAAAACTTACTTAATTTGGTGACTACTTAAGCAACTGCAGGAACTGAAAGTAACCTGAGTCCTTTGTTTATCAAATGACTTGATTCTGCATTAAATGACCCGAAAAGGGTTGATATGCTATAAAACAAAACCAACGAACGTGGGACGCTCTCTGATAAGTATCTAAATAATATCAACGAAATCCGGTTGTCGTAACCTACTTAAATACACATTACACACTCATAAAAGTCCGACCTTTGCTATTCAAGGATCACAACTTATTATTATTATTATTATTATTATTATTATTATTGTTGTTTTCTCTCTTTCTTCTTTCTTAATCTTCTCTTCAATTTTTGTCCGCCATAATAAAGTGTCGACACTTTTTTGTCCTTCTGAATTTGACACTGTTTTCTTTTCATTTCATGTACTTGATATAATAGACGATTTTAAACAAGGAAGAAAGGAGAACAGTTTTGCACTGTAACAATAGCGATATTGGGTTATCTTA
>CM042165.1:80577979-80580479 GCA_023376005.1 Doryteuthis pealeii
AGTGAGCAGTCCATTAACATCTTTGCAACCACTCCACTTAACACTACTTATCAGACGGCGTCCGAGAGGCCGCCCTCCTTCAATCGGCGGTCATGTCGATCATAGCCCATTATATTGATTGCCCTAACCTATTGCCTTATTGCCAAGCCCAACCCCTTTTTAATCTATGGTGCTAGAAGGCGGTGACTGAGCTACAGTCCTGGAATTACGTAACTCTATCTGATGTGGGCAGTTTTGGAGGTTTGGGAATTGTGGAGCACCCCCTTCATCACCACGCTCCCTGGTCCACGCTGACCCGGAAGTGTAACCTGTTAGGTTCATCTATGGTTAAAAGATTATTTATACAAAAATGTAATTATCCAGTGAAGAATTGATTTATTTCACAATTTATCGCATAAATGACCCACTGAGTGAATAGCCCTAAAACAAACCCAAACCAAACACACTCACCTTCTCAGCGAGACTTAAATTATGACTAGAATCGGCTACTCGGCGTCGCTGGGTAGAGGTGGGAATAAAAAAAAAGTTGTCTCGCAGATCCATTGATTGTTTTGATCTTACATAATTAATTGTAGTTAATACACGAACGCCACCGAAAACTTTCCCTCATAAGTATTTAAATCCTAATTCTTAAATATCTTCCCAGATATAAATAAACTTCTTATTTTTGGTAACAAAAAGCAATCTCTGGTGTATGAAGTGTATATATATATAATTACTTTGTCCTTAATTTATTTATTTAGATGTTTCCTCCGACAGACATACATACAACATATACCGGCCAACTGTTTATATATTATACAGCGTATCCGGCCCGTCGCCTGGTTATAGGGGATTTTTTAAATTATTCCTGCAATCCATTTACTGAATCCTGTGTTAACTCCTCGTGTACTTACCCATTAAATCCCATGTAAAAACAGAACCTTGCATTCGTCCAGTACTCTGAAAAAGAAATGTTTAAGTCTTACTATCTAAATATTAAGATGAAAAAAAAAATCCATCGTATATCATTTAAATTTTATTTTAATTATCTTCACGAATAAAAATCAAACTCATTATTTTGCTGCAAAAAACCAACACCGGTATATTTAATGTTGTTTAATATTACTCCCTATATGTGTATAGATGAATAACTGTATTCTATACAGATTAAACCCCCCAAACAAAATCAAAAAGATAGTCCTGATATGATACTAAACTTCATCTGTGCAAGGCTCATTCAACATGCTGGAAGTTTAGAGACATCCTTTATTGCCAATATTACTCCCCAACCACCAAACGAAGTGGTAGTACCTGTTAGAGTCACTATTAGATCAGAAATATCGGTTTTTTAAAATGTTGGTATTTAAAAACCGAGCATAAGTTGTGTCAGAAGAAGAAATTGTTAGAAGAAACAACGCAAAAAAATAAGTACAATGAACATGAGTCCCACATCGTAGCAAACTAATCTGACGGTAACGACCTTTAAAATCATATTAATCTTCTTCTCTTACTTACTTTCTTCTCTTAATCTATTCACTCTACTTCTTCACTCTTTATTCTTCTTTCGTTCTTCTTTCTTTCTTTCTTCTATTTATCTTTACATCTTCTTCTTTCTGCTCATTATTTTAATTCTTCTTTCTTTCTCTCTTTCTACTTTTCATTCTTTACTGTCTTCTTCTACTTTTTATCCTTTCATTTTTTCACTTTTTTACTTCTTACTCTTCCTTTCGTTCTTTCTGCACTTTTCATTACTTCTTCTACGTCTTCTTTCTTTCTTCTGTCTTCTCTAACTTCATTCTTCTTCTTTCTTCTCTCTTCTTTCTTCTTCTTCTGTTCTTTCTTTCCTTTCTACTTTTCATTCTTCTTCTTCTTTCTTCTTGCTTTCTTCCTTCTTCTCTTTTCTTTCTTCTTTCTTTAGAATTCTTCGTCTTCTTCTCCTCCCTCTTTCCTTTTTCTTCGTATAATTTTCCAATTTTCCTTATTTCTTTCTCCATACTTTCATTCTCGCTCATTCTTTCTTCTTTCTTCTGTCTACTTTTCATCTGTCTTCCTGTTATTTCTTTCCCTTTTCCGATTTGGGGATGGAATCTTCTTATATTTGTGTCTTTCTTCGTTTTTTTATTTGTTCTCTACCATCCATTCAAAATTTTCTTTTTGTGCTTTCAATTCTGTCTTCAATTGTTCTTCACAAATTTTCTATTTTTTATTACCTATTGTAATGAATATGTGAGAATCGAAACCGTAAACCCCACTGGACACAACAAGAACATACATAACAATTTGTACATGACAAATGCTCATTCTCTGAACGAAAACAATTTCCTCGATTTTTGATTTTTTTTTTTTTTTTTTTGATAGAATCTTGGATTTCCCTGTCATAGTGGGTCCATTTTGTAGCACGTTAGGTGAAAGCCGTATGTGCGGAATCACGTCTCAACCTATGTTGAAAAATGTCAAGTCATGAAGAATTTACTTTTTTTCTTTTTCTTATCTTCTTTTTTTCCTTTGCTCCCTGCCT
>CM042165.1:80585479-80590479 GCA_023376005.1 Doryteuthis pealeii
TTTAAGTGTTTTGTAAGTGTTCAAGTAGTTCAGTTATACAGTAGCTACATATATACTGTATATGAGTATATATTTCACTCTGAATAAAATAATATTTTACAGAATTTGCTCATCGGGGCCTGATGTCGGTATCAGCCAATCAGCGAGGGAGTCTATCCCCTTTTCACTAGTGCTAGACCAAGGAGATTGTTTGGGTGTCTGAGGCGGAGCACACGCCTACCATCAGCTCCTCACTTTACCGCACAGATCCCTGTGCTACTCATACGCTGAGTGGGCGAGTCGTATCGAACTATGAACCTTGTATTCCTAGCAGTACACTCTACCGACAGAGCTTAACCGCCCCTTGTATATATATATATATATATATACAATTGTAATTGCCTTCAAATCATTAATATATTATAACATACTTAACAATGCTTCAAGCAAAATTACCAATTACTTATATATATATATATATATATTATATATATATATATATATATATATTATATATATAATTATATAATATATATAATATATATATATATATATATATATATATATATATAATTAATTAAACAAACCAAATGTGTTTATTTTTTATATGCTTTAAGCCGACAATTTTTGGAGGATATGTGCTTAATTGAGGTCATACCTAATTTTGAAAATTAATTAATTAATAATTAATGAATTCAGGCGGACATATATGTTCAAATGTAAGGCTAAACATTTTCTCGATTTGTTTAGACTTACATTTGAACATATATGCCTGCCTAAATTCATTAATTATTAACTAATTAATTTTCAAAATTAGCATGACTTCAATTAAGCACATATCCTCCAAAAAATCTATATATATATATATATATATATATATATATATATATATATATATATATATTATATATATATATATATTATATATATATAATATATATATTAATATATTATATAATAATATATATATAATATATATATATAATAATATTATATATATATATATATATATATTATATATAATATATATATATATATATATATATATATATATATATATATATATATATATATGCGCATTGACGTTTAAATATACCTATGCTCGACGGCATAATCACCCATGAGCTTACTAATATTTTCCTCGAAATCTAAAAGAACTAAGAAAAATTCCCGTCTTGCATCGGGGTTTTTTCTCGGCCAAGCCATATTACCCAGACACTAACCCAGCCAGTCATCTTCAAGGCCTTCTACCCGCTTTGGTTATCTTCTTTTCTTTCTCTTATGACGCCATAATGGCGCGCATTCACACTGCATGAATAAAAGTAAAAAAAAAATAAAAAATGAACGTAAACAAAATAAAACAATGAAGAAAGAAGTCATTGTATAGAAAATAATTACTTCCAATCATATTCATTCAATTAATCCCTTTTTAATCGTCCCGCCATTGGCCCTATTTGAATTAATTTGATTTACCACCCCCCCTCTAATCTAATCCTATCCCTCGTAATCTAATAAACAGTTATTAAGTATCGATCGCTAAGATGAGCTTTACTGGCTATTGATTAAGCTGGGCGTTGGGACGTGTGCTTTTAAAACAGTCTATCATTGGTTCTTTTTCTCAACACTTTGCAAATGTTTTATTTTATTGTACCAGGGTGAGTCAAAAGTTTCGCAAAATTTTGCTAACGTGAGGTACAATTCGGCAGGTACGGATCATTTTGCTGAAGTCGTGAAGGTGGCGAATCACCCTGGACTGTGAGATGTCGAGCTCGCCTGATACTCTCTTAGTATCACTTTCCTGATTTTACATCGATGTCTTGAAGTACGGCCTCCTCAGAATTCATGGTTTTATGCCAGGCTGTGATTGTGTCGATGCTGTTATATGGCTAAACCACCTGGACCCTAACTAAACGTCTTGAGAATAACTAGATGGGAGCTGCACAAGGATGCTGCGAGCAGTGTTGAACAAGTCGTGGAAAGAGCACCCCACAAGGAAACAGCTGTACGGTCACGTGCCCCCCATCTCACAAACTATCCGAGTGAGACGGACAAGGCATGCTGGACACTGCTGGAGAAGTAAGGATGAACTCATAAGCGACGTTCTCCTGTGGAAGCCAACACATGGTCATGCAAGTGTGGGGCGCCCAGCAAGGACCTACATTGACCAGCTAGCGTGACGATGCTGGCTGTCCCGCAGAGGAGCTTCCAGGTGCAATGAATGATAGAGAGGGTTGGTGTAAGATTGTTGTCGATACCCGTGCTACATGCGCGACATGGTGATAATGATGATGCCTAGCTGACATTGCCTGATTTTTAAGGTTCTTGCAACCCAAGCGAAATTTCTTGAGAAATCTAGTTACTGTAATGTGATCAACTACGCCTTCAATGTTCACTCAATAAACAGTTCTCTTTCTCAACACTCTGTAAAAGTTTTATTCTATTCTACTAGGGTGAGTCAAATGTCTTCCAATATTTTGGTAACGGCACTTATTCGGCAGCACCGGATGATTTTTCTGAAGTTGCAAAGATGACAAATCAAAGCTTGTGGAGACACGTGGGGTAATATTTAGCGTCATAGAAAATGGACACGGTGATACGAGTTCAAATCCTGGACGCGGCTGTTTGCATTTCACATGGCGCTAATTACTTTGGTAAAGGTACAAATCCAACTAGATATTAGAACATACATGGCTCTTTAGTATAACAACTAAACTAGGAGAAGGAAAACTCTGAATTCAAATCAAATGAGCTCTCTTCTAGTTAGTCAAAACTACGTTTATTCATTTTTATAGGTATTTAAACATATTTTTAAAATCATTTTTCTCTATGAAACCCATAGACGGGACTCTAATAAGTAATATCACTCCGGGTCAGAGTGAACCTGGAGTAATGGCGGTAAAGGGGTACTCCTCACTCCCCAGAGCTGAAATTTTACCCCTAAATGCAGTTTTACGTCATACCCAGGACACTAAGACCCTCAACCAACACCTTATAGTACATATATTAGGAAGCGCGTTGTGCAATGGTTAAAGTCATGGGAAATGGACTCGTCGCTCCAAGTTCAAATCCTGGACGTGGTAATTGCATTTCACTTAGCGCTAATACCGTTGGGAAAGGTATGAATCCTACTCTATCTCCAGCTATGGGTAAATAGTAGGGCAGGCTGGGCTCTTTAACCTTGGTTAGGCAACCAGTCTAGGAGAAGGAACACTCTGAATTCAAACCTGTTGAACTCCGCTTAAGAAATTGACCTCGTGTCACATCCTACTCGTGCGGAGGGGTTGGTAAATATATATATGATAAAATGGGTTGGAAGGTTTGCCATTAGTGCAATAGGACTCGAACAATTATATAGCTGCTAGGGCTTGATGTGATCAGCCGATTGGTCGAACAGGGCCTCTCCGACTACCTGTTAAGTCTCGGTAAGTGCCAAAGTGGTGTTGCATGTCATGGACTGCTCAGCCACTAGGATCCCCTCCTATATATATATATATATATATACTTGCAGAATATATTCAGCAACGAAAGATAAGAGACACTTTAAGTGTCCGCAAGCACCGATCTGAATAGGACACGTAAGAACATCTAACTTGTATCTCCACGAAGTCAGACATAGTAGTAAACCGTTCACCTGTCTTATTCGACTATTAATCTAATTTTGATTTTGCTGATTTTGCTGATTTTTTACCAGATTCCTTCACAATACTTATCAGATAATTGATATAATTTCATTCTTCATCCTCAAGCAAAAAAATAAAATGCTTATCATTAAAAAAAACAAAACAACATATTTTTCTTATTGTCCTTTACACACAAGTTCTCTTCGTTTTCTTCCGGAATCCGCCCTGAAGGCACATTTCTTTTTAGCTTCGCAAATATTTAGATTCGTATGTAGTGTTGAAAATACCTACATAGACATGACCTAGATAAACACAGTCCATTATTTGTCTCATATTTGACACTTGCCAAAATATATATATAAACGACTGAGTAATAACACAATTACTTTACAAAATTTGGTGTACTTAAAAAGTCTCAAGACTGAAGTTCTCTTTGGCACAACAGAAATAAACAATATATATATATATAGGAATTTTTCCGTGTTGTATCGTGGCCAAAGGAGTATAGTTTCTGACTTTTCCTGCTGAAGTCCCGGTTTCGATTTCTGTCGGAGGGAAATCGTTAGTATATATTGTTGGATTTTGTTGATATATAAGGCATAAGGTAAATGGTCACTTCTACTTATAGACTCGACTATAAACACGTGACCTGAGAAGGATTCTTATTGTCCAATCACTGGCACTGCTGCTGCTGCTTCTGCTGTATTAATAGAGATCCCAATCTGAGATTATTTCATTGACATTTGGATTCCCTTGGACGACGGACTTACAAGGAATACGTTAACACCGGATTCTTATTGGCTTGCTTACTTATTCATTACATCTGGAACGAAGGATGGCTGCCAGATACTTAACATATATCGCTGATGAAACTTAATAGAGTTGAAACAGTCTGTACGATATTCTACACACCGAGTAATTCTTTGCGAAATTCACTTGTCATTATTATCTTCTATAATTATCGAATTTTATACGATATGCGCATTGTAATTGCCTTCAAGCAAAAAAATATAAATATTAATATATACTTTATTCAACAGTGCTTCTAAAATAAACAAACATCCAAAAATTTTATTTCCTTCGCCGAAGAACTTAAAGCCCGGGGTTTGTTATTGTTCACTCAGCGCCCCCTTGCCTACATATGGTAGAGACGTCTCAGTATCATTGACAGGTTAATTTCGCAGGAATTTCTCCGTGCTGTATCGTGGCCGAAACAGTATAGTTTCTGACTATCCTGCTGAAGTCCCGGTTTCGATTTTTGTCGGAGGGAAATCGTTAGTATATATCGCTGATGAGACTTAATAAAGTTGAAACAGTCTGTACGATATTCTACACACCGAGTAATTCTTTGCAAAATTCACTTGTCATTATTATCTTCTATAATTATCGAATTTTATACGA
>CM042165.1:80595479-80617979 GCA_023376005.1 Doryteuthis pealeii
ATTAAAAAAAGAAAAGAATAAATAAGTACTGATAAAAAAAGAAGAAATAAAAAGCTCATAAAATTGTACCAATTCAAATTGAAAAAGGAAGGAATTTTGAAAATCCTTTGTAAGGAAGCATAAAAGAAAAGCAAGTGAGAGAACAACCATTAAAGGAAAAACCTTATGGCACTTTTGACTCTAAAGAATCACAAGTTCACTCTATCTTCAAAATCAAACATAAATATCCTATAAAATAAACTTACTGTTCCCTGTCAACCCTGCTATAAAAAAGGTCTAATAGACTTTTGCTGTTATTGGTCCAGCAATAAAGTCACTTTTATTTTTCTTACCTTTTTTTTTAAAGAGTTACTTTCACAAATGCTAACCCTGCTCTTCCTCAAAATTCGTGACATACTAATGTCCATGTTCAAATCCTGGACAAGGCTGTTTGAATTTCATATAAACTAATAAAAAAAATCGTCGGGTCGGCCTAATGTCGGTATCAGCCAACAGCGAGGGAGTCTATCCGCTTTTCATTACCCCCATCTGTAATAGTTTCTGCTGTATATCACTAGTTTCTAGGGTTGTTTTTTTAGCATGAATCCTTTTCTTTCCTAATACCTAATGATGTTCGCGGTACCTAAAGTAAAAGTAAAGTAGTCGGGGTGGCCTCATGTCGGTATCAGCCAATCAGCGAGGGAATATATCCCCTTTTCACTAGCGCTAGACCAAGGAGATTATTTTAGCGTCTGGGGTGGAGCCCACACCTAGCATCAGCTCCTCACTTTACCGCACATATCCCTGTGCTACTCATACGCCGAGTTGGCGAGGGCCGGTCTCGAACCAAGAACCTTGTGATTCCTAACCGAACGCTCTACCGACTGAGCTAAACCGGCCATTAAGCTAAATCGGCGATACTCTTGGGAAATGTAGGTATTTATCAACCCTGTGCGCCACAGGTAAGATGTTACACAAGGTCGCGAGTTTGGGGCATCCATTACTAAGTATCAATAAATCTGCGAGACTAGCTTGCTAACTATTATACCACGATGAGACACTCAGACCTCGAGGAAAGGTACGAATCCATCAATTCTCCCTCTAGCTATGGATAAAGAGAAGGTATGGTTAGGCAGCCGGTTAGGAGAAAGAAAACTGAATGCAAGCCTGTTAAACTCCACATAAAGTGACGGTGTGTCATATCCTAATGTGCACAGGGTTCCGTACATACACACACACACACACATACACACACATATATATATATATATATATATTATCATTATTGTTATTTATATTTTTGAAGGCAATTACAATGCGTATAACGTATAAAATAATACACCGCTGTTGAAACCGCTGTACGGTGTTCCACGTGGCGCACCTTATTCGCCGGGTTTGCTTGTCATGATTATTTTCAATAATTATTGAATTTTATACAATATACGCATTGTAATTGCCTTAAAAAATATAAATAATAATATACTTTATATAACAATGCTTCAAAATTACCAAATTCCATTTATATATATATATATATAATATATATATATATATATATATATATATAAAGAAGTGAAATGAGACAAATGCAGGAAATATATATATATATATATATATATATATATATATATATATATTTCCTGCATTTGTTTCATTTCACTTCTTTACACAGTTGTAGTTGTAAATAATACCTTGATAAAGGCTGAATGTCACTCGAAATATTGGAAAAATAAAGCAAACCAGGGTCAAAACAACTGCTGGGTATTGAAACTGTTTTGGTTTTGTTTTTTGTTCACTTGCTCCCTGATATCCCCCAAAAGTTAAGAACAAAATTGATATACGAAAATAAATTCACACACACACATACACACACACACACACACACACATATTATATATATATATATATATATATATATATATTTAGGGAGATTATGTGCTTAATTAAAGTCATACCTAATTTGTTAATTAATTAATTATAATTAAATGAATTAGGCGTGCATATCGGTTTAAATGTAAAGCGTAAACAAATCGTACAGAGATCGGCTTTTTCTCGATTTGTTTACGCTTTACATTTAAACTGATATGCACGCCTAATTCATTTAATTATAATTAATTAATTAACAAATCAGATATGACTTTAATTAAGCACATACTCTCCCTAAAAATTGTCGGCCTGGGCCATTTCAAACACATCGTTTGACAACTTCACACACACACACACACACACACACACACACACACACATATATATATATATATATTATATATATATATATATATATATATATATATATTGGTAATTTGACTTATGTGTTTAATTCGTTCCGCTTGAATCGCAATTTCTTAGAATATCAAATCAATTCTCCCCATTGAAACAAATTGAAATACCCTTAATCGGTTTCAAGCCACCCCACCCAATCCCAAAAACACTATCATTTTTGTTCTGTTTATTTTGAAGACGAATATAGCACTGTATAGTATGAAAACATAAAAAATAGAATGTAATGCATTTTGTAATGTAATATGTTTTAATGTTCACATTTTTTATGAATAATATTTCTATTTTGTGTAATAAATTTAGAAAGTTAAATGTTTTTTACTGAACTTATTAACGTAACCTTAGTGAAGCTCGTTCGTGCCTCAAATTTTAGCTCTTAACACAAGCAAAATATCGACCAAGTGACAGCTCGTAACTCGGAAAACTCGCACGTTAGGTCACTCGTAATTCAAGCAATATAGCTGTATAAAGCAATAATAAGACGGTCTGTTAAGATATTAGACAATAGAAGTGTTATGTATTAGAAATACATGAACGAGAAGATTTCGAGTGGTTGTAATAATGGTTTATTATTACAATAAATACAAATAACAAAAACGGCTTCCGGTCGGCAAGGTAAAAAAGTCTCCGCGCGTAAAAGAAGGATAGGTAAAGATTACTTATCTTCTGAAAGAGTTGTAGCACGTGTGTTTACATCCGCGAATACGAAACAACGTTCTTTGTTGGAGATCAACTCGCATCACACTGAGCTAATCTTCTGTTGTTCTTTTATACGTATCTCATTTGCATACGTGAGGGATTATCCGGTTACTTCCCTTTACAACAAGAAGAAAGTAGGGATTTATGGATTCATGACTTCCCTGTGAAGTACACATAGGCAAGCTTCAGATAAGAAAAGTTTTTCCAAATTCCTGCTCGTAAACTACTAACCCCCTTACCTTATACAACCAAAAAGAACCATAGCTCTAAATTTAAAAAAAACATCGTTTAAATATTTCACGGAGAAGCGTAATAAAAAGGTTATTAAGATAATTGAATTACAAATTCGGGAAGCGGAAAAAGTTGCGGGAAAAAAGTCATACAAAATATTTTATGGAATCCAAACTGTTGTAAAAAGTTGAAATGATTTTTAAACAAGAAATTTCTCATTTTAATGATTTTTTTAAAAACATCTGCACGGATAGTTAATCTAAGTAATGACGTAGTTTCAGTTACAGACAAATTGAGACCGAATCTCCAATATTAGATGCTCACTAAAACCTCTGTATAAACAGTTATATATATATTATATATATATAATATATATATTATATATATATATATATAATCGGTCAGATTAGCAGTTATAGATCTATTTCTATCCATATGTATACGTATTTAGGAATGTGATGATTCATATGGATATACTTATACATATGTGTAGAGATAGACTTATACTTGCTAATATGACCTATTTTCAACTGGATCAGACCAACTTTAATATTCCGTTGTTAAATAAGGCCCATTTTAGAATCATCTTAGAATTATCCTAAAACCAACTAACCTGGTGATTTACCTATATATATATATATATTGAAAAAAGAAAGAAATGAAAGAAAGTATAGAATGGATAAAATAGGATATTTTAATCAATTTTACTTATACGTGTTTCGGTCAGGAGTTTATCCATGTACATTATTCAAACTATTATTATTTTTAAATAACCAAATGAAATGAAATAATAATAATAATAAAAAATGTAGAAATGTTCCGCACACAAAGAAATTTCGACCTTCCTCAGAATAAATCCTTATTTTTTTCGGATTCACTTCCATTTTCATTTTACATATATATATATATATAGAGAGAGAGAGTGAGAGAGAGACAGAGAGACAGAGAGAGACAGAGATACAGAAGAGACAGAGAGAGAGACAGACAGACAGAGACAAAGAGAAACAAAATCAGATAGTAGGTTAAATATATACATATTTTACCAATGTTACATAATTCATGGATAGCCAATGAATCATGTAAGTACTGTAGCTAGATATAAATTTTGAATGAGAATTCGTTAAAAATTCAAATCGCAGAGTTGAGTGGAAAATTACCGTTGGCATGATTGACATGTGGTGACTTCCGATTGACCTCCGGAAACGCACGATTAGAAGCATTAGACAGAAGTTTTAGTTAAGATTAGTTGCGACTAGTTACTCGCTGACAGAAGATGTTTTCTCAAGGGTCGCTTCTCACCGCGCAGTTTCGAGAATCCTGTGCTGGGGTTGTTTTATTAAAAGCTATATAAAATACAACAAGTCTTTGTTTTTAATTAACAAACAAGAGTGCACAGACACCCAGCCCAAAGAAATCAACCCACAGAATCAGTCCAGGGACAGATGCCAAGAACAAATAAGCAAAGAAGTCGTCGGCCGAGGAGGTGGCTTAAAGTCAGTATCAGTCAATCAGCGAGGGAGCCTATCCTCTTTTCACTAGCGCTAGACTAAGGAGATTGTTTTTAGCGTCTGAGATGGAGAGCCACACCTACCATCAGCTAATCACTTTACCGCACAGATCCCTGTGCTACTCATACGCTGAGTTGGCGAGGGCCGGTATCGAACCAAGAACCTTGAGGTTCCGAACTGAACACTCTAACGACTTATCCCGTCTCCTCGGACCATATTACCTTTAGGCACCCCTTTTTAATCTCGATTAAGAAAGGACATGTTTTTCATTTACACCATCAATATCCGGTTGTTATTTAGGGGTTAGGGTTAGGGGTTAGGGTAAGGGTTACGGTTAGGGGTTAGTTTTATAATGTTTTAAAATCTAAAATTCGTCTGTTAAAACAACCGGATATTGACGGTGTGAATGAAAAACATGTCCTTTCTTAATAGAGATCAAAAGGGGTGCTAAAGGTCATATGGTCCGTCTCCTCTCTCGCTATTATATACCCGATGTTAAGGAGTTCATATCACAAATATTTTAGCCCAATTCAGAATGGGTACATTTTTATCCAATACATTTTAGTAGTAACATTTCATTTGCGATTTCTCTTTGTCTTTCTATCATCTCCGTAATATTGAAAGGCGAATATAATAAGTGGGTGAAAGTGTTTTATCTATTTCTGTTAAGCAATCAGTTATTGTGACAGCGGTGTCTGATAATCTGACTAAATCTTTTTATCTTATAATCTGTCTTTATCTTCATCAAACCATGGAACATTGTGTGTACAGTATCAGCCATAAAATTGCAACGCATCTCAGACCAAAATAAAACTTGCATACTGATGGAATGAATATATAAATACCTAGGTATCCCCTCACTATAATCTGATTGGATAGTGTCCTCCATAAATACTCGACTCGGTTTTCTAAACCATCTCTATATGCGTATAGAGCACTTTTTTTATATCCATCAATTATTCCGACTTAATCGGTTATTTTTTTCTTTCGACAGTCAAAATAGTTATTCGGGCTTTTTCTTTTGTTTGTTTTATCTGTTTATTATTTTTGTCTCCTCCATTTTCTCTTCAAAAAACTATGAAATATATAGGGTGACCAAGAAAACAACATTTTTTTAAAAGTCAGGCCAGTTTTTTGGGGTCACCCTATATATAATATATATATATATATATATATATAAACACACATACATATACGTACATGTATACACGTATATATATATATATTATATATAAACACATACATATACGTACATGTATACACGTATATATATATATATATATATATATATATATATATTATATATATTGTATATATATAAATTTGGTATGAGCTCTCTAATTGGTAATTTAAATCAACTCTCACTACTAAGCATATAAACAATGATCGTTTTCCCGGAAATTTGATCTCTCAGTGACCGTAAAATACATAAACAAACCTATGTACTTAATAGTTTAAAAACACCAGTCCCGCTACAGCTGTCATTGGCCGAAGGGATTAGATATCAGGCTGCCAAACGGTTAGTCTGAGTTCGACCCTAGCCAAAGATAGCTGTGTCTAGCCACACTGAAGAGGCGTGAAACGCCGAAACACGTGTCTGTGAACGATTTAATATATATATATATATATATATATATATATATATATATATATATATATATATATATAGCTCTGTGCATATATATATATATATATATATATATATATATAGGTTGACCAAAAAAACAGCCCTGACTTTAACAACAGTATGGGTTTTTTTTTATCACCCTCTATATTTATACTTCATTCTCGACGAGTAAAATCCCAAAAGAATAAATAAATATCGAAATTTAAATACTTCAAGATTCACACACTCAACAACCGTATAAGTGTTGAATAAAAAGTCCTAGATATACGATCAAAAACCAAATGGTCGAAAACAAAACAGATTGGAGTTTCTTTAGGTTAACAAATCTTCAAGGTAAAAGGTATTCCTCTATTAATGCACTATACAGAGGTGGGTTGTTTCCACTTCTATATAGCCTACCCCAAATAGATCTTGTCTTGAAATTATTTGTATTAGATCAGAATCAAAAACGTAGTCGAGGTGGCCTAAAGTCGATATCAGCTAGACATTGATGGAGTCTATCCCATTTTCTCTAGCGCAAGACAAAGGAGATTGTTTTGGTGTATGAGGTGGAGCGCCACACCTACCATCAACTCCTCACTTTACTGCACAAATCCTTATACTACGCTGAGTTGGCGTGGGCCGGTATCGAATCTGAAACCTTGTGGTTCCTAGTCAAACGCTCTACCGACTGAGCTAAACTGGCTCTTTAAAATATACAAAAAATGTAAATACAAACTTGCAAAGTACGCAATTCCCTAACCCCTTTCATAAAATAACACCAGACAGGTTAACATGCCGTTAACATCAATCAGTTGTCGAGTATATGAACTCAGCTCACAGAGTCCAGTTTCTGTGACGATAACCATTACATAACCAGCTCCTCCAAGTAGAAATATGCACCAGAAACCACTGCGCGTTATCATAGATTGAATCCTCAATCCCCTTTAGCTGGAAATTGTCTCCAACCAAGTGTTATTGACTCAGCATTCATCAAATGTAAAGAAGATCAATAAAAAAACGTTTATATTGGTGCAACGGAAACCCCTAGGAAATGAAGGAGCTATTTCTATAAACTGAGAATCGCCGGAAGGAAATGAACTCACAGCACGACCCTTATCCAAATATATTTGAACCCCGAAAATCTACCCCTTTTTATATGATGAAAAGGTAAACAAAATCTGTACCAAAGTATAACAAAATAAGTGAGACAAAAATTGTAAATCTACCCCTCATTTTAAAACGACTTCATTTCAGAATTTAATTTTCCACGAAAAGTAAGAATGCATTGTTAAAATAAATGTAAACTTGTCGGTTTTCCTAGCAATAAGTTTGAATGAACGATGCTTCAAAAAAGGCTTGTACAAAAAAGCTATAAATAACAGAACTGGCTTCGAAAAATGATATAAATAAGCCGCGTGCTATTTTCCCGCAACTCTGAGTTTCGTGCTTGTGTTCTCTTCAAACGGGCAGATGTTACTTGTAGCTACAAAGACAGTGGAGTTCTAATCATATATATATATATACATACATATATATATATTGCTTTTTTTTTTTTGGGGGGGGGATATGTGCTTAATTGAACTCATACCTAATTTTGAAAATTAATTAGTTGATAATTAATAATTTAGGCGGGCATATATGTTGAAATGTAAGGCTAAACCAATCGAGAAAAAGTCAATCTCTGTATGTACATTTCAGCATGTCATGCAGTTAGAGTTCGAATCACACACAGAGCAGCTTTCCTCTCTATAACTCTGCTGATGAGGCATAATATGCCGAAATGTAAATACAAAATGTACATATATATATATATATATATATATATATATATATATATATATATATATATATATATATGTGTGTGTGTGTGTGTGTGTGTGTGTGTGTGTGTGTGTGTGTGTGTGTGTGAAGTAGTCAAACAGTGTGTTTGAAAATGGCGAAGGCCGACTATTTGTGGGAGATTATGTGCTTAATTAAAGTCATACCTAATTTTGTTAATTAATTAATTGTTTACGCTTTACATTTAAACCGATATGCACGCCTAATTCATTTAGTTATAGGTAATTAATTAACATAATTAGGTATGACTTTAATTAAGCACATAATCTCCCATATATATATATATATATATATATATATATATATATATATATATATATATTATATATGCTACTTATTTGTATCAGCCCATAATCATAAGACTATCAGAACCACAGTATGATAATTCAATTATTACAGTTCAATAGTTCAATATGTAAAAAAGGGATTTTGATTTCTCTCTCTCTCTCTCTCTCTCTCTCTCTCTCTCTCTCTCTCTCTCTCTCTCTCTAATTGCTCTATGATGCAGGTCATTTTTTGACGCGTGTTTACTTGTCACTCTATCTTTGTTCAACCCTTATTAATTCTCTCTCTCTCTCTCTCTCTCTCTCTCTCTCTCTCTCTCTCTCTCTCTCTCTCTCTCTCTCTCTCTCTCTCGTTTTATTTTCCTTGTGTTCGATTGAAACAGATTAGTATTATCACTTCCAAGCACTCACCCCTCTATTTTTCCCCTACTCTCTTTCTTTTTTCCTTTCTTTTTTCCTTCTTACTATATTATTTCTATCTAACATATCCTTTTTCTTCCCTTACTTTCTTTATAAGAAAAATGGAATAGTCCATTATTTATCTGATATGACGACACACATAAGAAATAAGAATTCGGCAGATAAGCAACACCAGATAATCAGTATTTACATTTTTGCATTTCATCTTGGATCATTTGCTCGGTCTTCTCATTTTTAATCAGAAGGTGGTGCAAAATGACAACGGTCTTACAATTAAGGAACACGAGCATTAATACATAGATTTAGACCTGATACACATCTTTAAGTATACACAGAGACCTCCATAACTATCAAGGAACATAAACAACATGAATGACAGACCAGACTAAGTATACAACAACACGCACCTGAGCAAAATGTTTTATGTTCAGAGTTAAGAATGTGTAACAAAATCTATTATAATTTTTAAAAATTGAAAGATTATTTATTAAGTATGATTAAAATTCATGTCTATTTGGCAAATTCAGCTTTGCAAAATATCAAAAAAAGACACACACACACCCAAAACAAAGAGATAAAATAAAAATACTTTTTTTTATAAATACATTTTATACATTTGGGAGGGATCGGATCTTAGATATTCATACGCAAAATGTAATGCATCCAATTCTGCGCAAACAATCTGACTTATAAGCTTTTATCGATGTGTTGGAACTATTTCTTGACAAAGAACTGCAAGTGTAAGCTTACTCTTGATCGGCTTTAAGGCTAGGTGTAGTTTAAAGGTGCGCATGTGTAGTAGTAAACGTTGATGATTTGAAAGTGGGTGAATTTTGAAAGGCTGATTATGCGCCAGTTTTCAAATAACTTTTTGTGTGTGTGTTATACTACACGATTATTAAATTGAATTCAGTCTTGATGAAATCGAATTTTGATTGTCTCGCTTTTCGATCTTTTTTTAAAAGGCATATAAAATTTAAATGTCTACAAATGAAAGGGAAGATTTTAGAAATAAAATAGTATTGATAAATATAGCGGGAAAATGAATAGAAATGAAAATCTTTTTGTGTAAATTCTACAAATTTGAATACGAATTTTAACACAGATACACACACACACATATACACACACACATATATATACACACAAACGTACATACGTATCTACGTACACATACACAAGCACACACTGACACAGACAAAAATACATTTATCTCTCTCTCTCTCTATCTATCTATCTATCTATATCTATATCTTTATCTATCTATCTATCTATCTATCTATCTATATATATAATATATATATATATATATATATATATATATATATATATATATATACTTGTATGTGAACTCTAATGAAATATATAGAGAGATACATAGAATATATGCTATTCAAAACATACATACATACATACATACATACACAAACACATATTGTTTATGTATATATATATATATATAAATATATGTATATATATACATAAAATATATTGGTAAATACATAGAATATATACAATTCAAACAATCATATATATATATATATATATATATATATATACATATTATTTATATATACATATATATATAAAGGTTTTACATATTTATTTATTTGATGACAAAGGAACAGTCACAACTATTTTGGTTTCATGCATGCGTAATATATATATATATATATATATATATATATATATATATATATACATATATATATATATATATATATATATATATATTACGCATGCATGAAACCAAAATGGTTGTGACTGTTCCTTTGTCATCAAATAAATAAATATGTAAAACCTTTATATATTTATTTTATTTTATAATATTATATTATATTATATATATATATATATATATATATATATATATATATATATATATATATATATATATATATATATATATATATATATATATATATATATAAACTTAAATAAAATATATTGGTAAATACATAGAATATATACAATTCCAATATTCATATATATATATATATATATATATATATATATATATATATATATATATATATGAACAAAGGAAATCTGATAATCTAGTCGAAAGTGAAATACATCTATGTAAATATATGTGTCTGTATGTCTGTATGTCTGTATGCGTCAGTCTGTCTGTCTCTATGACTCTGTGTGCGTGCGTCTGTATGTGTCTGTGTGTCTGTGTGCCTGCGGTAAACCCATGAGAATAAACAATTCTTTCAAAAACGTTTGATAAATAAAAATGTGTTTAAGAAAGTATTGAAAAGAGCAGTTTTAAAGTCTAATGATATTTCACATCTACTTTTCTTGCCATCGTTTTATTACAATAAGTTTCATGCATCATTTATAGAATAGAATACAATCATCAGATGAATCTATTAGTTAATTAATAAAGATGAGGACAATAGTCCGAATAACGCAGATAATACTAATCATCAAGCCTCATCTCAAATATTCAGAGAAATGTATATATTTTTCTAAATAATCGACATTTAGGTCGCGGCATTTTTGTTGGCACTGTGGCAGTTTTTATATACCCATCTCATACCAGATTTATTTGACACATCGATGCGACCCTAGCAGGTATTACTACCCCGGGTCAGCTTGGACCCGGAAGTAATGCCAATGAAAATGTACTCTACACAAGGTCAGTTTTTTTAAGCGGAGTTTAACAGGTTTGAATTCAAAGTTTTCCTTCCCCTAGATTATTAGGAGGGAGTTACTTCCCCTAACAGTATTATCTCCTCGCTGGATACATCATACATGTGACCTTGTGTCACAATCTTTCCGGGGCGAACGGGATGGGTAAATACCTACCTCTCTGCATGAGCAGGTTGTGACACAAGGTCAATTTTTAAGCGGAGTTTAACAGGTTTGAATTCAAAGTTGTCTTTCTCCTACATTTACGGCCATCCTGTTAGGGGAGAGTTATGTCCCCTAACGAACGATATAACACTTCACTGAAAGTGTAGTATTGGGCAACTAGGTAGAATTTGATTTGGTTGATTTTACGTCATGTCAACCCTTGTTGGGTTATTTTATGCTGAAGATGTTTTATTCTATTCATGCTCGAAGGGTATTTAATTTTTTAAAACCCAACTGTTTTAACACGTTTTTAACCCATAGATGGAACCCTAACACTTACTACCACTCCGGGACAGAGTAAACCTGGGAGTAATTCTGATGAAAGGATACTACATACACCCCAGAAATTCAGAATTGGAACTTCATCATCTACATACACAGTGTTTCGACATTTCACGTCTCATCAGTGTGGCTAGATACACCAACTACCCCCGACCAGGAGTGAGACCCGACTAAATTTTTATCCGCCCAGTTCGTTAACATCTCGGCCATCGACAGCGGCGATTAAGGAGCCGTGTTTTAACTAAAATACATACATATGTGTATATATTTTACGATCACCAGACAGATCAAATCTGTAAACAACAGACGATCATTGTTTTATGCTGGGGGTGAAAGTCAATTAAAATCGGTCCTAGAGAGCTCTACCGGGTTTTGGGAGAATATAATATTCCGGGTCTTGTACAACGAGAGAAAAATATTTTATGTAAAAACTAATAATGATAAAGTCCGCAAAATTGTCTAATTGTGTTCAATTTTATTTTATTAAAATTATCATTATATATATATATATATTTTTTTTAATTAAAATTATCATTATATATATATATATATATATATATATATATATATATATATATATATGATAATTTTAATAAAATAAAATTGAACAAAATTAGACAATTTTGCGGACTTTATCATAATTAGTTTTTTCATTAAATATTTTTCTCTCGTTGTACAATATGTTATTTTATAACCATATAAATATCTTAAAGAAGATTGAACCGTAAATAGTCGAGAAAAAAGAATTTGATTTTTCGTTAAAATTTAGTCTTAAAAAAATCATAATTATCAGCTCTCCGAAGCCATTTTTTTTAATTCGCTGTAAAAAATAATTCAATAGATATAAAACGCATACAAATTACATAGTTAGACAGATTATTTTATTTTCATTCCAATCATATACACATTTAAAAATGATAAAGGCGATAAATTCCGAACGGAACGGCTTAGACTGCGAAATCTATTCACTAAAATTAAACTTCACTGCTGGTATCGCTGTAAATCGCTGTAACAAGTCTGGCAGGGGACAATATTTTATTATCAGCATGTGCTGGTATACGGACAGTTCTGAAAATTGGGTGATTTTGGATTAATTAATTAATTATATCCCTTAATTAGTATAAATCAATAACCAAATTCTTAGTTCCCCTCCGTCGATCGCCTAAGTCCAAGTACTAACTTTTTCACACTGATCTTAGTTAGAAAGATACTAATCTATATGCAAGATTTCAAATCTGAGTGACTCCTCTTTTCTGAGTTATAGGTCGACACGTACATACCAAAAACTTTCTTATATATATATATATATATATATATATATATATATATATATATATATATATATATATATATATATATATATATGGTATTTCAAGAGTTAATTCGTCGGATTCTGTTTTTCCTGCTTTTCAATGTCATCTCTGTAATTGCTTTTGTTTGCTAGTTTTTATTTAATATGTTTGTTGAATTTTAACAATGGTGAAACTTTAGAAATGATTGCGTGGGCACATCGGTGGTGCATTTTGATTCGGCGCCACTGGCCATTATTTCTTTTTCACTTCTCGTCAAAAATGAGCGCGCACAAATCGAATATTATAATCAAGTTTTAATGCACACACCTACATATCATTTTGAGACTCGCTCACACGGTTATTCAATATATGAACTCATTCTATCGGATTTCCTATGCGTTGCTTAGTGCCGCTTAAGTTTTTATAAAGAAGTAATGAGGACACTAAGATTTTGTGAGGCCAATTTTGAATGTTTAGAGAAAGATTCAGTTTAAGAATACACACAGGAAAGGGATGAAGGATAAAATTGATTAGTAAAGCAGATTTTTAAATCTAAAAATATTGAAATTATGAATTCCATATGTGAGAAAAACTTTGTCTGAAAATGCACAAAGGTGTCAAAATTAGGGTGACCCATAAAAAACAGAAGCCACAAATTTTGTAATAAAACTGTTCATTTTAATTATGGGGGTCTAAGGGTTAGGGTTTAGCGTTAGGGTTAGAGTTAGAGTTAGGATTAGGGTTAGGGTTGGGGTTTAGGGTTAGTTTAATGGGAAAATGAATAAATAATTTGGGTTCTGTTTTTCTGGGTCAACCTGTATACCGGTGACCCAGAAAAAACAGAACCCACACATTTTGTAATAAAACTGTTAATTTTAACTAGGGGGGTTTAGGGCTAGGGTTAGGGTTAGGTTTGGGGTTGGGGTTTAATTTTAGTTTAATGGGAAAATAAATAAATAATTTGGGTTCTGTTTTTTTCTGAGTCACCCTAATTTTGACACCTTTGTGCAAGTTCAGCCAAAACTTTTTCTACGACTCAAACAAGAACAACAACCACAATGTGAAACATGTCAAACACCTTTGACAATTAAACACTATATTCATGGAATGCAGGTTTCTTGCTCAAATCAGAAACCGTTATTTTAAAGCAAACAATATGAAAGATCTGTTTGAAAATGTCAACATGGAGGATATTCTCTCTTTTTTGAGGGAAATAAAATTATACCATAGAATATAGACATGAAATAAATCAATACTATACAACATAATCCCCAATAATGCTAACACATTGTTAAAACCAATTACTATTTAAAGTATAAATATAAATACACAATATGTATAACTTCCTAACTGTTAGGCATGACTTAACCCCGGATGGGTTGATATGCCGTTAAAATCAATAAACAACAGCATATAAATGCTCTATACTTTACGAAATATATTGAGCACTTTTTGGATTAACAACTGATACTACTACTACTCTCTCTTAGACCGGATGCCGTAACAAGATTACAGAGCCCAGATTGTTAAAATATTTTCACCATAGGTCGAGGAAGAATAGTTGGATTCATACCTTTCCCAAAGTTATTAGCGATATATGAAATGCAAACAGCCTCGTCGTGCATTTGAACTCTGTTTGCTGTGTCAATATCATAAGAAGGTAACCATCGCACAACGAGTGCCTCCTAAAATATATTATAACTTTTTTTATTCAACGAAAAGTAAGTAAGAAAGAAAGGGAGAAAGAAATGAAAATAAAAGAAAAAAGAAAGTAAATATAAAGACGAAAAAGTAGTAGAAAGAAAGAAAGAAAGAAAGAAAGAAAGAAAGAAAGAAAAATGAAAAGCAAGAAATGAAGAAAGAATAAAAGAACAAAAAAAAGCAAAAATAAAAACGAAAAATAAGTATAGCTGAAAGAAAGAAAGAAAGAAAGAAAGAAAGAATTAACGAATGAAAGAATGAAAAACTGAAAGATAGAAAGAAAGAAAGACAGAACGAATGAAAGAATGAAAAAATGAAAAATAGAAAGAAAGAAAGAAGGAACGAATGAAAGAATGAAAAACTGAAAGAAAGAAAGAAAGAAAAACTGAAAGATAGAAAGAACGAATGAAAGAATGAAAAAAAGAAAGAAAGAAAGAAAGAAAGAAAGAAAGAAGAAAGTAGCATTTAAAGAATATTTATTGAAATGTCCAGTCAGTTTTGTTGGACAAACGATTCTATTCACTTTTTTTAAAAATATAAATGTATACAAAAAAAATTATTAAAATATTTTTTTGCCATAAGGCCATTTTTTATAGAAATTTAACAGGTTTGAATTCAGAGTTTTCCTTCTCCTAGACTGGTTGCCATGCCATGGTTAAAGATTCCAATCCGGCCTACTAGAGCTGGAAGGAGATAGTTGGATTTATACCTTTCCCAAGGGTATTAGCGCTAATTGAAAGTTTGACCTCTTGTTAACCTTTAGTGTCGCATTATCATTGGTTGAAAATGTCACGTGATGGCAGGATCGGTGTGAAAAGGTAAGTACTTTATTTAGTTGGACTTAGGCGATCAACGGAGGGGGACAGGAATGAGACGTCTTTTTATCCCAAACTGTTAATGATGTGGTGTGTTAACCTGTATTTAATTCAATTTTCAAAAGATCACTGGAACTGAAGCAGTCTAGTTATGGCATTTCTTTTTAAATGAATTTTTTTTTGTTGAAAATGATGGTATTTTTATATAACTGCATTCTCGTGTTGTATGTTTAAGTGAATGCGTTTTTTTTTGTACTTGCGCGTATGTTGTCATGCGCGTGTCCATGAAAATGCGTGTTGGTTGTGACGTTATGACTGTATCCTAGCGCGGGATTGCACGTGCATATATATGTCAGTATTAAAGAGCGTATTTGTGTTTGGTGGCCATGGTGATGTATAATATTTCGTGTTGGGTGTAATATAAATCAATTTAATCATTTATTATTATTATTAATATATATATATATATATATATATATATATATATATCCAAGAACTCTCCCCGTTTATATACTCGGTGTTGAGTATCTAACATTGCTTCATTTAACAGTTTCTTGCAGGTCATTTTTCCTGGTTATTTTTTTTTTCCTGTGGGTGTATTATTTTTCCTACACCCTAATCTGTTACAGTGTCCACAGTATACATTTCTTTCAGAACGCACCTGGTAAAATGATGAATAAAATTATATATAACGAAGAATAACGCTAAAATGATCAACATCATTTGAAATTTAGTCGTGAGTGGATGACGTGATAAAGCGATACAAGTCTCCAGTGTTGATAACTCTGAATTGAGTTAGGAAACACTGCAATACGGATAGGATTAGCGTCCCACGGCGGTAATTTAAATTTCCTTTCATCACACGTTACTTTTTATCCACCATGTATATCACTAATGCGTTCGGATACCTTAGTTTAACGATACCTAATGATATTTGATCGAACTGACACTGCTTTGGAAATGTTCAATTAAACGATAAGGAAATCGAACGTCGAGCTGGTACGAGAGGGAAAGTAAAAAGCAAATCCTGTGCCTCAAAGCTGAAAGCGCGCCAACTCCATCAGGTTTTGCGCATGCGTCTTGGGACAACTCATCTCGGTGGGCATTTTCGTTCAGCGTTTTCGCCTAACTGCTTAAGTGATTTGCTTGCTGTATGTTCCGAATAAGAGGCAATCAAATCATAACTATAACCGAATGAAGACAAGGATAGAGAGAGAGAGAGAGAGAGAGAGAGAGAGAGAGAGAGAGAGAGAGAGAGAGGGGGGGTCTAAAAGGGGAAGCAATTCTTAAAAGGGAAGAAAGAATAGAACAAACGGAATAGAATAATGAACGTTAAATTATTCTGCATTTTTAAAAATAGTCATTGTTCGCTTTATATTTCAAGTTGCTTTTTTTTGTTTTTGTTTTTTAAATGCAGTTTTTTTTTAAATAAATGCACTCGTTTAAATGCATGGATGAATGAATTAAAATCATTCAAAACGTATCTATACTTCATTTTTTCTTCTTTTTTTACTTTTCTTAATCTTTAATTATTTAATTCCACTTTCTCTTCTTTATTCTAAGTGTTTTTTCTTATTTTTTCATTCATTTCATTCTTGTATTTACGAAATGTTTCTTTCTCTTCTTTTTCTATCTATTTTAAGAGATTTTTCTCAAAATCATCTAGAAAATTGGTTTTTATTACTTTTTCATTCCTTTTGTCCTATCCTTCCTAAATTTCTCTTTCTCTTCTTTATTCGATCTATTTTTATACATTTTTCTTAAAATCATCTAAAAGACTGTTTTTCTTACATTTTTCTTCCTTTCCTTCCTTTATTTCATAAATCTCTTTCTCTTTAATCTATCTTCTTAAAACCATAGAGAAAACTGTGTTTATTACTTTTTCATTCATTCCTTTCATAAATTTCTGTTTCTCTACTTTATTCTATCTATTCTCATACGTAATTTTATCAATCATGCATTTTAAATCATAGTTGCTTTTACTTTTCTTTAATCAAATAAACGATTTCCTTTGTACCTTCAAGTAAATATGGCCCTTGCTCGTCCCAACATTGTATTCCACATAACCTACCTCTTTCTCAATATCCCAAGATAAATGTCTACATATGGTTCTATATTCGACATCGTGTCTGACCCTCAAGAGTTCATAGCAGTATAATATACAACACCAATGTTAAAACTCCCAATGATATATAGGTGCATGACTAGGTCACATCGATTCAAGTACAGGAGACCTTCTTATCTACCGTAGATAAAAATCAAGACCCCCCCCCCTCCCGAGGGTAGTGAAACGGGCCAATAGTATTGAACCATAAATATTTCTTTTATCTTTTTGTAACCTGGAAATAGAATAGCTTGACAGTTTACTATGAGCGAAGATAGCTCTCTAAAATGTTAAGATTCTTTTTTGTCGGCGGGGAGAGGAGGGGCAATTGAAACGTTCAGACAAATCATTGAGAATGTTCATTATTTGGATTATTCGGACTGTTGGGCTCATCTTTATTGTTACCTAAATAGCATTACGACCGATGTGCCTTCCAGACTTCTTCAGGTATTTCTTGTCGGACTCGGGAACCTTCTCTTTGAACTCGGGAACCTTCTTGCCGAACTCAGAAACCTTCTTGCCGAACTCGGGAACCTTCAAGTTAACAGTGACGTAGTTTCGATTACAGACATATTGAGACCGAATCTCCATTACCAATAGATATGAAAACATCCGAGTATGAATGGTTGTTTAGAAATTACTCTTCGGGGATTTTAAAAGGCAGCACTTAACATCCTCGTAGAGCTACCATCGAGTTTATTCTTCAAGAATTCTCATTTAATGAATTATGTGTGGTATTCCCAAATCCATCTATGTTTTTTAAATTTAAAAGGAAGGGAGAAAAAAATCTGTTTTTAAATGCCTTTAATAAAGAATTCATCATTCGCCTCTGATGAGTCGGGAGAATTAGACATTTTGTCTAAGCTCCCCGAAATAGTCTATAATGCAAGATCTCTAAGTCTTTTGTTATTTCTTTAATTATAAATTTGCTCTGTGACTCTAACAATAAGAGCGCACATTGAGCTCTCAAATTGCGACAAGTTGTTTAAGAAAAAAAACTATGTCGTAAGGAAGATTTCTTCTCAGGAATTTTATATATATATATATATATATATATTATATTATATATATATATATATATATATATAATACTTACATTTAACAAATAATTGATATTCTGAATTCAAACCTGTTAAACTCTGCTTAGAAACGACCTTGTGCCACATCCTGTTTATGCAGAGAAGATGGTATATACACATACACACACACGCACGCACACATACACACACACATATATTAAAGATAGATTTCAGAATCTCAACCTATTTTTCTCACATCTTATTCATTATATACTTATAACGCCCCCATCTGTATATTTTAAACATGACGGCCAGTTACGATACGATAAAAAATGAATTTTGAATTGATTGTCAGATATGATAGGACGAGAAGTCACAGGAGACACAATATTCCACAATATGACAGATGAGAAGTGGGAATGCACAAATAAATATTTCTATCTGTAGATATTTTTTTTTTTTTTTGGTTGATTTAATTTTATTTTTTGTTTCGTTTTGTATTCCTAATTTAACTCAGCCAGTCACGTGTCCTTTGATGTTTTAGATTTCAGAGATTATTTCCTACGCACTATAACTTTATAAAGAAAGAAGAAGAGAAAGAAGAAGAGAAAGAAGAAGAAAAAGATCACCTGTAATGTAATACACTATAGCGACTTAGACAAAGATATAAAGATCGAAGTTAAGTTTGGTTTATTTCGGAATTCTCAACAGTAAATGAAGCGGATGATATTGTTTCTCGTATCTTATAAATACAAAAGAATTGCTTATCGGTAGACATAATAAAATTATTAAACTCTCAAAGATTAGTCCCAATGGAATTTTACTCGGGTGAGTCAAAAGTTTTGAAATAAAGTAAGGCAAAACCCGGCAGTGTTATATACCCCTTTACTCGCGTGTGTATATATATATATATATTTCCATATATATATTCGTGGAGGCGCGTGGGCTAGTGGTTAGAGTCGTGGGAAATGGACTCTTCGATTCGAGTTCAATTCCTAGACGAAACTGTTGGCATTTCACATAGCGGTAATACCCTTGGGAAAGGTATGAATCCATATATTCTCCCTCCAGCTATGAGTTAAATAGTAGGGCAGACTGGTCCCTTCAGCCTTGGGTAGGTAACCAGTCTAGGAGAGGGATAACTCTGAATTTAAAATTCCCTCCAGCTATGGGTTAAATAGTAGGGCACAATGGGCCCTTCAGCCTTGGGTAGGTAACCAGTCTAGGAGAGGGATAACTCTGAATTTCAAAATTCCTGAGGTCGGTCGTTGATTGGTTTGTGGCAACCCTTGATGCATCAATTCTTTCCTATCGACTGTGCCAAAAAGTGTGGATGGTCAACACAAGCCTTCACCACTTATAACAAATCACTGTGTTGGTGTTCATTGTGTATGCGAACCGTCATGCGTCGAAAATCGACGAGAGAGTCCATAATATATATATTTACCAACCCTTCCGCACGAGCAGGATGTGACACAAGGTCAATTTCTTAAGCGGAGTTTAACAAGTTTGAATTCAGAGTTTTCCTTCTCTGGTTGCCTAACCAACGTTAAAGAGCCCAGTCTGCCCTACTATTTACCCATAGCTGGAGGGAGAGTAAAATTCATACCTTTCCCAAGGGTATTAGCGCTAAGTGAAATGCAATTAGCACGTCCAGGATTTGAACTCCCGGCGACGAGTCCATTTCCCATGACTTTAACCATTACACCACGCGCTTCGGGTGTATATAACCGGTGAGAGAGACTGACAGTTAGATAGGGGCTGATCGATAATGGTGTTACTTGTTACTTTCTTCTTACTGCTTCTAACTCGGCCGCTGACTTCTTCAGGTGGACTTCTCTTCAGGGCTTTTTGCTAAGGGTTGGTTCTTCTTTGTTTCTTGTTGGACTGGTCATTTCTTGTTATTAATAATCAATTAACAAGAATTTTTTTTTATAAAGATTTATTTCACAACCCAGCCAATATTGATTCAGTCGCGGAGGAGATGCCGACCTGCGGGGCAAGCGACTTCGAGTCCACTCGATCTGAAACCTGCATTGCATCTGAAGGTAAAACTATCTCACACCTAAACGCGTATACCGAAAAAATTAACAAACCACTATCATCATGCCAATCATAACTCCAACGGCTATGGAAATTTCCCCACCTCCGATTTTAAATCTAACGGACCCTAATTCAAATATTCTAACTACATAAGCTGCTTATGAAATTATGCAACAGGCAGTTGTGGATGCTTTTGCGGAGGTGCGATGTCAAACTCATTTGATATGGCTTGGAGTTCGGCCTCGGAATCCACCATCTTATAACTAGTTATAAATAGTTATAAGAAATATAAATATTATAAATAGTTATACTCGGAATCCACCATCTTATAACTAGCTGTAAGGAGAGTAGTTGGATTTATCCCTTTCCCAAGGGTATTAGCACTATGTGAACTGTATCTTCGTTCAGTATTTGAACTCGGGTCGACGAGTCAAATTTGCTATTACTCAAACTATTACACCATGGCCTCCAACGAATCGACGCATTTTTTTCCACCTGCCAGCCATGAGTCTCGACTTGTGGGTGGTCCCACCTAAATAGGGCCTTGTGCCTAACCCGTACAAGTGGGGTACGAGGTAAATATTCACCATGGCCCCCAACGAATAATTAATAAAAACTTAATTATTCAAATGTTATCATCTAATTGTTTCTTGCGTTATTTTTCAATACGAAAAATTAACAAACTACTATAATTTTTAAAGATCAAATAATTATATATTTATTATTTAAACATCAAGAAAAAAAAATGATAATCAAAAAACTAAATCAACGCGATTACTTTATAAACAGTAGGTAACATTAATTTAAAAAAAAAAAAAGCCCAAGTTCAAACAAATGAATCATAAGTTTCCCAATTAGTCTAATTTGCATATTCATCTTTGCGACTTCCAAATCACACACGGAGGGATTGGTTTGTTGGTTGGTCCGTTAGTTGTTGGATTTTACGACATGTCAACCCCTTTGGTCATTTTATGCGGGAGACATTTGAGTTTTTATTCATTCTTGATAGGTATTCAATTTTTTAACTCCTTTTTTTCTAAACACGTTTTTAAACTCGTGTTTTTCAATTTAACCCATGGATAGGACCCTAACAGGTATTACCATTCCGGTTCAAAGTGTACCTGGGAGTAATGGTGATGAAAGGGAACTCCATATTCCCCAGACCTCCAGAATCGGAACTTCACCATCAGATAGAGTTTAACGTCATATAGGACAATAAGACCCTCGGACACTGCTTTATAGAACATATATGATAATATACATATATATATATATATATATATATATGTGTGTGTGTGTGTGTGTGTGTGTGTGTGTGTATAAAATGTAATTTTGTTATATAAGGACAATTGGATTTGGACAATATGCTCGGCCTACCAGATATATCAACAAAGCCCTGAAGAAGATCTACTAATAAGATTGAAACACTGCAGCGTTGGCTGAATAAAATATCACTCATTTTATTTGAGTCTGTCTTTTTTCAAATTTTCCACTATATTACATACCGTCGGATTCACTTCCATTTTTCTCTTC
>CM042165.1:80620479-80632794 GCA_023376005.1 Doryteuthis pealeii
AAATTCATTAAAGGATTAAAAAATAAAACAATTTAAAATGTAAACTTTAAATATGTATTAAAATAAAACAAACTATATATAGATATATAATACCTGTGATGTATTTATTAAAACTTGTTTTAAAAAACAATGAGGACTGTCTAATGTTGCATGTTCAAATTTTGAGTGTATTTATTCTGTTATGACGATTTTGGGTAATGTGACATAAACAGTGACGTAGTTTTTGTTACAGACAAAAACCGGAAGCGAATCTCCATTATTAATATGTTTATATATATCATAAGGATACAAATAAAATATTAAAATAAATTAAAATAAATAAAAAGATGGAGAACGAAATGCAGACACTATAACAATTTTAAAATATAGGATAATAAGATAAAACATGCTAGAACCCTTCTCGATAGAATAAAGAAAAAAAAAAAGTAAGAAAAATCTATGTCCATACTTTACTTAAATGAAGCCCCTCTAAATAGATAAATAAATATATGAATAAATAAATAAAAAAAATAGACACTTTAAAGAAGCATCGTAGATAAGGATAGTACTTAAGGATACAATTAAATAATAAAATAAATTAAAAATAAATAAAAAGATGCAAAAGAGGGAAATCGAAGTAAATGGAATATAAAGAGGCTCATATATATAAGTATAAGATACTACTAGCAAAGTATGGAGGAACATGCTTTAATAAATAATACACACTAGATACTCCAAGAAAGATAAAAGGCTTGTAACCATAATAAAGTAAACTCAGATACCCCCACCCGCTGAGAAAAAAGACATACCTTCCCTGCTTCCCACTTGACCCACTTAGAGCAAAAGGGCATCTAGATAATAAATGAAAACCCTGTTGGTCAGTCAAACTAAACTTAGGAATTTACCAAATATACTAGGCAGACACATAAAAACACCGCCAACCAGGCAAAGGATGAAGAAAAAAAAATTCCACCAATAAAAAAGACACCTGAAAAAGCAAAAAATGCAATATGACCACCCTTGAATGAGGGAGGTGAAATGTATGAATATAAAATGAATTTGGCCATGTGCCTATCTAAATAAAATATATCAGTGGTCTGAAGAAGCTCGTGGGCATACTCGCTAGTGTAAATGGTCCATAACCACGATACCCATGGTATTTAAGGCCTTTTATTCCCAAATATATATATATATATATATATATATATAAGATTTTTGGATGTTTGTTTTTAGAAGCAATGTTGAATAAATTATTATTTATATTTTTGCTTGAAGGCAATTATAAATGCAAGTATCGTATAAAATTCGATAATTATAGAAAATAAACTTGACAAGTAAATCCCGCAAAGGATGGCTCGCCATGCAGAACACCGTACAGACTGTTTCGACTTTATTAAGTCTCTTCAGCGATGTATACTAACGACTCCCCTCCGACAGGAATCGAAACCGGACTTCACAGGCATAGTCAGAGACCATATCCGTTCGGCCGCCGGTACATAGCGAACAATCCCTGCGAAATTAACCTTGTCAAGGAAATTATTACACGCCCCTGCCATAGCAGGCAAGTAGACGTTTATGTAAACAAACCCGGCCGTTAAGCTCTTCGGCGAAGTGAATAGATTTTTGGATGTTTGTTTTTAGAAGCAATGTTGAATAAATTATTATTTATATTTTTGCTTGAAGGCAATTATAAATGCAAGTATCGTATAAAATTCGATAATTATAGAAAATAAACTTGACAAGTAAATCCCGCAAAGGATGGCTCGCCATGCAGAACACCGTACAGACTGTTTCGACTTTATTAAGTCTCTTCAGCGATGTATACTAACGACTCCCCTCCGACAGGAATCGAAACCGGGACTTCACAGGCATAGTCAGAGACCATATCCGTTCGGCCGCCGGATTGTTCGCTATGTACCGGCGGGGCGAACGGATATGGTCTCTGACTATGCCTGTGAAGTCCCGGTTTCGATTCCTGTCGGAGGGGAGTCGTTAGTATACATCGCTGAAGAGACTTAATAAAGTCGAAACAGTCTGTACGGTGTTCTGCATGGCGAGCCATCCTTTGCGGGATTTACTTGTCAAGTTTATTTTCTATAATTATCGAATTTTATACGATACTTGCATTTATAATTGCCTTCAAGCAAAAATATAAATAATAATTTATTCAACATTGCTTCTAAAAACAAACATCCAAAAATCTTATTCACTTCGCCGAAGAGCTTAACGGCCGGGTTTGTTTACATAAACGTCTACTTGCCTGCTATGGCAGGGGCGTGTAATAATTTCCTTGACAAGGTTAATTTCGCAGGGATTGTTCGCTATGTACCGGCGGCCGAACGGATATGGTCTCTGACTATGCCTGTGAAGTCCCGGTTTCGATTCCTGTCGGAGGGGAGTCGTTAGTATACATCGCTGAAGAGACTTAATAAAGTCGAAACAGTCTGTACGGTGTTCTGCATGGCGAGCCATCCTTTGCGGGATTTACTTGTCAATAATAAAAAAAAATTGAAAAAACACACATATATATATATATATGCAGTATATTAAGAAAAATGAAAAAAACAGGTTTAAATGGGTTAAGTGGTGAGTTTATTGGCCGACGCAGCAGTGTTTCGATCTATTAATTAGATCCTCTTCAGGGCTTTTGTTGGTATGTGGAAGGTGATTAAAAAGTCTGAGAAAAAAGAACGTTGAAAAATGAACGGTTTGAAATATGAAGTCAAATATTCTTTTTTGCGGTGTAAACGAGTCTCGCAGATTTCTTATTATCTGTGATACATGTATTTTTCTTCCCTCAAATCAACGAAAGCCCTGATGAAGATTTATTGAAATAGATCGAAACACTGCAGCGTAGGCGAATAAACATTACTTTATTTATGAACTTGTGTTTTTTCAATTTTTCATAATATCACATTCTGTCGGATTCACTTCACCTTTTTCTTCACGTATATATATATATATATATATATATATATATATATTATATATATTTAATGGAATATAATGTTCCATTCATTCTTCATTTCTATCTTGGTAAATACAGCTTTAAAGATGTTACTTTTTGCTACGCCTCGTATTCTGAAAAAATTAATATATGGAATGTTATTTTTTTTCGGGATCCAAGGTCAGACAAAAAGTACAAAACATCTCGATACTTTTTTGACACACCTTATATATATATATATATATATATATATATAATATATATAGAGAGAGAGAGAGAGAGAGAGGAGGGAGAGAGAGAGAGAGAGAGAGAGATAACCAAACCCTCCACCATAGGCAGGATGTGACAAAATGTCAGCTTTTAAGGGGAATAAAGATCGTTGGAATCCATAGTATTTATTCGTTTAGACTAACCCTGCCGTTTGCCTAACCAAAGCTAAAGAACTAAGTCTGCCCAAATATTTAACGAATTTACTCTGATGATGCAAAGAGAAAGATTCCTGCCTATCCTAAGGAAATTTGCGCGAAGAAAAACGCAGTCTCGTCCAGAATTTGAACTCGTGTCGGCGTTCTCACATCCACAATTGTAATGACAGAATTAGAATATCATTTTTAAATGTGACTAACAATGTATCGAGGCCACTTGTATGATTTTTACTAATGGAAATTGCATTTATATTTAGAAATTTCGTTTTATTTTTCTTTCTTTTTTTTAATTTCTTTAAAGAATACACAATTTATAGAGTAAAAATAAGATCTCGCATAATCTCGCATTCACTTTTCATAAGCTTCATTGCAGCCCCACTTTGCCCGTCAGTTAATCGAAAATCGAGAGAAATTAGAATCATTGATTAAATTTAATTAATTTAATCATTATTTTAATTGATTTAATTATTAATTAGGAAGGAAGTTGCAGGCAATCTGTAAGCGTCAAACTTACTACGATTCGGCACTAGGCCAATATTGAAGATGCGAAGAGGCTACTCCTGTACTTCTAAAATTTTATCTTTTTGGGGTCACGTGACCCAAACAAAAATATTTAACGAAGATGGTTCAGCCATCGAAGTCAAGCTTTCCATATACAATGATATACTGAATTATAAATATATTAAATACCATATGGGCGAAAATAAGGTTATTGTTTATATGATAAGCGGTATATTTATTTTGATTTTTGATTTTTAATGTAAACATTAAAAGGAAATATCATAATAATTTCGATTTCAATTTCAATGCATAATTTTATGAATATAGTATAAATATGTTGTAACTTGATATATTGTAGCATTCGTGAAATATAATGTTAATGTATAATCTTAATATTTTAATGTATAAAAATTTAAATGTAGATTTAATTCGAATATAAAGCAAAAGTCGGGGTGGCCTAAAGTCGGCATCAGCCAATCAGCGAGAGAGTCTATCTCCTTTTCAATAGCGCTAGACCAAGGAGGTTGTTTTTGCCTCTCGAGGTGGAGCACCACACCTACCATCAGCTCCTTACTTTACCGCACTGACCCCTGTGCTACTCATACGCTGAGTTGGCGAGGGCCGGTAACGAACTAGGAACCTTGTGGTTTCTAGCCAAACGCTGTATGGGCTGTGCTAACCCGGCCGCATTCATATTTATCCTTTATTATCTGTAGTGAGAGAAGAGACCTACCTCGTGCAATACGGTGTGACAGAGAGAGTAGCGGGTGTGAAGGAAGCGGGCTAGGCTTTTCCTGGCGCGTAGGACTGACCTAGAGTCGAACCGGCGTCCTTCAGAATGCGAAAGGGTTGTGGACGAGCAGTGCAGAGTGACCCGGATGTAAACAGTCGCGCCGTGAGGATTCATACGTACTTGCAGTGCTGAAGAGTGTCGCGCGTGCTGCATGGATAATTCAGAGTGAGGATCCCGGTTGTGGTGAGGATTGATGTATATTTTAGGACCTTCCGCACCCCCAGACCACAAGAGAACAACTGCGGTAGCTTTTTGTTGTTGAGACGAGCGTGATACTGTTGGGGGAGTGTTTAGACTGGAGACTGTCAATTGGAAGAACATTGCGTCGGAGTTGACTGTGACCCCCAGAGATTTTTGCACAGAAAATAAGCATATGTTTAAATCCACGTTTACGTTATACACATACATAATATCGTCTAAATATATGCAAGTAGAATTTATTTTAACCAATTAGTTGGCCTTTAGCCTAGAAAACATTTTAACATCACTTTTGAATGTACCCATTTTGCTCTGACCTTTTTTTAAAATAACAAATTGATAGAAAAAAAATAAAAAAGGTTTTTAACACCCGTAATTTCTTCAACCCAAAGTTCACCTCTGATTTAATCAGATCTCAGTTTGAACGATCGTTCGTTTAGAAGGGATTATATATATATATATATATATATATATATATTATATATATATATGTATATGTGTGTGTGTGTGTGTGTGTGTGTGTGTGTGTAGGTTGATATATGATTAGATTATCATTAGTGTTACATATTCATAAAATGTAATGGTATCCATATATTTGTTTTTAATAATGTTGTATTTAATTATTAACTCAAATTTCTCTGAATGTTTGAGATGAGGCTTGAAGATTAGTATTATCTGTGTTATTCGGACTATTGTCCCCATCTTCATTGTTTTATTTGTATGAAAAGGGAAACCATCTGCCCTTATGGGATGAAGTTAGAATAATAGAATAATAGATAGAGAAGAACATTGGAAGAGAAGACGCCTCAAAGAATCAGCGTATATGATAGGCTGTACTGGGTTGTTAAGTAGACCTAGCATAGAAATGAATACAATATGGGAACTCATAATTAAGAAGGCTACATCAGATTGAGAAAGGAGAGGGGAAAAAACACAATATGGGTCTAGGTAAAAAATCGTACACAAGTAAATAGGTAGATATTCTAGCTTAAAACAATACATTAGGTTTATAAGTTCCCAAAATTCAGACTCAATTGTCCATTTGGACACATGGCCTAGTGGATAAGGTAGTTAGGTTAAGACAGTTCTAAGTGACAGTTATCTCTGGATCCCGAGTTCAATCCTGAGTTGCCCGAATAACACAGATAATACTAAATCAAATTTATACGGGAAACATCTCGGTGTTGCTAATGTTTATTACAATTCACCTTAAATTTAAAGCAAAATCAAACAATGTTCCATTGCATCATTATAAGTCTCTGAAGACTATAATAGTTTTTGTGCCCCTGAAGTTACCCCCTCCCCATGGGACTGTGAAGTCTAATGTTTTTAATGAAAAACATTCCCGACCACAGATGTCGCATGTAAAGGCTGTCCCTGAAGATGTTGATGTGCCAGTGCTTTGTTGATAATTATACCAGTCCTAAACAAAATTGCATTACTTTTTGAACACTCGTAGATCTTGTCCCAAATTTTATTTCATTTTTCATGCATTCAAAATAACAGAAGAAACCTTTTTTTAGGGAGGGTTCATATTTTTTGCCATTTTTTAATTTAAAAAAGAAATTGAAGCTATAGCAAAATATTTTTTTCCTATTTGACTTAAAAACGTCTGCACACAATTTACAAGCATCTCTTTAATAAAATTTGGCCTTCCAGACTAAAAGTGGTTTAGGGTATTTTTTTGTTTGTTTTCTACTCTTACCTTCATCATTGGGACTTATTCTAACAAGCTGAAGCAACCGTTCTTCCTGGCTGTGGTTGTATCAGTGCTACTATATGGCTGCACCACTTGGACCCTAACTAAGCGTCTTGAGAATAAGCTAGATGGAATCTGCACAAGAATGCTGCGCGCAGTTTTGAACAAGTCGTGGAAACAGCACCCCACAAGGAAGCAGCTGTACGGTCACTTGCCTCCCCCCCCCCATCTCACAAACTATCCGAGTGAGACGGACAAGGCATGCAGTACACTGCTGAAGAAGCAAGGATGAGCTCATAAGCGACGTTCTCCTGTGGAAGCCAACACATGGACATGCAAGTGTGGGATGCCCGACAAGGACCTACATTGACCAGCTATGCGAGGATGCTGGTTGCTCTGCATAGGACCTCTCAGGCGCAATGAATGATAGGGAAATAATAATCGAAGATTTGCAAGGTTATTTTTAAGCGGACCAAACTGCCTTACTATTTAACCACAACTGCTGAGATGATAGTCGGATTCATATAATTTAGTTCTATGTTAAACAGTTACAGACGCATCCAGGATTTGAACTCGGGTCTTTGTGTCCATTTCCCTCGCGATAATTATAACTCCACCAGTGATTCCCTTGAGCCATCCTTTATCATACAAAATTAGAAATAACAATCGAAGCTTTTGAAGCTCAATTTTTAAGCGGAGTAAAATTTGTTTGAATTCTTAATTTTCCTTCTCCTAAACCAATCAGCCCACTCTGCCCTACTATTTAATCCATAGCTGAGGGGAGAATGGTTGGATTCATAACTTTTCCAATATATTTGAAATCGGATCATTAAAAAGCTTAAAACATTCAATTTTCTTTACTATTTAACCATGACTGGTTGGATAATAAAAAGTTGGATTCGTACCTTTCCCAAGGGTATTAGGGCTATGTTAAATAAAAGCAGACTCATCCAGGGTTTGAACTCGGGTCTACGTGTCTATTTTCATCGATGATAACAATTACCCAACCAGTGACTCCTTTGAACCACCTTTTATTAGACAAAAATTAAAAAATAATAATCCGAAGCTTTGTATGTTAACTTGAGAAGGAGAATTCATTTTTGGGTCGATATTCGAATCATGAAGCGAACAGATTTTCGGCAGAGTACGTTAAAATACCCCATGTGATCATCTATTCACCCTTTAATGAGGCTTTTGATTTACATTCGGTTCTTCTTTTTTCTTCTTTTTCGGGACCTGATCTGTGTAATCGTTTGTCGGCACGATTGATCTAAGATCAAGAGAAATCCAATTATGTTACCTTCTTCCACCCCCACCCCTATGAAGAAGAGGATTTCACCAGGTATTGCGATTTTAGTTAAAATCATAAGCGACACTCAATGTCTGCCGTTCAAAAATCCTAGAATTTAATGAGTAACAAGAAAGAAAGTGAAAAAAAGAACTAGGTAAATGAGATCACCACTGCTATTATGAAGATAAAATATTGGACGGTATCAAAGGTATTTTCGTATTTGCAGACTTCATATCCTGTTTAGGCGCCTCGCTTGGTGTAATGGTTAACAAGCTAGACTGATGGGCTATTACTAATGAGTTCTAGTCTCACTAATTAACCCATACTTCAGGTCGTACCTGACTCCGGAGGGTCGGCTTCGAGACAGGTAGGTGAGCTAAAAAATTAATCGCGTGCTCCTTCGCCTAAATTGATCGTGTGACACCACGCGTAAAAGAGGGCAAGGACTTGGTTTATTGTCGGGCGCCCGAGGCACCCCGGAAGAGGAACATCAACGTCATCCTTGTAGAAGAACAGTAGTGGTATCATTTAACCCATAGCTGATAGAATTATGGGGGGATAATACCTTTCCCAAGAGTATTAGTCTGAAAGTGAACGGGAATACATGACTGGAGTTTGAACTCGCATTCTACGATCTCGCACTCCAGCCCATTAGCAACAACATCACAAAACCCCCTCCCACATAAAAATCTATTGTGATCTGTTGGTTGGTTCGGTGGTTGGATTTTACGGCATGCCAAACGTTGTTAGGTTATTTTATGCCGAAGACTTTTCGTCTGATTTATTCTTGGTGATTATTCAATTATTTTTCAAACTCAAATTTAAGTACATTATTAAAATTTCTTTTTACATCTATTTAACAAATGGATGGGATACTAAAAGGTACTAACACTCCGAATCAAGGTGGACCTGGAAGTAATTGCGATAACGCGGTACTCCTCATTCCCCAGAGTTCCAGAATTAGAAATGCACCACTAGATACAGTAGATAACATGTTAGTAATATGACCTTCATCCATCGCCTTCTAGCACATATATGCTAAAAAGTGTTGGGGGTTTGCAATCAGGCCAATAAGGTTGGTACAATCAGAGAGTCTATAGGGGATACAGTCAGCGTATTCTAATAAGGAGTTTGAAGGTTGATGTGGATGAAAAATACATCGGATTCCAAATATTGGACTGGTGGGAGTTTAGGGATTGGATCTTTTGTCATATTTAGTTCTTAGGTCGAAGTCTAAGAATTAGCTTAAGATAGAAATTGGCTTTGAGACAAAGGACAGTTTTGGAAATGGACAAATATGAAACTGAATTTTCAAAAAAACATCAGTTGTCAAGGGCTTCAAATATAAAGATAATAACGCGGAGGAAATCATAACCAAGATTCTAAGATTTACATTTGTTTATTCTAAATCCTAATAGAAGGTAAAAAACAAACAAAAGAATCACAAGACTTGAAATCCTGGCCTAGACGAGCGGTCGGAGAGGGCCCCCTCCAATCAATCGGCTGGTCACGTCAAGCCCTAGCACCTATATGATTTTCCCAACCGTATTGCCCTTATGGCAAGCCCCAGCCCCTTTTTATCATATGGGTGCTAGAAGGCGGTGGCTGCGGGTCTACATGTCCTGGGAATGACGTTAAACTCTATCTGATGGTGAGGTTCCAGTTCTGGAGGTTTGGGGAATGTGGAGCACCCCTTCATCACCATTGCTCCCTGGTCCACTCTGACCCGGAGTGGTAGTACCTGTTAGGGTCCCATCTATGGGTTAAATAGAAAAATGTATTTATAAAAAAAATTGTATTATCCATTAAGAATTGATTTATTTCAAAACTTTATCGGCATTAACTGACCCACTGAGATTGATATGCCGTAAAACAAAACAAACCAAACAAACAAGACTTGAAAGCCGTTGTTCTAGCGTCATCCGAGGCATTGGAGTGTGAATTATATCCGCTTCAATTCTCAACTATTCACCTTTTCATAAAACAATAAGTTAGAACAGCAAATGAAAAGACCCCTTCTTTACCAAAGCTTAGTCAATTTCTTTTATGCATACAATAAATACATTTCTACCGTGTATATGCAGCATATTCCTATTGGATATAGATATAACAGGTTTTTTTTCCCTATTTAATCCTCAGAAAACTAAATAAAGAATGTTTTCAGCTTATGCGTATTTATCTGTTCCGACACGCAAGGGAACTTCTTTTGTATTTTATCAAATTCTCAGAACTATGATTAGTTTTATATATATATATATATATATATATATATATATATATATATATATATATATACTACTTAGACACGCATATATCATATATATGAGTGTATATATATATACTACTTACACACACGTATGTTAATATATATATATATATATATATATATATATATATATACTACACACGCATATATCATATATATGAGTGTATATATATATATATATTATATATATATATATATATATATATACTACTTACACACGTATATGCTATATATGAGTGTGTATATATAATACACACACACACACACATATATATATATATATATATATTATATATAATATATATTATATTGTGGATAATATGGGTGCTATATTTCCTGAGCAGATAGTGCTCAATATTATTGATTGAGTGTATATATTTGAGTTAAGGTCTTAAGATCACATAGACCAGAAACTGTCAGTAACCAGATGTTGATTCCATGTCCAAGTTACCTTAACTCAAGTATATATATATATATATATATATATATATATATATATATATATATATATGTGTGTGTGTGTGTGTGTGTGTGTGTGTGTGTGTGTGTGTGTGTGTGTGTTTGGTACTGACAGTTTCTCGCCAATACGATTCTCAAATCAGGTTTGAGTATCGTATCGATAGAACATATATATCTCTTGATGTTAAAATCACAAACAGTTGCCAAGTGCCGTTGATTATCTCGCTTCACTACCATGCTATATATATATATATATATATATATATATATATATATATATATATATATATATATGATAAATATGGAAATTAAATCCGACAATATAAAGAAAATTTGAAAAAACAAGTATTCCGAAATTGGGATGAATTTAATAATCGATGTTTTAAACATTTCGGTTACATTGAACCTTCATCAGGATGTCTCTTGGGTGAAGAAAAAATGATGGATGTTTTATATGTGACAGGAGATGAAAATCTTTTTAGTTATGTAACTGTATTTGATCAGCGTTTTAATTTTGAAAGGCAAGTCGCGATCTACTCACGCGAAGGTGTCATGACGCGTGACACCACTCGAAGAAATGCAAAAGACGAGAAAAAGTATTAATGGACTGATTATTTTTAAGAGAACATAGGGAAACAAAGTGGGAATGATAACTAAATAAATAATTAAATGAAGCCTGGTATTTAGTAATTATTTAACACTATTTAACTAGAAACGGAGATATAATAAATAATACATGTCGGTTATTAAGGGAACAAAGTGGGAATGATAACTAAATAAGTAATTAAATGAAGCCTGTATTTTGTAATTGTTTAACACTATTTTAGCTAAAAACGGAGATATATTGAAAAAACCATGTCGATTATTAAGAGAGGGCAAATGCGAAATTGCACAGGCTTCAAAAATCTGTCGTAGTTTTTGTTGTGAATATGGGCTAATATTGTGGCATCATTAAAATTGAAGTTTATGATTAGTTTCAGACATATGTTGGAGGAGGGTGTTCTGAAAATTGCCCAATTTAATATCGCGTTTGTGCTCATATAAACGCTTCTTGAGAGTTCTTGCTGTTTCCCCAATGTATTTTTTGTCGCAATCTTTACATGGAATTGCGTAAACACCAGCCTCGGATTTTATAGGATGTGAGACCCACATTGAGTAAGCTTCTAATTGATTTGGATGAAATAGTAACGATTTTGATACCAAGGTGGTGTAAATTGTTTTCTATAGAGTTAGTGGAAGGGTTATTAGGTAAAACTATGTATCTATGGGGAAGTTTTGTTATATTAGAAGATGTATTTAGTGGGGGCTTGTGACTGTTTTCCTTTATGGATTTTGAGAGCTTTGGATTTAGCAGATTGTATGAAAGATTTAGGGTAAAGAAGATTTATAAAGGAATTTTCTATATAATTGAACTCATCGTCTAGGTATTTAGGAGTGCAGATACGGAGGGCTCTAAGTATAGAAGCCAATAATAATTCCTTTTTTAATGCTGGTATTGTGGTGTGAGTAAAAGTGTATATGTGGTCATTTTACACAGGTGGATTTATGGTGGACTTTGAATTCTAATTTGTCTTTATTTTTTATGAGTAAAATATCCAAAAAAAGGTAAAGAATTATTGGATTCTAATTCATGCGTAAATTTTATGGTGTGTTCAATTTTATTTAGGCTATCAGTAATCTTGTTTATGTCAAGTTCTTGTGGGTAGATGAGTAAAATATACATCGATGTTAAACGAAAATAACTAGAATTCTTTGGA
>CM042165.1:80632894-80647894 GCA_023376005.1 Doryteuthis pealeii
AGGAAATCGTCGGCAGCCAAAATAAAAAGCAACACCAGATACTAGTTTCTACAAGACACATCATCATCAACGAAGTATTACCATTTTGCATTTCATCTTGGATTGATTTTGTCGGTCTTCTCATTTTTAATCAGAAGGTGGGCCAAAATATAACGGTTGTACAATTAAGGAACACGACATTAATACATAGATTTAGACCGAACCCATCTATTAAGATACACAGAGACCTCCATAACTATCAAGGAACTATAAACCAACGATGAATGACAGGACCAGGACTAAAAGTAACAAACAACACGCAGCCTTGTGCAAAAGTTATTTGTTCAGAGGTTAAGAATGTTTGTAACAAAATCTATTATTAATTTTTAAAAAATTGAAAAGATATTTATTAAGTATGATTAAATTTCATGTCTATTTTGCAAATTCAGTTGTTTTTGCAAAATATTTCAAAAAAAAAAGACACACACACACCCAAAACAAGAGATAAAATAAAAATACTTTTTTTTATTAAATACATTTTATACATTTGGAGGGATTCGGATCTGTAGATATTCATACGAAAATGTTGTAATGCGTCCAATTCTGACTTATAAGCTTTTATCGATGTGTTGGAACTATTTCTTGACAAAGAACTGCAAGTGTAAAGCTTACTCTTATCGCTTTTAAGGCTATGTTGTAGTTTAAAGGTTGCGCCATTCGCCAGCTCTTACATAAACGATATAGATTATTATAAAATGCCGAGGTTGAACTGGAATATTTCCGCGTAAAGGCTCTGATCTATGCGGACACCTCCTAAATAACTTTTTGTGTGTGTGTTATACGAACACGTAATTAAATTGCTCGGTCTTGCATTAGAAAATCGTGCAGTTGAATTGATTGTCTCGTTTTTCGATCTTTTTTTAAAAGCATTATAAAATTAAATGTCTTCTACAAATGAAATGGGAAGGATTTTTAGAAATAAATATATGATAAAATATAGCGGAAAATTGATAGAAATGAAAATCTTTTTGTGTAAATTCTACAAATTTGATACGAATATTAACACAGACACACACACACACATATACACACACACCATAGTATAACCACAACGTACATATGTACCTACGTACACATACACAAGCAACACTGACACAACAAAAATTACATTATCTCTCTTAATCTATCTATTCTATCTATCTATCTATATATATATATATATATAATATATATATATATATTATATATATAATACTTGTATATGATCTTCTAATGAATATTAAAGAGATACATAGAATATACCACTATTCAAAAACATAACATACATACATAACATACACAAACAACATTTGTTTATGTATATATATATATAAAATATATGTAATATATATTATATTAAATATATTGGTAAATACATTAGATATATACAATTCAAACAATCATATTATATAATTAATATATTATATTACCGCAGCATGAAACCAAAATGGTTGTGACTGTTCCTTTTCATCAAATAAATAAATATTGTAAAAACCTTTATATATTTATTTTATTTTTTATATATTATATTATATCATATTATTATATATAATATATTATATATTATATATATATATATATAATATTATATATATAAACTTAAATAAAATATATTGGTAAATACATGAATATATACAATTCCAATATTCATATATATATATATATATATAATATATATATAATATATATATAGGATATATAAACAAAGGAAATCTGATATCTAGTCGAAAGTGAATACATCTATTTAAATATATTGTGTGTATGTGTGTATGTCTGTATGCGTCAGTCTGTCTGTCTCTATGACCGTGTGTGCGTGCATCTGTATGTATGTGTGTGTGTCTGTTGTCTGTGGTGCCTGCGGTAAACCTATGCAGAATAAATAATTCTTTCAAAAACGTTTGATAAATAAAAATGTGTTTAAGAAAGTATTGAAAAGAGCAGTTTTAGTCTAATGATATTCACATCTACTTTTCTTACCATCGTTTTTTTACAATAAGTTTCATGCATCATTTATAGAATAGAATACAATCATCAGATGAATCTATTAGTTAATATAAAGATGAGGACAATAGTCCGAATAACGCAGGATAATATTAATCATCAAGCCTCATCTCAAAACATTCAGAGAAATGTATATATTTTTCTAAATAATCGACATTTAGGTCACGGCATTTTTGTTGCACTGTGGCAGTTTTTTATATACCCATCTCATACCAGATTTATTGACACATCGATGGGACCCTAGCAGGTATTACTACCCCGGGTCAGCTTGGACCCGGAAAGTAATTGCAATGAAATGTACTCTACACAAGGTTAGTTTTTTTAAGCGGAGTTTAACAGGCTTGAATTCAAAGTTTACCTTCCCCTAGATTATTAGGAGGGAGTTACTTCCCTAACAGTATTATCTCCTCGCTGGATACGTCATACATTGACCTGTGTCACAATCTTTCCGGGCGAACGGGATGGGTAAATACCTACCTCTCAGCATGAGCAGGTTGTGACACAAGGTCAATTTTTTAAGCGGAGTTTAACAGTTTGAATTCAAAGTTGTCTGTCTCCTACACTTATTGCCATCCTGTTAGGGAGAGTTATGTCCCCTAACGAACGATATAACACTTTACTGAAAGTGTAGTATCGGGCAACTAAGAAGAATTTGGTTTGGTTGATTTTACGTCATGTCAACCCTTATTGGGTTATTTTATGCTGAAGATGTTTTATTCTATTCATGCTCGAAGGGTATTTACTTTTTTTAAACCCAACTGTTTTCACACGTTTTTAAAACGCATTTTTATCTATTTAACCCATAGATGGGACCCTAACACTTACTACCACTCCGGGTCAGAGTGAACCTGGGTGTAATTGTGATGAAAGGATACTACATACACCCCAGAAATTCAGAATTGGAACTTCATCATCTACATACACAGTGTTTCGACATTTCACGTCTCATCAGTGTGGCTAGATACACCAACTACCTCCGACCAGGAGTGAAAGCCGACTAAATTTTTATTAGCCCGGTTCGTTAACATCTCGGCCATCGGCAGCGGCCATTAAGGAGCGGTGTTTAAATTTAGATACGTACATATGTGTATATATTTTACGATCACAAGACAAATCAAATCTGTAAACAACAGACGGTCATTGTTTTATGCTGGCGGTGAAAGTCAATTAAAATCGGTCCTAGAGAGCTCTACCGGGTTTTGGGAGAATATAATATTCCGGGTCTTGTACAACGAGAGAAAAATATTTTATGTAAAAACTAATAATGATAAAGTCCGCAAAATTGTCTAATTGTGTTCAATTTTATTTTATTAAAATTATCATTATATATATATATATATATATATATATATATATATATATTAATGATAATTTTAATAAAATAAAATTGAACAAAATTAGACAATTTTGCGGACTTTATCATAATTAGTTTTTACATAAAATATTTTTCTCTCGTTGTACAATATGTTATTTTATAACCATATAAATATTTTAAAGAAGATTGAACCGTAAATAGTCGAGAAAAAAGAATTTGATTTTTCGTTAAAATTTAGTCTTAAAAAAATCATACTTATCAGCTCTCCGAAGCAATTTTTTTAATTCGCTGTAAAAATAATTCAATAGATAAAAACGCATACAAATTACATATTTAGAAAGATTATTTTATTTTATTTCCAACCATATAAACATTTTTAAGGTTGGACCAAAAATAGGCTTAAACTGTGAAATTTATTCACTAAAATTAAACTTCACTGCTGGTATCGCAGTAAATCGCTATAACAATTCTGGCAGGGGACAATATTTTATTATCAGCATAATTAATTATATCCCTTAATTAGTATAAATCAATAACCAAATTCTTAGTCCCTCTCCATCGATCGCCTAAGTCCAAGTTCTTAGTTAGAAAGATACTAATCTATATGCAAGATTTCAAATCTGAGTGACTCCTCTTTTCTGAGTTATAGGTCGACACGTAAATACCAAAAACTTTCTTATATATATATATATATATATATATATATATATATATATATATATATATATATATATATGGTATTTCAAGAGTTAATTCGTCGGATTCTGTTTTTCCTGCTTTTCAATGTCATCTCTGTAATTGCTTTTGTTTGCTAGTTTTTATTTAATATGTTTGTTGAATTTTAACAATGGTGAAACTTTAGAAATGATTGCGTGGGCACATCGGTGGTGCATTTTGATTCGGCGCCACTGGCCATTATTTCTTTTTCACTTCTCGTCAAAAATGAGCGCACACAAATCGAATATTATAATCAAGTTTTAATGCACACACCTACATATCATTTTGAGTCTCGCTCACACGGTTATTCAATATATGAACTCATTCTATCGGATTTCCTGTGCGTTGCTTAGTGCCGCTTAAGTTTTTATAAAGAAGTAATGAGGACACTAAGATTTTGTGAGGCCAATTTTGAATGTTTAGAGAAAGATTCAGTTTAAGAATACACACAGGAAAGTGATGAAGGATAAAATTGATTGGTAAAGCAGATTTTTAAATCTAAAAATATTGGAATTATGAATTCCATATGTGAGAAAAACTTTGGCTGAAAATGCACAAAGGTGTCAAAATTAGGGTGACCCATAAAAAACAGAAACCACAAATTTTGTAATAAAACTGTTCATTTTAATTATGGGGGTCTAAGGGTTAGGGTTTAGGGTTAGGGTTAGAGTTAGAGTTAGGATTAGGGTTAGGGTTGGGGTTTAGGGTTAGTTTAATGGGAAAATAAATAAATAATTTGGGTTCTGTTTTTTCTGGGTCACCCTAATTTTGACACCTTTGTGCAAGTTCAGCCAAAATTTTTTCTACGACTCAAACAAGAACAACAACCACAATGTGGAACATGTCAAACACCTTTGACAATTAAACACTATATTCATGGAATGTAGGTTTCTTGCTCACATCAGAAACCGTTATTTTAAAGCAAACAATATGAAAGATCTGTTTGAAAATGTCAACATGGAGGATATTCTCTCTTTTTTGAGGGAAATAAAATTATACCATAGAATATAGACATGAAACAAATCAATACCATACAACATAATCCCCAATAATGCTAACACATTGTTAAAACCAATTACAAAAAAGTATAAATATAAATACACGATATGTATAACTTCCTAAGCATTAGGCATGACATAACCCCGGATGGGTTGATATGCCGTTAAAATCAATAAACAACAACATATAAATGCTCTATACTTTACGAAATTTATTGAGCACTTTTTGGATTAACTACTGATACTACTACTACTTTCTCTTAGACCGGATGCCGTAACAAGATTACAGAGCCCAGGTTGTCAAATTATTTTCACCATAGGTCGAGGAAGAATAGTTGGATTCATACCTTTCCCAAAGTTATTAGCGATATGTGAAATGCAAACAGCCTCGTCGTGGATTTGAACTCTGTTTGCTGTGTCAGTATCATAAGAAGGTAACCATTGCACAACGAGTGCCTCCTAAAAGATATTATAACTTTTTTTATTCAACGAAAAGTAAGTAAGAAAGGAAGTGAGAAAGAAATGAAAATAAAAGAAAAAAGAAAGCAAATATAAAGACGAAAAAGTAGTAGAAAGAAAGAAAGAAAGAAAGAAAGAAAATGAAGATAAAAAGAAAGAAAGAAAGAAAGAAAGAAAGAAAAATGAAAAGCAAGAAATGAAGAAAGAATAAAAGAACAAAAAAAAGCAAAAATAAAAACGAAAAATAAGTATAGCTGAAAGAAAGAAAGAAAGAAAGAAAGAAAGAAAGAAAGAACGAATGAAAGAATGAAAAACTGAAAGATAGAAAGAAAGACAGAACGAATGAAATAATGAAAAAATGAAAGATAGAAAGAAAGAAAGAACGAATGAAAGAATGAAAAAATCAAAGAAAGAAAGAAAGAAAGAAAGAAGCATTTAAAGAATATTTATTCAAATGTCCAGTCAGTTTTGTTGGACAAACGATTCTATTCACTTTTCATTAAATATAAATGTATACAAAATATTATTAAAATATTTTTTTGCCACAAGGCCATTTTTTATAGAAATTTAACAGGTTTGAATTCAGAGTTTTCCTTCTCCTAGACTGGTTGCCATGCCATGATTAAAGATTCCAATCCGGCCTACTAGAGCTGGAAGGAGATAGTTGGATTCATACCTTTCCCAAGGGTATTAGTGCTAATTGAAAGTTTGACCCCTTGTTGACCTTTAGTGTCGCATTATCATTGGTTGAAAATGTCACGTGATGGCAGGATCGGTGTGAAAACGTAAGTACTTTATTTAGTTGGACTTAGGCGATCAACGGAGGGGGACAGGAATGAGACGTCTTTTTATCCCAAACTGTTAATGATGTTGTGTGTTACCCTGTATTTAATTCTTGAATTTTCGAAATAATATCTCTTTTTTCAAAAGATCACTGGAACTGAAGCAGTCTAGTTATGGCATTTCTTTTTAAATGAATTTTTTTTTTTGTTGAAAATGATGGTATTTTTATATAACTGTATTCTCATGTTGTATCTTTACGTGAATGCGTTTTTATTTTTTTTTACTTGCGCGTATTTTGTGATGCGCGTGTCCATGAAAATGCGTGTTGGTTGTGACGTTATGACTGTATCCTAGCGCGGGATTGTACGTGCTTATGTATGTGCGTATTAAAGAGCGTATTAGTGTTTGGTGGCCATGGTGATGTATAATATTTCGTGTTGGATGTAATATAAATCAATTTAATCATTTATTATTAATATATATATATATATATATATACAAGAACTCTGCTCGTTTATATACTCGGTGTTGAGTATCTAACATTGCTTCATTTAACAGTTTCTTGCAGGTCATTTTTCCTGGTGATTTTTTCCCCTTTGGGTGTATTATTTTTCCTACACCCTTATTTGTTATAGTGTCCACAGTATACATTACTTTCAGAACGCACCTGATAAAATGATGAATAAAATTATATATAACGAAGAATAACGCTAAAATGATCAACATCATTTGAAATTTAGTCGTGAGTGGATGACGTGATAAAGCGATACAAGTCTCCAGTGTTGATAACTCTGAATTGAGTTAGGAAACACTGCAATACGGATAGGATTAGCGTCCCACGGCGGTAATTTAAATTTCCTTTCATCACACGTTACTTTTTATCCACCATGTATATCACTAATGCGTTCGGATACCTTAGTTTAACGATACCTAATGATATTTGATCGAACTGACACTGCTTTGGAAATGTTCAATTAAACGATAAGGAAATCGAACGGCGAGCTGGTACGAGAGGGAAAGTAAAAAGCAAATCCTGTGCCTCAAAGCTGAAAGCGCGCCAACTCCATCAGGTTTTGCGCATGCGTCTTGGGACAACTCATCTCGGTGGGCATTTTCGTTCAGCGTTTTCGCCTAACTGCTTAAGTGATTTGCTTGCTGTATGTTCCGAATAAGAGGCAAATCAAATCATAACTATAACCGAATGAAGACAAGGATAAGAGAGAGAGAGAGAGAGAGAGAGAGAGAGAGAGAGAGAGAGAGAGAGGGAGAGAGGGGGGTCTAAAAGGGGAAGCAATTCTTAAAAGGGAAGAAAGAATAGAACAAACGGAATAGAATAATGAACGTTAAATTATTCTGCATTTTTAAAAATAGTCATTGTTCGCTTTATATTTCAAGTTGCTTTTTTTGTTTTGGTTTTTAAATGCAGTTTTTTTTTAATAAATGCACTCGTTTAAATGCATGGATGAATGAATTAAAATCATTCAAAACGTATCTATACTTCATTTTTTTCTTCTTTTTTTACTTTTCTTAATCTTTAATTATTTAATTCCACTTTCTCTTCTTTATTCTAAGTGTTTTTCTTATTTTTTCATTCCTTTCATTCTTTTATTTACGAAATGTTTCTTTCTCTTCTTTTTTCTATCTATTTTAATAGATTTTTCTCAAAATCATCTAGAAAATTGTTTTTTATTACTTTTTCATTCCTTTTGTTCTTTCCTTCCTAAATTTCTCTTTCTCTTCTTTATTCTATTTATTTTTATACATTTTTCTTAAAATCATCTAAAAGACTGTTTTTCTTACGTTTTCCTTCCTTTCATTCCTTTATTTCATAAATCTCTTTCTCTTTTATCTATCTTCTTAAAACCATAGAGAAAACTGTGTTTATTACTTTTTCATTCATTCCTTTCATAAATTTCTGTTTCTCTTCTTTATTCTATCTATTCTCATACGTAATTTTATCAATCATGCATTTAAATCATCGTTGCTTTTACTTTTCTTTAATCAAATAAACGATTTCCTTTGTGCCCTCAAATAAATATGGCCCTTGCTCGTCCCAACATTGTATTCCACATAACCTACCTCCTTCTCAATATCCCAAGATAAATGTCTACATATGGTTCTATATTCGACATCGTGTCTGACCCTCAAGAGTTCGTAGCAGTATAATATACAACGCCAATGTTAAAACTCCCAATGATATATATGTGCATGACTAGGTCACATCGATTCAAGTACAGGAGACCTTCTTATCTACCGTAGATAAAAATCAAGACCCCCCCCTCCCGAGGGTAGTGAAACAGGCCAATAGTATTGAACCATAAATATTTCTTTTATCTTTTTGTAACCTGGAAATAGAATAGCTTGACAGTTTACTATGAGCGAAGATAGCTCTCTAAAATTTTAAGATTCTTTTTTGTCGGCGGGGGGGGGGTGAGAGGAGAGGAGGGGCAATTGAAACGTTCAGACAAATCATTGAGAATGTTCATTATTTGGATTATTCGGACTGTTGGGCTCATCTTTATTGTTACCTAAACAGCATTTCGACCGATGTGCTTCCAGACTTCTTCAGGTATTTCTTGTCGGACTCGGAAACCTTCTTGCCGAACTAGGAAACCTTCAAGTTAACAGTGACGTAGTTTCGGTTACAGACAAATTGAGACCAAATCTCCATTATCAATAGATATGAAAACATCCGAGTATAAATGGTTGTTGAGAAATTATTCTTCGGGGATTTTTAAAGGCAGCACTTAACATCCTCACAGAGCTACCATCGAGTTTATTCTTCAAGCACTTTGTGTGGATCCATGTGGTGCTGCCGTACAGTTGCACTGATACGGTTACGACTGGGAAAAATTCTCATTTAATGAATTATGTATGGTAATCCCAAATCCATCTATGTTTTTTTCATTCCTAAAGGTTGGAGAATCACGTTCTTATTTATAGGTTTTATATAGATTTTTCTTAAGAGTTTTTTTTTTTTTTTTTTTTTTTGTTTTTTGCACAAGAATACGAATAATTTAAACCAATGAATTTATTGCGTATCAACTTTGTTCTTGTGAACGTTTTTTTTGTTGTTGTTTTTTATAAATCATGAAGCATGGGAAAGGAACGAGCGAACAAAAAAAACAAAAAAAAACAGAAAAAAACAGTTTCAACAACCAGTCGCTGTTCCGTCATTGGTTCGCTTTATTTTTTCCAATATTTCGGGTGAAATTCACCCTTTATCAAGGTATTATTTCACTTTTTACACACTGTCACATATACTTGATAATACATTGATAAATGGTGATGTCACCCAAAATATTGGAAAAAATAAGCGAACCAGGGACGGAACAGCGTCTGGGGGTTGAAACTGTTTTTTGTTCTTTTTTTCTTTTTTCACTTGTTCATTTCCCATGCTTCATGATATAAAAAAAAAGTTCCCAAGAACAAAGTTGATACGCAATAAATCCATTTATAATGAATTATAGGTGGATTCAACATCAACCAACAACATCAATAATATTGATATATTTGACCCATAAATGGTATCCTAACAGGTACTACCACTTTGGGTCAGAGTGGACCTGAGAGTAATGATATTTAAGGGATACTACACACTCTCCAGATCTCTAGTCCTGGAGTCTCACTATCAGATGCATTTCAATGTCATAGGCAGGATTCCATTTTTTAGGTGGGTATGGGGTCTTGCCTCATTTACGGAATACAGTCAACGTATTCTAATCCCTGCTGATAATTTGTTTTTCTGGTTATATCAAGCATTTCTGAAATTATATATATATATATATATATATATATATATATATATATAATATATATATATATGAGGAAAAAATGAGTAAAGAAAAGAAATGTAGATGGATAAAAATGAATTTAATCGATATCACTTTTAATCGATATCACTTACACATGTGTTTCGGTCCGTTTATCAAAATGTATACGGATTTACGCTATTATTATTATTAGAATAATCAGATGTATAATAATAATAGCGTAATCCGAATACATTTTGATAAACGGACCGAAACACATGTGTAAGTGATATCGATTAAAAGTGATATCGATTAAATTCATTTTTATCCATCTACATTTCTTTTCTTTACTCATTTTTTCCTCATATTGTCAGATTCAATTCCCTTTCCATTCTTACATATATATATATATATATATATATATATATATATATATATATACATACTACACAAAACGTGTCCCGTTGGGTCACCAATTGAACTCTGGGTAGATAATTGGGAATAGGAAAAAGTGAGTTTACAAAGAGAATTAAATTTTTGAAACAATGAAGACGTCCGGAGAATTAAAAGAAAAACAATGAAATCATTTTGTAAGATTTCTAAACAAAAAGGGGGGGACGTTTGACCTAATTTAAATTTAAATAGACTTGATTCTTGGAATTTTATTAAGAGACAACATGTTGAGAAGCTGCCGGCTAGCAGCTTCTGAAACTTAACATACACATACATTTTACACTCATTAATCACTTTCTTACACTCACAGAGAACGTAACAAATATAACGAGGAGGTAATCAAGGTATACATAGAGAGTGGAAAAGTGTCAGACAGAATGTGAGGTAAGAGACAGGTCAGTTTTTTATTTAATTGCAAATTGTGACTAATTAGAACCAATTAAAATGGAATTTTTCAAACTCAACAGAATCCTAGAACTAAGGAATATTTTGATAGGAATTTTGTGTCATTAAACTAAATAGGGAAAAGGCCTTTAGTAAACAATTATTGATTCACTCAGTTTTAGTATACTATATATATATATATATAATATATATATATATATATATATATATATATATATATATATATATATATATATATTGTTAAATAATGCTGCTAATTTTTGTCTGCAAGTTTTGTCCTATCTTAGAAGCACTTCATATTAGACACAAAAATCCCAAACTAAACAAAATAAACTTTGATAATAGCACCGATGTTCTAAAATGCCTATAATTACATTAACAAATTATAAAATGATAATAATATTAAAAATGATAATAAAAACAATAATAATAGCAACAACAATAATAAATACAACCTATATTAATAGAAAATGGAAAAGCCCATTGTTGTACAGTTTCAAAATACCCGGAAGATGGCCCACGATAGGGCGGAAAGTACTTGGTCTATAACATATGGCAAATACATCAGCCAATTTTCGCCAGATATTACAAAAATAATCCGGCAATACGAAAAAACAAAGGACAAAACACACACATATATATATATATACATATATATATGTATATATATATATATATATATGAAATAAAATGGAACTTAATCCGACAGTATGAATTTGATATATTGAAAAAACAAAAGATGTTTACAAATGCATAGGATCATCAGGAGAGAATGTGCAAACCGTTTCGGGGCCTTCCTCTCAACGATTTTAAAAAGCAACATCGCCCCCCCCCCTCATGTAGCTCGATACAGATATTGCTAGGGACCTCACATCAGTGAGGGGAGCGATGTTGCTTTTTAAAACCGTTGAGAGGAAGGCCCCGAAACGGTTTGCACATTCTCTCCTGATGATCCCATGCATTTGTAAACATCTTTTGTTTTTTTAAATATATCATATATATATATATATATATATATATATATATATATAGTAGAATAAGTGCTTAATTGGAGTCGTACCTAATTTTGAAAATTAATTAATAATGAATTAGGCGGGAATACCTATTAAATGGATGGCTAAACAAATTGATTTTTCTCGATTTGTTTAGCCATACATTTAATAGGTATTCCCGCCTAATTCATTATTAATTAATTAATTTTCAAAATTAGGTACGACTCCAATTAAGCACTTATTCTCCCAAAAATTATCGGCAAAAAGCCATTCTAAACAAACCTTATATATATAGTACTTACATTTAAGAAATAATTGATATTCTGAATTCAAACCTGTTAAACTCTGCTTAGAAACGACCTTGTGCCACATCCTGTTTATGCAGAGAAGATGGTATATACACATACACACACACACATATATTAAAGATAGATTTCAGAATCTCAACCTATTTTTCTTACATCTTACTCATTATATACTTATAACGCCCCCATCTGTATATTTTAAACATGACGGCCAGTTACGATACGATAAAAAATGAATTTTGAATTGATTGTCAGATATGATAGGACGAGAAGTCACAGGAGACACAATATTCCACAATATGACAGATGAGAAGTGGGAATGCACAAATAAATATTTCTATCTGTAGATTTTTTTTTTTTTTTTGTTGATGTAATTTTATTTTTGTTTCGTTTTGTATTCCTAATTTAACTCAGCCAGTCACGTGTCCTTTGATGTTTTAGATTTCAGAGATTATTTCCTACGCACTATAACTTTATAAAGAAAGAAGAAGAAAGAAGAAGAGAAAGAAGAAGAAAAAAGATCAACCGTAATGTAATACACTATAGCGACTTAGACAAAGATTTTAAGATCTAAGTTAAGTTTGGTTTATTTCGGAATTCTCAACAGTAAATGAAGCGGATGATATTGTTTCTCCTACAAAAGAATTGCTTATCGGTAGACATAATAAAATTATTAAACTCTTAAAGATTAGTCCCAATGGAATTTTACTTGGGTGAGTCAAAAGTTTTGCAATAAAGTAAGGCGAGATCCGGCAGTGTTATATACCCCTTTACTCAGGTGTATATATATATATATATATATATATATATATATATATATATATATATATATATATATATATGAATCCATATATTCTCCCTCCAGCTATGGGTTAAATAGTAGGGCAGACTGTACCCTTCAACCAGTCTAGGAGAGGGATAACTCTAAATTCAAAATTCCTGAGGTCGGTCGTTGATTGGGTTTGTGGCAACCCTTGATGCACCAATTCTTTCCTATCGACTGTGCCAAAAAGTGTGGATGGTCCAACACAAGCCTTCACCACTATAAACGAATCACTGTGTGGGTGTTCATTGTGTGTGTGAACCCTCATGCGTCGAAAATCGACGAGAGAGTCCATAATATACATATTTACCAACCCTTCCGAACGAGCAGGATGTGACACAAGGTCAATTTCTTAAGCGGAGTTCAACAGGTTTGAATTCAGAGTTTTCCTTCTCCTAGACCGGTTGCTTAACCAAGGTTAAAGAGCCCAGTCTGCCTTACTATTTATCCATAGCTGGAGGGAGAGTAGGATTCATACCTTTCCCAAGGGTATTAGTGCTAAGTGAAATGCAATTAGCACGTCCAGGATTTGAACTCGGGGCGACGAGTCCATTTCCCATGACTTTAACCATTACACCACGCGCTTCGGGTGTATATAACCGGTGAGAGAGACTGACAGTTAGATAGGGGATGATCGATAATGGCTTTACTTGTTACTTTTTGCTTACTGCTTCTAACTCGGCCGCTGACTTCTGCAGGCTGACTACTCTTCAGGGCTTTTTGCTAAGGGTTGATTCTTCTTTGTTTCTTGTTGGACTGGTCATTTCTTGTTATTAATAATCAATTAACAAAATTTTTTTTACAAAGCTTTATTACACAACCCAGCCAATATTGATTCAGCCGCGGAGGAGATGCCGACCCTCGGAGCAAGTGACTTCGAGTCCACTCGATCTGAAACCTGCATTGCATCTGAAACTAAAACTATCTCACGGCTAAACGCGTCTACCGGAAGGTGAAGTTGGGGTTATCATCATGCCAATCAAAACCCTAACGTCTATGGAAATTTCCCCACCTCCGATTTTAAATCTAACTGACCCTAATTCAAATATTCTAACTACATAAGCTGCTTATGAAATTATGCAACAGGCAGTTGTGGATGCTTTTGCGGAGGTGCGATGTCAAACTCATTTGATATGGCTTGGAGTTCGGCCTCGGAATCTACGATCTTATAACTAGTTGGCCTTGCCTAATCGAAGAGGTTCCTACAATCCAAGAAAACTTTCTTGAAATATATTGTCACTGTGCTTTCAACAAATTTATTTAATTCATAAATAAATCTGTATACCAATTAAAAAATTCACATAAAAACTGTATAACAATTAAAAAACTCATAAAACTGTATAACAATTAAAAAAACAGATTGAATAAACGATTTTTCAATGAAATATTTAATACAACTTTGAATCAGTAAAAACACAGATTTAATAGTGAAATAGATCACTAATTAGGACTGAGCCTATTCTAGTAGTGACCACCCCAAGCGGAGTTTAACAGGTTTGCATTCAGAGTTTTCCTTCTCCTAGACTAGTTGCCTAACCAAGGTTAAAGAGCCCAGTCTGTCCTATTATTTTACCCATAGCTGTAAGGAGAGTAGTTGGATTCATACCTTTCCCAAGGGTATTAGCGCTATGAGAACTGTAGCTTTGTCCATTATTTGAACTCGGGTCGACTAGTCCATTTGCTATTACTCAAACCATTACACCATGGCCTCCAACGAATCGACGCAATTTTTTTCCACCTGCCAGCCATGAGTCTCGACTTGTGGGTGGTCCCACGTAAATAGGGCCTTGTGCCTAACCCGTACAAGTGGGGTACGAGGTAAATATTCACCATGGCCTCCAACGAATAATTAATAAAAACTTAATTATTCAAATTTTATCATTTAATTTATTTTTTGCGTTATTTTTCAATACGAAAAATTAACAATGTTGATTTGGGGAATGTGGAGCACCCATTCATCACCACTGCTCCCTTGTTCA
>CM042165.1:80652894-80657894 GCA_023376005.1 Doryteuthis pealeii
ACGTTTAAATCTTACTGTTTTTTAAATTTTTTATTGTAATATCTTTTTCTATAGATATTATCTTTAAGATCTCCTTTAATGGCAGTTAAACTTAATTTCACGAAATATTCCATTAAGTTCTTCTTTCTTTGAAAGTGTTATATATATATATATATATATATATATTATATATATATATATATATATATGTGTGTGTGTGTGTGTGTGTGTGTGTGTGTGAATAAAAGAAAGTGAACCCGACGGTATGTAGTATAATAAAAAAATTGAAAAAACACATCTATATATATATATGCAGTATATTAAGAAAAATGAAAAAACACAGGTTTAAATGGGTTAAGTGGTGAGTTTATTGGCCGACACTGCAGTGTTTCGATCTATTAATTAGACCCTCTTCAGGGCTTTTGTTGGTATGTGGAAGGTGATTAAAAAGTCTGAGAAAAAAGAACGTTGAAAAAAATGAACGGTTGGAAATATGACGTCAAATATTCTTTTTTGCGGTGTAAACGAGTATCGCAGATTTCTTATTATCTGTGATACATGTATTTTTCTTCCCTCAAATTAACGAAAGCCCTGATGAAGATTTATTGAAATAGATCGAAACACTGCAGCGTAGGCGAATAAACATTACTTTATTTATGAACTTGTGTTTTTTCAATTTTTCATAATATCACATTCTGTCGGATTCACTTCCACTTTTTCTTCACACACACACACACACACACACATATATATATATATATATATATATATATATATATATATATATATATATATAATGGGATATAATGTTCCATTCATTCTTCATTTCTATCTTGATAAATACAGCTTTAAAGATGGTACTTTTTTGCTACGCCTCGTATTCTGAAAAAATTAATAAATGGAATGTTATTTTTTTTCGGGATCCAAGGTCAGACAAAAAGTACAAAACATCTCGATACACACCTTATATATATATATATATATATATATATATATATATATATATATTATAAAATAATAAAATTCGAAGGCAATACAATGCGTAAAAAATAGAGAGAGAGAGAGAGAGAGAGAGAGAGAGAGAGAGAGAGAGAGAGAGAGATAACCAAACCTTCCACAATAGGCAGGATGTGACAAAATGTCAGCTTTTAAGAGGAATAAAGATGGTTGGAATCCATAGTATTCATTCGTTTAGACTAACCCTGCCGTTTGCCTAACCAAAGCTAAAGAACCCAGCCTGCCTAAATATTTAACGGATTTACTCGGATGATGCAAAGAGAAAGATTCCTGCCTATCCTAAGGAAATTTGCGCGAAGAAAAACGCAAACAGTCTCGTCCAGAATTTGAACTCGTGTCGGCGTTCTCACATCCACAATTGTAATGACAGAATTAGAATATCATTTTTAAATGTGACTAACAATGTATCGAGGCCACTTGTATGATTTTTACTAATGGAAATTGCATTTATATTAGAAATTTCGTTTTATTTCTTTCTTTTTGTTTTAATTTCTTTAAAGAATACACAATTATAGAGTAAAAAATAAGATCTCGCATAATCTCGCATTCACTTTTCATAAGCTTCATTTGCAGCCCCACTTTGCCCGTCAGTTAATCGAAAATCGAGAGAAATTAGAATCATTGATTAAATTTAATTAATTTAATCATTATTTTAATTGATTTAATTATTAATTAGGAAGGAAGTTGCAGGCAATCTGTAAGCGTCAAACTTACTACGATTCGGCACTAGGCCAATATTGAAGATGCGAAGAGGCTACTCCTGTACTTCTAAAATTTTATCTTTTTGGGGTCACGTGACCCAAACAAAACATATTTAACGAAGATGGTTCAGCAATCGAAGTCAAGCTTTCCATATACAATGATATACTGAATTATAAATATATTAAATACTATATGGGCGAAAATACGGTTATTGTTTATATGATAAACGGTATATTTATTTTGATATTTGATTTTTAATGTAAACATTAAAAGGAAATATCATAATAATTTCGATTTCAGTTTCAATGCATAATTTCATGAATATAGTATAAATATGTTGTAACTTAATATATTGTAACATTCGTGAAATATAATGGTAATGTATAATCTTAATATTTTAATGTATGAAAATTTAAATGTAGATTTAATTCTAATATAAAGCAAAAGTAAAGTCGTCAGGGTGGCCTAAAGTTGGCATCAGCCAATCAGCGAGGGAGTTTATCCTCTTTTCAATAGCGCTAGACCAAGGAGATTGTTTTTGCGTCTCGAGGTGGAGCGCCACACCTACCATCATCTCCTTACTTTATCGCACTGACCCCTGTGCTACACATACGCTGAGTTAGTGAGGGCCGGTATCGAACTAGAAACCTTGTGGTTATCTAGCCAAACGCTCTATCGGCTGAGCTAACCCGGCCGTATTCATATCTATCCTTTATTATCATTAGCATTACATATTCATAAAATGTAATGATATCCATGTATTTGTTTTTAACAATGTTGTATTTAATTATTAACTCAAATTTATACGGGAAACATCTCAGTGTTGCCAATGTTTATTACTGTTCACCTTAAATTTAAAGCAAAATCAAACAATCTTCCATTGCATCTTTATAAGTCTCTGAAGACTATAATAGTTTTTGTGCCCCTGAAGTTACCCCCACACACCCATGTGACTGTGAACTTTAATGTTTGATAAACATTCTCGACCACAGATGTCGCATGTAAAGGCTGTCCCTGAAGATGTTGATGTGCCAGTGCTTTGTTGATAGTTATAGCAGTCCCAAACAAAATTGCATTACTTTTTGAACACTCGTAGATCTTGTCCCGAATTTTATTTTATTTTTTATGCATTCAAAATAACAGAAGAAACCCTTTTTAAAGGAGGGTCCATATTTTTGCCAGGGGGGTTGTACAATGACTTAAGCGAAATTTTAGTTTTAATCCTTTTAAAACAGTTTACATTTATTTCAATTCTTTTCTTTTCTTTTTTCTTTTCTTTTTTTAATTTAAAAAAGAAATTGAAGCAATAGCAAAATATTTTTTCCTATTTGACTTAAAAACGTCTGCACACAATTTAGAAGCATCTCTTTAATAAAATTTGGCCTTCCAGACTAAAAGTGGTTTAGGGTATATTTTTGTTTGTTTGTCTACTCTTACCTTCATCATTGGGACTTATTCTAACATGAAAGCAGAAACAAGCTGAATCGACAGTTCTACCAGGCTGTGGTTGTATCAGTGCTGCTATATGGCTGCACCACTCTGGCCCTAACGAAGCGTCTTGAGAATAAGCTAGATGAAAGCTGCACAAGAATGCTGTGTGCAGTCTTGAAAAAGTCGTGGAAACAGCACCCAACAAGGAAGCAGCTGTACGGTCACTTGCCCCCTATCTCACAAACTATCCGAATGAGACGGACAAGGCATGCAGGACACTGCTGGAGAAGCAAGGATGAGCTCATAAGCGACGTTCTCCTGTGGAAGCCAACACATGGACATGCAAGTGTGGGATGCCCGGCAAGGACCTATATTGACCAGCTATGCTGGTTGCTCTGCAGAGGACCTCTCAGGCGCAATGAATGATAGGGAAATAATAATCGAAGATTTGCAAGGTTATTTTTAAGCGGACCAAACTGCCTTACTATTTAACCACAACTGCTGAGATGATAGTCGGATTCATATAATTTAGTCCTATGTTAAACAGTTACAGACGCATCCAGGATTTGAGCCATTCTTTATCATACAAAATTAGAAATAACAATCGAAGCTTTTGAAGCTCAATTTTTAAGCGGAGTAAAATTTGTTTGAATTCTTAATTTTCCTTCTCCTAAACCAATCAGCCCACTCTGCCCTACTATTTAATCCATAGCTGAGGGGAGAATGGTTGGATTCATAACTTTTCCAATATATTTGAAATCGGATCATTAAAAAGCTTAAAACATTCAATTTTTCCTTACTGTTTAACCATGACTGGTTGGATAATAAAAAGTTGGATTCATACCTTTCCCAAGTGTATTAAGGCTATGTTAAATAAAAGCAGACTCATCGAGGGTTTGAACTCGGGTCTACGTATCTATTTTCATCGATGATAACAATTACCCAACCAGTGACTCCTTTGAACCACCTTTTATTAGACAAAATTAAAAAAATAATAATCCGAAGCTTTGTATGTTAACTTGAGAAGGAGAATTCATTTTTGGGTCGATATTCGAATCATGAAGCGAACAGATTTTCGGCAGAGTACGTTAAAATACCCCATGTGATCATCTATTCACCCTTTAATGAGGCTTTTGATTTACATTCGGTTCTTTCTTTTTTTTCTTTTTTCGGGACCTGATCTGTGTAATCGTTTGTCGGCACGATTGATCTAAGATCAAGAGAAATCCAATTATGTTACCTTCTTCCCACCCCCCACCCCTATGAAGAAGAGGATTTCACCAGGTATTGCGATTTTAGTTAAAATCATAAGCGACACTCAATGTCTGCCGTTCAAAAATCCTAGAATTTAATGAGTAACAAGAAAGAAAGTGAAAAAAAAGAACTAGGTAAATGAGATCACCACTGCTATTATGAAGATAAAATATTGGACGGTATCAAAGGTATTTTCGTATTTGCAGACTTCATATCCTGTTTAGGCGCCTCGCTTGGTGTAATGGTTAACAAGCTAGACTGATGGGCTATTACTAATGAGTTCTAGTCTCACTAATTAACCCATACTTCAGGTCGTACCTGACTCCGGAGGGTCGGCTTCGAGACAGGTAGGTGAGCTAAAAAATTAATCGCGTGCTCCTTCGCCTAAATTGATCGTGTGACACCACGCGTAAAAGGAGGCAAGGACTTGGTTTATTGTCGGCCGCCCGAGGCACCCCGGAAGAGGAACATCAACGTCATCCTTGTAGAAGAACAGTAGTGGTATCATTTAACCCATAGCTGATAGAATTATGGGGGGGGGGGGTAATACCTTTCCCAAGAGTATTAATCTGAAAGTGAACGGGAATACATGACTGGAGTTTGAACTCGCATTCTAC
>CM042165.1:80662894-80690394 GCA_023376005.1 Doryteuthis pealeii
TTCGCTATATTCTTCCAATTGTTAGTTTCTGAAATCCTGTATCTAAATTATACACACTAGCAACAAAAACGCCGTCCGGACGGCGTAAAAGTAATTTTTTTTTTACAGATATTGCCTGAGGTGGATAGGAGTTAAAAATTCAATGTCAGAGGGTTTGTATCACAAGTAAGCAAATTCATCAAATTTATTAAAGGAGTAAAAAAAAAAAAAAAAAAAATTGAGATGAAAACTTAGTTCTGTATCCTTCAAATAAAATGTTACATGCATCTATTAATTATTAATCAAATAATTATTTTGAATATTTTGCACATAATTTTACACAAAATCGTATATATTTATTTGTAAACTTTTTAGTTAACTTCAGTTTGTTTTAAAAACAGTTTTCCTATTCAACCCAAAGATGTGATCCTAACATTTACTACCACTCCGGGTCAGAGTGGACGTGGGAGCAATAGTGATAAAGGAGGTTTGAGGAATGTGGACATTCCTCAGATCTCCAGAACTGGAACCTCACCATCAGATAGAGTTTAACGACATACCCAAGACATGAAGACCTTCAACCACCCCTTCTAGCACATATATGATAAGGGTTAGGGATTGCAATAAGGGCAATATGGTTGGGACAATCATATAGATGCTAGGGCTTGAGGTGACCAGTCGATTGATCTGAGGGGGGCCTCTTCGACCGTTCGTCTAGCCTAATTAAGGACCAAAGTGGATAGTTGCATGTCAACGACTGCTCAGCCACCAGGATTCCGCCCTTGAGCATCAGGGATTGACACCCACCGCCAACAGGTGGCCTCATTGTGTATGGGGGGAGTCTTATCCCATCTGCAGATGTGCAGTCCATGTATTTAAGAATACCCTAGCCGACTGGGCTGATATTTTTATGGAAACATACGTTTATGAGATTTTGAAGAGTAATAAGACAAAATTATAAAAGTATTTTTTTTTTAATTATTTTAACAAAAATGTCTAAGAATTAAGCTGGAATATCGCCCAAGGACCTACATTGACCAACTCTGCGAGGATGCTGGATGCTGCATGGAGGACCTTCCTGGCTCAATAAATGATAGGAAGGGTTGGCGAGTGATTGTGATGGATATCCGTGCTGATTGCTCGACATGATGATGATGATGATTGCTCGGCTATGAATCCCAAGGTTCCTGGTTCGATACCGGTTCTCGCCAACTCACGGATTTGTGCGGTAAAGTGAGGAGCTGATGGTAGAAGTGGCGCTCCAACTCAGATGCCAAAATAATATCCTTGGTCTAGCGCTTGTGTAAAGGGGATAGACTACCCCGCTGTCTTGATGATACCGACATTAGGCCGCCTCGACGACTTTACTTTACTTATTGCAGTGTATAAGAGACTAGAATGCCCTTGTCGTATAATGGTTATATATAGTTATTTACTAAGCTTAGCTTAGATGTGGCACAGGGCCATAAGTACGGGTTGCCCAATGAGAATCGAACTCACTATCAATGGTCTCCAAATCTACCTTGCTAACTATTGCACTACACTATATATTTACCAACTCCTCCAAGTTCAATTTCTTAAACGGAGTTTACCAGGCTTGAATTCAGAGTTTTCCTTCTCCTAGACTGGTTACCTAGCCAAGGTTAAAGCAAATCTTTGTAAATAAGAAGATAGCGTGGTGGTACATTGTATGGCTATTTCCTTTCATAGCTTAGACATGTACATATATATGTATATATACACACAGCAATATGGACATGTGCATATGCACATATATCTAGCTTACTTCTGATGTAGATATAAACATACACACAAATACACACACACACACACACACATATATATATATATATATATATATATATATATATACAGTAACAATATGCACATCTACATGTATATGTATATATACACATGTTAATATGCACATGTGCATATGCATATCTAGCTTATTACCGATATAGATATAAACATACATATATATGTATAGAAAGTTTTTAGAAAAAACAAGATGTTCCAGTTTTTCAAATTATATTTCCAACCGCCACATCCATTAATATAATTTGAAAAACTGGAACACATCACCCCTGATGATGGCACTTCGAAGTGTCAAAAGTACTCAGGACTAATCCACGAATTCCACCCAAATATTAAAAAGTTGGCCACAAAACTTGAAAAAATCACAAATAAAATTGTTAAACAGGAGATGTGACTTTGGTTTAATTCAACATATATATATATATATATATATATATATATATATATATATATATATATATGAGAGTGAGTAAATAAACAATGTGTTTATTCGATATGGCTTTTAGTAGACAAATTTTGGAGGATATGTGCTTAATTGAAGTCATACCTAATTTTTGAAAATTAATTAGTTAATAATTAATGAATTTAGGCGGGCATATATGTTCAAATGTAAGGCTAAACAAATCGAGAAAATGTACATTCAGGTAATGACATTTTCTCGATTTGTTTAGCCTTACATTTGAACATATATGCCCGCCTAAATTCATTAATTATTAACTAATTAATTTTCAAAATTAGGTATGACTTCAATTAAGCACATATCCTCAAAAAAAAAAATATGTATATATATATACTTGTTTATGTATATATACACACATCAATAACCAGATGTACATAAGCAAATCTATCTACCTTACTACTGATATAGACATAAATATCTTATTATAATGGAGATTGTGTGTTTTTCTGTCTGTAACCGAAACAATATTCCTACTCAAGTCACAATTCTCTTAGTTATTGACATCACATTCTCCATGATTTTATTTTTATTTAACCTCAATTATTAATAAAATTGTCTTACATTATTAATACTGTTAACTATGTCTACATACTGATAACATGCAATTATATTTATATATACAACAAAATAGCGGTTTACAGTGTAAACGGGAAGGCTAATTTGCATATTAATATTAAAAAATCGAATTTAATAAATATGTGCTTAGTATTATTGATTTCTAACTGTTTGGTTTTATTTTAATGAATATAAGTAAAAAATCTCTTCAATGAATCTTAAATGAAATCCATTAACAAGATAAAATAACTGTCATTTTATTCTTTACTTCCTCTTTTAACTAAATACTTAAATTAGAAAAAAATAACAATGAAAGACGAGAGTGATGGAAGAGTAAGTTTCAGTTGTTCCATTTTTTATTATACTCCCTCTGTTTCAAATCTTTTATTATACTCCCTCTGTTTCAAATCTTTTTATCTGTATTCTTATTTAGTTTCATTAGCCTTTCTAATTTAATACAATATTTTATTACATTAAAACTTAAATACTTGCACCCGGAGGGTGCATATATTTGCTAGTACATATAAATACGCAAGTAAATTAGCCAAGTAAATTGTCAGTCGCCAATTAACTTGCTCTTGTAAAAGATGAATTAGAAATTAGTATACAAATTGTTAGATACGTTTGAAATCTTTATACAAACACAGGCGCATGCGTATTGAAACGGCCGTCGGCCTAATTGTATAAAAGATAGTTCCTGTTAACAAAGGGTAGATAACTCCAGACATTCTGTTCAACAAAGGCTTTACTCTATGAAGCACTCGATTGCACTCCATTGCTAGTTATTAATTTATTCATGTGAATACGGATGATTTTGCTAATCAATCCCAATAAATTGTCTTCATTATTGAATTACAATATTAGATATAAGGAAACATCATTTTCCGTCGCAATAAGCTAGGCGATTTTTTTGGACAAGTAACTGCTTGCTAGATTAAAAGAAGGTACTCACGTCGACGCGCGTAGATTAATACCATCCACTCATTGGGAAATATTTGACGAGATGTGTAAATCTATGAGTAGCAGCGTATGTAATGAAATCTAAACATTTATCAAATATTGAACTATATATATATATATATATATATATATATATATATATAGAGAGAGAGAGAGAGAGAGAGAGAGAGAGAGAGATGAGAGGTATCCAAAACTTGGTAGTAAGGGATGATTCTATATGTGATTTCTAAGACACACTGTATTATTATTGTATGATCCAGTATGTATAAATACAGTGAATCTTTAAATCACTAAAGAGAGCTCAATGTATAATGCATTTTTAGATTATCTACAGAGCAATATTTATCTTAGAAAGAAAGGAAAAACTCAACACCGTAATTCCATAATAAATTTATTTCGACCAAAATTGGGACCTTTATAAATCTAAGTTGATTTAATAAAGCTCCCCAAATCAAGTCTCATCATTTTTTTAAAAGAAATGCCATAATTAGTGCTTCAGTTTCAGTGATCTTTTGAAAAAGAGATATTATCTCGAAAATTCAAGAATTAAATACAGGTTAACACACAACACCATTGTTACTGTATTATTATTTTTTTTCTCTTTACAACTGCATTGTGATAGCCTTCTAAATCAACCTCCTAACCAATATATATATATATATATATATATATATATATATATATATATATATATATATATATATCAATGTGTATGGTTACCACTATTACACTTGAAGAGACAGTTGGAAGCCAATATACCGTATTATTAGGAGTGTGCTCAATATATGTGATAGAATGATATGTACATTAATAATAAATATATACATATATATATATACTTTTTTGTGTATATTTATTTGTATGGAAATAATTCTACAACCATATTGGTTTCATGCTATTTAAACTTATTTTTTTTAAGTAGAGCAATCTTCTGACAGCGAAAGTTTTGAAAATGTTTAATATACATATATATATATATATATATATATATGTATGTATGTGTGTGTGTGTGTGTGCATATATATATATATATATATATATATATATATATATATATATAATGTCCCATTGTATTTAAATGCACTTTTTTATGTCTACTCTGACCTACTATTTAAGCATAGCTGGAGGAAGAATAGTTGGATTCATCACTTTTCCAATCTATTAACGCTCTGTGAAATACAGATAGCCTCATGCAAGGATTTGAAATAAATAAATAATAATAATAATAATAATAATAATAATAATAATAATAATAAAAATAATAATAATAATAATAATAAATAATGATAAATAATGAAATAATGATAATGATAGATAATACTAAATAATAATGATACAGATAATAATAAGAATAAATAATATGAAAAATAATGAGAAATAAATAATGATAATAATAATAATAAATAATAGTAATAAATTAAAAGAATAATAATGAATAATGATAACAAATAATAATATTAAATGATAATAATAAATAGATAATAATAATGAGTAATAATGATAATAATGATAAATAATAGTAATAATTAATAGTAATAATAATAATAATGAATAATGATAGATACATATTAATAATAATAGATAAATAATGATAAATAATAATAAATAAATAATAATAAATAATAATAATAAATAAATAAATAATAATAATAATAATAATAATAATAATAATAATAATAATAATAATAATAATAATAATAATAATAATAATAATAATAATAAATATATAATAATAAATAAATAATAATGATTCTGTTGTTGGTATCCATCCGTCTACGAGAGACGATGGAGTTGTGTCCATTTTTGTGGAACTACGTAGCCTGAGTGGTTTGGTATGGAGGATGAGCTGTTGTCCAGACAGCAAATCCCCCCTTCCCACACTGCTGCTCTGATCCAAAGGAAAGATAAGAAGCCAATGTAGTTTGGCAGCGGTAGTGTCGCAGGAGTTACTGGGATTGCACTGTATTTCAGCGTCACACCACCTTAGGGACTCCAGCTCCGGATTTGTTATAATAATAGTAATTAAATAAATAATAATCAATAAATAAATAAATAATGATAAAAATAATAATAAATAAATATATAATAATAATAAACATATAAAAACTAGACACGACTGGGTTGGGAAGGTGATCCACTGGGAATTATGCAAGAAATTAAATTTTGACCATACAACAAAATGGTATATGCATAAACCAGAATCTGTTCTTGAGAACGAAACGCACAAAATTCTCTGGGACTTTGAAATTAAAACGGATCACCTTATCCCAGCAAGAAGGCCAGACCTAGTGTTGATTAACAAAAAAGAAAGAACTTGTCAACTGGTGGATTTTGCAGTACCAGCAGATCACAGGGTGAAGCTAAAGGAAAATGAAAAAATTGACAAATATCTGGACCTTGCCAGAGAACTGAAAAAGTTATGGAATATGAAAGTGAAAGTTATACCAATTGTAGTTGGTGCACTTGGAACGGTCCCAAAAGGATTGGAAAAGGGTTTGGAAATTTGGATATCAGAGGAAGGATTGAAACCATTCAGAACACTGCACTGCTGCAATCTGCCAGAATACTCAGAAGAGTCCTGGAGACCTGAGGAGACTTGCTGTCACTCAGACTCCAGTGAAAGACCATCAGCTAACACTGATGTGAAAACTCAAAAGGAGTAAATAATAATAATAATAATTAATAAATAATGATGAATAAATAAATAAAGGCAATGATGTAATTTCCGTAAAACGGTATCATTGGGAAGAATCTCGTCAATGAGCCGAAAATAAGTGAATGAATGTCTCATGACAGACATTTGTTTCCTTCTTCTTTATTTGTCGTTAATCAAAAGGCCAGAATTTCTAAAACTGAATAGACGGATATATAAGTAAAAGATTTTTAAAAGAGAGACAACTAAATCGTGTTAAAGAATGATACGTTCGGCCAATGTCCGCCAAACAAAACGTAATCAGTGAAAATAGCTGAGATGACAAAGCTCGCCATTTGTTATAGCATCGTTTTTTGTAGAATGTAATCAGTTCTTTACAATTCACTACAAAAGGAATAATCGCTGTGTAAATTGATTAAGATTACAAAGATATTTGCTAGGAACATCGAGACTGTAAGTGATAGCATTGGTTCAGAAATTAATTCAGAGGAAACGGTTTCAAGTCTTCTATCCAGAAAAAGTGAACCGACTTGGGGTTTTTTTTTTGGGGGGGGGGCTGATTTTTCTTTATTTTTTTGGCCAAGTTGAATAAATTGTCCGACACGAAGCAGCAAGCATTTCTGGATCTTTTGAGCACCCCGTCTTTGGGTTCGATGAATCTTGTTAAGCATTTGATTAAGCAGGAGAAATACGAACAAAAAACTAAAGGCGAGGCTAACTCTGTCGTTGTTGAGTCCATAACCCCCACCGAGCTTCTAAAACGGCACAAAATGAAAATGCACCTGAAGAAACAAATTTCAGCCGCGTCTGCATCTACGTCTGCACCTGTGCTCGGCCGCGGTTTGCAGACCGGTCTTAGTGTCAATTTGGACATTGTCACTCGCCCTTCAACTAAGCTTGGGATTTTTCTTTAGGTTTTTCGCACAAGAGATAGTATCATTAGAATCGCATTTTAAGTATAAATAGCATTAGATGTTGGAAACTCCCGAAGTAGCCTAACCCTAACCCTAACCCTAACCCAGCCATAGCGTTTCAAAGCTTACGGGTATTTCCGTGAAATCTAATGAAATGTAATGCTTTTTATATGTAATATTTTTTCTTTAGTTTTTTTCGTACTAATGTACAATAGTGCACAAGAGATAATATCATTAGAATTTGCATTTTATGCATAAATAGCATTAGATGTCAGAAACTCTCGAAGCAACCAAACCGTAACCGTAACCGTAACCTAACCCTACCGTCTCAAAGGCTACGGGTATTTCCGTGAAATGTAATTCTTTTTTTAAGTAATCTAATGATTTTCTTTTTATATGTAATCGTTTTTCTTTAGTTTTTTTTCGTAATAATGCACAATAGCGCACAAGAGATAATATCATTAGAACAGCATCTTATGTATAAATACCATTTGATGTCGAAAACTTCCGAAGTCGTCTAACCCTACTCTTAACCCTAACGTCTCAAAGGTTACGGGTATTTCCATGGAAGGTAATGTTTTTTATACGTAATCTAATGATAATATCTCTTGCGCGCTACTGGGCATTAGTAACAGATTTTTTCTTTAGATTTTTTAAAATACTAATGCACAACAGCGCACAAGAGATAATATCATTAGAATTAGATTTTATATATGAATATTTATATATAATTATAAATATATATAAATATATAAATGTCGGAAGTAGTCTAACCCTAATCCTAACCGTAATCCAATCCTCATAGATGAAGGGGGAATACGTTTCTCAATGTTATTGGCGCTATGTGAAATGAAAATAGCCTCGTCCAGGATTTGAACTCGCCTCACCTAATCAACTTTCTATGACGGTAAGCATTACTCCACCAACCTCCATATATATATATATATATATATATATATATATATATATATATATATATATATATATATATATATATATATATATATATATATATATATATATATATATATATATAATATATATATATATATATATATATATATATATATATATATATATATATATATATATATATATATATGTATATGTATATATATAATATATATATATATATATATATATATACTAAATATATAAAGGTTTTACATACCTATTTATTTGATGACAAAGGAACAGTCACAAGCATTTTGGTTTCATTCATGCGTAATTGCAATTGAAACAACGTCACCTGAAGATTGTTTGCACTTATGCATGCATGAAACCAAAATGGTTGTGACTGTTCCTTTGTTACCAAATAAATAGATATGTAAAACCTTTATATATGTATTTTATTATATTATATAACAGCTCTATTTTTATATTGAGCACTCTACCAATAATACTGCAATTTGGCACACCGTTCCAGTAAAAGCTGAAACAGTGACAATCCCACTCTATATATATATATATACGCCTCTGAAGACGAATAACACCGAAAAAGTGTTATTCAGAAACCAATGGTAGGACTGACTTTATAATTATAAATAAATAAATATAAAAAAAAAAATATATATATATATATATATATATATATATATATATATATATATATATATTAGACTTCGATTCAATTACTTTGGCTGTCAGCGTTCAGAAATACATATATTTATGAATAATCTGAAATGGAAAATTCACTACACCAAAACCCAGTTTGGGGTTTCATATATATCTATCTATACATGTAGTCAGGTCGCCCAAAGCGCTACGGGTACTATGTAATCCAGTGCTACCTGTTTCATAGTCGGATCATCGGTGACTAAACCGGTAACCCCACCAAGCTTGCCTAGTGAGGAAGGTGGCTAGATTCCCAGCAGGACGAAAATCAAGACCTGTCAAAGGGCGGAAGAAGCTTCTTGCTCAACGGGTATCTAGCACATTACATTACGAGGGGACGTACAAATACCTGGGTTGGTATCCAGGCTCGTAGCAATACCACTTTGAGGTATCCTTGTCTTGCAGTCTTGTCAAATTTGTTCGTTACACTGTTTCTCTGACTCTGATTACCAAGAAGTGGAGATAGTTCCGTGCATACTATATCCACCGAAAATATTCTCTTCAGTACACGTATTTCCGGATTTATATATATATATATATATATATATATATATATATATATATATATATATATATATAATTTTTTATATGTTGAAAAAATAAATAAAGGAAAGAAAGTATAGAATGGATAAAATAGGATATTTTAATCAATTTTGCTTACACGTGTTTCGGTCAGGAGTTTATCCATGTGTACATTATTCAAACTATTATTATTTTTAAATAACCAAATGAAATGAAATAATAATAATAATAATAGAAAATGTGTAGAAATGTTCCGTACACAAAGAAAATTCGACCTTCATCAGAGTAAATCCTTATTTAAAATGAAATTCGTTGGAAAAAAGCGGAGAATTTTCGAAATGTTCGAAAAAAGAACTTTTTAAAAAATTCACGTTCAGACGTGGTCGAGAAAGACGGTTAATGATGTCATATCGCATGCGAACAGATTTTGACGCGGAGAGAAGTTTTGTGGAATTCTAAATTTTCAGAGCTTGAGGGATTTTATTTATTTATTTATTTTTATTTATTTTTATTTTTTTATTTATTTTTTTTTTTTAGATAGAAATAATACGTATGTGTGATTTGTTGGTGGTTAATTTATTAATTTGTCAATAAAGTCATTATAGTGATTTTCTAAATAAAATTTTTATATACAAATCCATTATATTTAAACATTTCCCTGTAATGTGCTTTGAAAACGCAATATTCAACAAGCCTGATCTTACTTTAAGATACTTTATAAAGAATAAAATGTTAAAACAGAGATCAAATATATCTACACTTGACATAGATTTATATAACAATATCTAATGTAAATTGTGTTTTATGTATGCTTAAGATAAATATTTTAGATTATTTTGGCCTCGATTGAATTTTGTTGTTTTTCATTGTTAATTATTTATTTTTTCTTTTGTTTTTCATCTTTCTATCCTAAGGCGAAAAGACCTCTAAGAATGAAAAATAGGACAAGACAGCGGGAACAGTTCATGAATCGAGATGATGAATGATGTTGCATTTGACAGTTTGCGGATTATAAACATCAGGAAAACAAGAGGCTGTCAGAAAATTCAAGAGGTGAGATGTATGTGGGAAGAAATTATGATTACGAGGGTGAGTCAAAAAGTAATGTCATTTTGTGTAGGACAGGTATAATTAACAACACAGAAACGTGTATAATACATCAAAATCAAGCTGGTCCTCTGTAGATCACATCCTACTTCTCCACATAGGTGAGTCAAAAAGTAATGTCATTTTGTTTAGGACAGGTATAATTACCAAACACAGGAACGTGTATAATACATCAAAATGAAGCTGGTCCTATGTAGATCACATCCCTACTTCTCCACATAGGTGAGTCAAAAAGTAATGTCATTTTGTTTAGGACAGCTATAATTACCAACACAGGAACGTGTATAATACATCAAAATGAAGCTGGTCCTCTGTAGATCACATTCCTACTTCTCCACATAGGTGAGTCAAAAAGTAATGTCATTTTGTGTAGGACAGCTATAATTAACAACACAGGAACGTGTGTAATACATCAAAATGAAGCTGGTCCTCTGTAGATCACATCCCTACTTCTCCACATAGGTGAGTCAAAAAGTAATGTCATTTTGTGTAGGACAGCTATAATTACCAACACAGGAACGTGTATAATACATCAAAATGAAGCTGGTCCTCTGTAGATCACATCCCTACTTCGCCACATAGGTGAGTCAAAAAGTAATGTCATTTTGTTTAGGACAGCTATAATTACCAACACAGGAACGTGTATAATACATCAAAATGAAGCTGGTCCTCTGTAGATCACATCCCTACTTCTCTACATAGGTGAGTAAAAAAGTAATGTCATTTTGTTTAGGACAGCTATAATTACCAACACAGGAACGTGTGTAATACATCAAAATGAAGCTGGTCCTCTGTAGATCACACCCCCTACTTCTCCACATAGGTGAGTAAAAAAGTAATGCCATTTTGTTTAGGACAGCTATAATTACCAACACAGGAACGTGTGTAATACATCAAAATGAAGCTGATCCTCTGTAGATCACATCCTTACTTCTTCACATAGTCAATGTTTCTCTTAATAACAATGTTCCACCTTCGAATGAGAGCCTGTAACTCTGCCCCGTAAAATTCTGTTGACTGATCTTTGAGACACTTCTTCACTACAGATTTCACTTCCTTGTCACTGGAATAATGTTTGCCCCTCAAACTCTCTTTCATGGTGCCGAAGAGAGTCAAACATTATTCCAGTGACGAGGAAGTGAAATCTGTAGTGAAAAGGAAAAGGACATTTGTTTTGATTTTCCATTCCTTAGAATAAAATCAATTTGCAATAAATTTATTTTGGAAGTGAAAAGTGCCATCTATCGGAATTCCTCCTAAAAAGCATGGGCGAGGAAACTTAATTAGACAAACCCCTATATTGTGGATTGAGTATGAATGATGATCTCATGTGTGAGAGGGTACCCTCCCCGCGGGTTGTTCAGTTTTTATGAGCCATCCTTTAGCCTTCAAGCAAAAACGCTTGTCCAGCAGAAATCGTTTGGTAATCCTCTCGGGTAAAGAATCCTGAGTGTTGTAAGTTACTTCATCAATGGTTGCAAGTATACTGTGAAAGAATCGGAGATAGTTCCGTGCATACTATATCCACCGAAAATATTCTCTTCAGTACACGTATTTCCGGATTTATATATATATATATATATATATATAATATATATATATATATAATATATAATATTATATTATAATTTTTATATGTTGAAAAAATAAATAAAGGAAAGAAAGTATAGAATGGATAAAATAGGATATTTTAATCAATTTTGCTTACACGTGTTTCGGTCAGGAGTTTATCCATGTGTACATTATTCAAACTATTATTATTTTTAAATAACCAAATGAAATGAAATAATAATAATAATAATAGAAAATGTGTAGAAATGTTCCGTACACAAAGAAAATTCGACCTTCATCAGAGTAAATCCTATTTAAAATGAAATTCGTTGGAAAAAAGCGGAGAATTTCGAAATGTTCGAAAAAAACTTTTTAAAAAATTCACGTTCAGACGTGTCGAAAAGACGGTTAATGATGTCATATCGCATGCGAACAGATTTTGACGCGGAGAGAAGTTTGTGGAATTCTAAATTTTCAGAGCTTGAGGATTTTATTTATTTATTTATTTTATTTATTTTTATTTTTTTATTTATTTTTTTTTTAGATAGAAATAATACGTATGTGTGATTTGTTGGTGGTTAATTTATTAATTTGTCAATAATCATTATAGTGATTTTCAAATAAAATTTTTATATACAAATCCATTATATTTTAAACATTTCCCTGTAATGTGCTTTGAAAACGCAATATTCAACAAGCCTGATCTTACTTTAAGATACTTTATAAAGAATAAAATGTTAAAACAGAGATCAAATATATCTACACTTGACATAGTTTTTATAACAATATCTAATGTAAATTGTGTTTTATGTATGCTTAAGATAAATATTTTAGATTGTTTTGGCCTCGATTGAATTTTGTTTGTTTTTCATTGTTAATTATTTATTTTTCTTTTGTTTTTCATCTTTCTATCCTAAGCGAAAAGACTCTAAGAATGAAAAATAGGACAAGACAGCGGAACAGTTCATGAATCGAGATGATGAATGATGTTGCATTTGACAGTTTGCGGATTATAAACATCAGGAAAACAAGAGGCTGTCAGAAAATTCAAGAGGTGAGATGTATGTGGGAAGAAATTATGATTACGAGGGTGTGTCAAAAAGTAATGTCATTTGTGTAGGACAGGTATAATTAACAACACAGAAAACGTGTATAATACATCAAAATCAAGCTGGTCCTCTGTAGATCACATCCCTACTTCTCCACATAGGTGAGTCAAAAGTAATGTCATTTTGTTTAGGACAGGTATAATTACCAACACAGGAACGTGTATAATACATCAAAAATGAAGCTGGTCCTATGTAGATCACATCCTACTTCTCCACATAGGTGAGTCAAAAAGTAATGTCATTTTGTTTAGGACAGCTATAATTACCAAACACAGGAACGTGTATAATACATCAAAATGAAGCTGGTCCTCTGTAGATCACATCCCTACTTCGCCACATAGGTGAGTCAAAAAGTAATGTCATTTTGTTTAGGACAGCTATAATTACCAACACAGGAACGTGTATAATACATCAAAATGAAGCTGGTCCTCTGTAGATCACATCCCTACTTCTCTACATAGGTGAGTAAAAAAGTAATGTCATTTTGTTTAGGACAGCTATAATTACCAACACAGGAACGTGTGTAATACATCAAAATGAAGCTGGTCCTCTGTAGATCACACCCCTACTTCTCCACATAGGTGAGTAAAAAAGTAATGCCATTTTGTTTAGGACAGCTATAATTACCAACACAGGAACGTGTGTAATACATCAAAATGAAGCTTACTTCTTCACATAGTCAATGTTTCTCTTAATAACAATGTTCCACCTTCGAATGAGAGCCTGTAACTCTGCCCCGTAAAATTCTGTTGACTGATCTTTGAGACACTTCTTCACTACAGATTTCACTTCCTTGTCACTGGAATAATGTTTGCCCCTCAAACTCTCTTTCATGTGCCGAAGAGAGTCAAACATTATTCCAGTGACGAGGAAGTGAAATCTGTAGTGAAAAGGAAAAGGACATTTGTTTTGATTTTCCATTCCTTAGAATAAAATCAATTTGCAATAAATTTATTTTGGAAGTGAAAAGTGCCATCTATCGGAATTCCTTCCTAAAAAGCATGGGCGAGGAAACTTAATTAGACAAACCCCTATATTGTGGATTGAGTATGAATGATGATCTCATGTGTGAGAGGGTACCCTCCCCGCGGGTTGTTCAGTTTTTATGAGCCATCCTTTAGCCTTCAAGCAAAAACGCTTGTCCAGCAGAAATCGTTTGGTAATCCTCTCGGGTAAAGAATCCTGAGTGTTGTAAGTTACTTCATCAATGGTTGCAAGTATACTGTGAAAGAATCAGTGTTTAAGTAGTTAATCAGCGAACATTATGGCTGCTGATTGGTGAAGGAATATATCACGTGACCTCGCCAAGTCTATACATTCAGGGTGGGAATTGGAGCATACCTTATATCAAAAATGTAGGAAGCGCGTGGTGTAATGGTTAAAGTCATGGGAAATGGACTCGTCGCCCCGAGTTCAAATCCTGGACGTGGTAATTGCATTTCATTTAGCGGTAATACCCTTGGGAAAGGTATGAATCCTACTCTCCCTCCAGCTATGAGTAAATAGTAGGGCAGACCTTTGTTAGGCAACCAGTCTAGGAGAAGGAAAACTCTGAATTCAAACCTGTTAAACTCCGCTTAAGAAATTGACCTTGTGTCGCATCCTGCTCATGCGGAGGGGTTGGTAAATATATATATAAAAATAAGTCCAACACGGGTGGATTGAACTTCAATTGGTCAACCAATCAAATATTTGTTTTCGGAAGAACCCTCTATAAACATTCAACGTGAGAGAGAAAATCAGAGAGATACCAGACCACACCTGACGAAAGAAGGATAAATTATCTCCAAGACGTCTCTTCGGGGAAACCAAAAATATCTAAGGTCGTGAATTCAACCATCACCACTGATAACTACGAAAATTAGCACCAGTCGAATCACCGCTGTCTTCTCTCTGCCAAACAAAGTTTATATATCTTTTGTCGTTATATATCATTGCACAATTGTGTGTCAATAGATATTTGTTGTTATCGACGTAGAGTTTTAATTGTCTTTAAAGTTACCAACAACTCCTTTTCACTAATCTCCCGTCGATCTCAATCTTACATCAAAGGAAAACACAGCGTGGGCGAAGAAGGTATCGACAGAGCAAGTAACCGGAGACACATGTGGTAGACACCAAACTAAGTCATCTTATCAAGTACTGTGACTAGCATAGGACCTCACAAATAAGTTTCCATTGAAGTATTTATAAAAATTTAGCTAGTATTAGTGCTAAAAAGAAACCAGGTGTCTGCATCCCGATAACCCTGTCGACACAGTATAGAATATTGCTTGTACAACTGTAGTTTACTTTTAGGTTGTTTTTATTAAATAGCTTTTTTAGCCAGGGAGACCCAGAGATAAAAAAAAAAAACATATGGTTTCAGAACAAGTAAACACCCACAGCAACAACCTGAGCTGGCTGAATTTGAGAAAGACCTGTTTAGACTAATAAGAAAAATTAAATTCAGAAAAAATTGCAAATGAATTTTAAGTAAAAATGGCGTCGGATGTCAAGAAGATAAAGAATTCAAACAAGGTCTACATAAAAGGTGATAAATCTAACAAATATTATAGTGTAAACAAGTAACAGTACAACAAAATGATCGCGGAACTATAACGAAACACCACAAACAACAGAGGAGGACTGGGAAGAGAAAATCAACAATGAGTCGGCAAAAATAACAGGTCCCAAATCTGCCCAGTACATAGAAAATGTTTAATGATTGATGTAGTATATGAGGCAGTGGTAAAATTACCAACCACAAAGGAAAGTAAGATATATGTAGGGGCCACCCAGCAACGTGTAAAGCATAGGATATCACAGCATAAGCTATCATTTAGGGATAGAAAGTACAGAGAAGCAACCACACTTGCAAAATATGTGTGGGAGCTAAAAGAAAAGCATGGTAGAGATCCAGGGGTAGAGTGAAGAATCATAAAAAGTGGTTTAACTTTTTAGGTTAAAATGGTAGCTTGTTATTCTTGGTGCGTGTTCTTAAGGTGTTGCTTTTTACCCCATCTTATTTGGGGGTCGCACTGAAAAGGGGGAATTCAAGGAAAGAAAAGGAAGAGACAAAACAAAGGGTAGTTTTATTATTTAGGCTTTATTCACGGGTCATGGCCACCACGTAGCAAGTGAATTTCTCCTTGGCCAGTAGTAGTGCCTTGTCCCAGAAAAGACCTAAGTCAGAATTCCCGAGAGATTCTCTTGGGAGTGGAAGTGGATCCTTTTTCTCGCACATGCTCGGAGGGTTCTTCCGGTGAAGGCTCATGGGAGTTTGTTTTTATTTGAATTTTATTTGAATTTTATTTCAATCCCCTGCTGGGGGATATCATCCACAGGGGTGTCCTGTGTAGAATCTAAACTGTATCTAATGATGAGCTTTCAGTTCTGGAGATCTGGGAAGTCAACTCTGACCCGGAGTGGTAATTGATTTGCATCAATAGATCATGTAGATGTAATGAAAATAAGATACCTCGAAACTCAAAGCGTGCACGGACGTGTCTGGCTTGCAGGGTCATCACAGGAAAGAAATATGGCTGCTTTAAGCACTGTATTTAACGATGGGTGATCTCGAACCAGCGATAGAGGGATTGCACGTATGCAAATTCTCTCGAGATCGGGCGTGCATAGAAGCATACGGCGACGGCTAGAGGGGAAGCGTCCAGCGATTACGTACGACGACTACGACTGTCTCATAACCTGAAGGAAGCAGTTTGTTAGATCATTTTAAGAAGTATTTATGTTAAATAGAACCGTGTACAAAAAAAAAAACTCTGAAAAATCCTACCGTAAAAGTTTGCAGCGGCTCTCGCACGTTTTACTTTTTTTACACTGAAAAATCACTACGTTAACACATTTACCATTTACTGTCTTGTCTGTAAACCAGTCCCAAAACTGGTACTCGATCCTTTGTTAATTTTATTTTAAACTATAGCAAATCAGTTACAGCTATGGGGAAATTTTGGTAGGCAAAGTGTTAATTTTATTGTAAACTATAGCAAATCAGTTACAGCTATGGGGAAATTTTGGTAGGCAAAGTGTTAATTTTATTGTAAACTATAGCAAACCAGTTACAGCTATGGGGAAATTTTGGTCAGCCCAAAGTGTTAATTTTATTGTAAACTATAGCAAATCAGTTACAGCTATGGGGAAATTTTGGTAGGCAAAGTGTTAATTTATTGTAAACTATAGCAAATCAGTTACAGCTATGGGAAATTTTGGTAGGCAAAGTGTTAATTTTATTGTAAACTATAGCAAATCAGTTACAGCTATGGGGAAATTTTGGTAGGCAAAGTGTTAATTTTATTGTAAACTATAGCAAATCAGTTACAGCTATGGGGAAATTTTGGTAGGCAAAGTGTTAATTTTATTGTAAACTATAGCAAATCGATACAGCTCTTATAACTGTACTCAAGTACCTTATTTTGTCTCTAATACAAAATATCTACACACACACACACACACACACAAATAAACACATATGGAAGGTTTACTTAAGAGATATTTCTAAATAGTTCAATATGTATAAAGTATAATAATCTTGATTTAACTCTTTCACTCTTTCTTTCTTTTCTTCTTTTTCTCTTTTCCTTAAGTTCGATTGAAACAGATTAGCGTTATCGTTTTTGCGCGTTCATCCCTTCTTTCTATCTCGCACCTCTTTCTTTCTTTTATTCATTCTTATATTTTTCTGTGTAGCATGTCATTTTCTTCCTTTTCTTTCTTTATAATAAAAACGTAATAGTCCATTATTTAGCTGAGGTAATGACACTTATAAGAAATAAGAATTTAGCGGATAAACAACACTATTACATTTTTGCATTAATTTTTAACCAGAGGGTATCGAAAGATGATAACGGTCGGAATATTAAGGAACAAGCGAATCAATATCTATTAATAATGGAGATTGTCTGTATTTCAGTCTGTAACAAAAACTACGTCATAGCTCTACGTCACAATATTCTTATGCTATATACACCCAAAATTTGAGTAAGCAATTTTAAAAATTGTTTTTTACTCTCGTCCTTTTTTTTGACAGTAACAAGAAGTTAACTAAAAAGTTTACAAATAAATAAATACCTACGATTTTGTGTAAAATTGATGTGGAAAATATTCAAAATAATTGTTTGATTATTACAGGCACGCAACATTTTATTTGAGAGGGACAAGGCTCAGTTTTCATTTAAAATTGTTTTTTTTTTTTTTTGTTATTTTTTTACTCCTTTAATAAATATGAGGATTTTGCTTACTTATGATACACACCTTCTGACATTGAATTTTTAACTCCCACCTTCTCAGGCAATGTCTTTCAAATATTAATTTTTACGACGCCCGGAGGGTGTTTTCTGTTGCTAGTATAAATAAAGAAGATGATAATAGCAGATATGAAACATCGCCATGTTTACTAATCTTGTAAGTCATCTAGGTGTATTAAACAACTTTTTAAAGCCAAAAAAAATATAAGAGGGAAAGAAAGAGAGAAAAATGAACAATTCACCTCTTTATCCATCTGTGTCGAAGAATGGTCATACGATATAGCTTTAATTTTCGGTAATGCTTAAGTATTGACAAAATATTGAATTTTTGAGATTTTGAATGCAAAACAGCATTCACTTAAATAATAGATTTTTTAGGAAAAAAACACGTCGTAAACACTATTAAGATTAAAATGGCTATTAGTATTTTATTTATCTGTTTATTTCATTTATTTTTCCCTTGCTTTTTATTCCATTTTTGATAGATGCTTTTAACTCTTTATATATATATATATATATATATATATATATATATATATATATATATACATATACATGCATACATATACATACATATATATATATATATATACTTATATATACACATATATATAATATTTATACATACATATATATATACTTATATACATACATATATATTATATTTATACATATACATGTATACATACATACATATAATATATACATATATACACATACATATAAATACATACATATATATATACATGTATATACGTACATAAATACATACATATATATATATATATACATGTATATACGTACATACACAGACATATATATACTATAGATACATACATATACATACAGACAGATATAGGCACACACACACACACAGACATATATATATATATATATATATATATATAATATATATATATATATATATATATATATATATACGATGATCTGAAAATGTGAAACGCAAGTGAAAGTTTCTGAATAACTTCATTATTTGTCTGGAATAAATTTATAACCATTTTGTTTTTCGTAAAACGTAAACATTTGAATATTGATCGTATGATGGCCTTCTATTAATCTTGGTTTGGCACAAGATAACGATTATTGAGCATCTAATAAGAAGCGAAGTCATTAAAACAGATTCCATGTGTTTTACACAAAAGGTTGCCATCTCCTTATTAAATGGTTTGTTAGTTAGTTTTATTTTATAAAATCAATCATATCAATGTTTTTCGGGTAATTTTCTTCCAAGTCTTTGCCTACTTTAATCGCTTACAGCGGCTCTTTCATCAATGGGATCCTTCTGTCAGTCACTGATTGCAGCTTATGCACGTGTCACATTTTTTACCCTGAAAAATCCCTACGGGATCACCGGTGCCATCTTTTGTTTTGGAACCAACCGTGAACAGAAAGGTAGTTAGAAATCTAGTTTTGGCTGGGTGACTGAACGGAACAGATGCAGATGATATCTACCGTCCGTAGACCATTTCCCTACGAGTGTTGTTCTTATTTTGGTAGGATAAAGACGTCTAAAAACCATATCAAGTCTTGTGTTCGTTTCTAAAAAAAAAACAACGGACACAAAGATGAGAAGTCCCGAGAAATCTCAAGAAAGAAGACGGGAACAGCAGATACACGACCGACATTCAACCAGTTTAAAAGAAGATACGAATTAAAAGATGAGAAGAAAAAGGGAGATCCTTTTAGAAGTCCGTTGCAGACAACGATGACGTCACTCCATGTCGTTCAAAAGTTGTGGACCCTCTGGTGGCTCGTTAATCCAATTCTGGACTTGCAGATGCGATCACACACATTGCAAGGGAAATTCCCATCTGCATTTGGTGATTCATGACGACGAAGACGTCACCGCTGTGCAACCCTGTTGATCTCGATACTGAGCCGCTTAGTTCCTGTGCAGCATGTGTCTCGACAACCCTGTCTGTTGGAGGCCAGATCTTCCAGTCTTGAAGGGGTGATGGCGCTTTTCTTTAGAGTCGTGTTCATACGGTCTTTGAACTACTTTGCGGTGAAGGGGGGCTGCCATTCGAGTACATTCAACGAATTCACAGAGTATTTTACGGAGGAGTATGTATGCAGGCATGAGTATGGTGGGACCAAACCATCGCAGTTGGCTTTGCAATAGAAGGGTCTCATTTGGGTTAATGCGTGCTCTGCTTCGAATTTCTGTTTCTAGTACAAAGGAATATACAACACGTACAGTGAACGTCAATCCCTAACATTCAGAGATAAAATAACCCTAGACAGTTTGCAATGCTGTGAAAATCAATCAATCAATCAACCAGCCATTGAAGCTGTAGGGAGAATATATGGATTCATACCTTTGCCAAGTGTATTAGCGCAATGGGAAATGCAAACTCGGTTTGACGCGTCCATTTTCCATGACTGTAACCATTACGCGACGCGTCTCCATATATATATATATATATATATATATATATATATATAGAGAGAGAGAGAGAGAGAGAGAGAGAGAGAGAAAGAGAGAGAGAGAGAGAAACAGACAGACAGACAAAAAGTCTGAGATAGAGACAGAGACAGAGACAGAGAGAAAGAGAGAGAGTGAGTGTGTGAGTGAGAGAGACTGAGACAGTCAGACAATCATAGATATAGAAACAGAGAGAGACATACAGAGATAGAGACAGAGACAGTCAGACACACAAACTAAAATATATATCAATGAAATTGGTTCCATATATATATATATATATATATATATATATATATATATATATACTAGCAAATATATGCACCCTCCGGGTGCAAGTATTTAAGTTTTAATGTAATAAAATATTGTATTAAATTAGAAAGGCTAATGAAACTAAATAAGAATACAGATAAAAAGATTTGAAACAGAGGGAGTATAATAAAAGATTTGAAACAGTGGGAGTATAATAAAAGATTTGAAACAGAGGGAGTATAATAAAAAAAATGGAACAACTGAAACTTACTCTTTCATCACTCTCGTTTTTCTTTGTTATTTTTTCGAATTTAAGTATTTAGTTAAAAGAGGAAGTGAAGAATAAAATGACAGTTATTTTATCTTGTTGATGGATTTCATTTAAGATTCATTGAAGAGATTTTTGCTTATATTCATTAAAATAAAACCAAACAGTTAGAAATCAATGATACTAAGCACATATTTATTAAATTCGATTTTTTAATATTAATATGCAAATTAGCCTTCCCGTTCACATTGTAAAGCGCTATTTTGTTGTATATATAAATATAATTGCACGTTGTTTGTATGTAGATATGGTTAACAGTATTAATATTGTAAGACAATTTTATTAATAATTGAGGTTTAGATAAAATTCAAATCATGGAGAATGTGATGTCAATAACTAAGAGAATTGTGACTTGAGTAGGAATATAGTTTCGGTTACAGACGGAAAAGCACACAATCTCCATTATAATAAGATATATATATATATACATGAATAAATTTAGTGTCGGCGTGTCATGGCTTAGCTGAGAAAAACCGATGCACGTGGGGAAATATTGATAAGTTCTTCGTAGTTTCATGGGGAAATATCAATAAGCCCCTGTGTGAAAGTAAAAGGAACCCTGAAACTGCTACTTGATACTTTTGCAATAGGGAACTAGTTGGACGGATCCGTGGAGGAAATTTGGTATGTACGTGTTAAACAAATGCCTCAGTTTACTTACAATACCAGCTGTTGTTTAAGTGGTCACTCAATTAACTATTGAACAGGCTTATCGTTACTTAACTTTGTCGACCGGAGTTCAAATCCTGGACGAGGGTGTATGCAGTTCCCATAGAGCTTATGACTTTAGGAAAAGTATGAATCCAACTACTCTCCCTCCAGCTATGGGTAAATAGTGAGAAATACTGGGCTCTATAATCTTGGCTAGGTAACCAGTTTGGAGAAGGAAAAATCTGAATTCAAACCTGTTAAACTCCACTTAAGAAATTGACCATGTGTCACATACTACTCCTGCGGATGTGGTTGGTATACATATATATATATATTGATTGGGCCCATCAGCGTAAGTTGGAAAAATATGAAGACCTACGTGAACAATGCGTCAGAAACGGATGGCTAAAAAATTTATTTCCCACCGAAGTCGGATGCTGGGGATTTATTACCAACTCAACCGTGGCATTTTTGTCTAAACTTGGACTTTCTCCATCAAACAAGAGGAAATACATAAAAAAGATCCAGGAAAAAGCTCTAACCGCATCAGCGTGGATATGGCAGTCCTACATTGTGACAACAAACCGACAAAGTCTGGTGGTATCGTGAGATACTGCTGGGGCGCTCTGGGTTAGTGGTAATGATGCTTCGGCCCCGAAACCATGCCTGAACCTAAAGTCATCATCTGATGAAGGCTTTGTTGGTTGCAATGCTACTGTGTAAATAGCAGTCATTGTATGAAGATTATACATATAGGTTTGGGACAAAAGTCTGGTCGGATACAAAGTAACATTTATTTAACTAAGACAGAGAAAATGTAAATAAAGAAATATATAAAGAAAACATCATTGTCTCTAAAATACTTCAATGTTTTATCAAATTCTTTATTTAAATGTCTTAAAATTTACGTTGTCTCTTTTCGCTAAATAAATGATATTTTGTATCGGACAAGACAAGACTTTTGTTCGAATCATATATATATATATATATATATATATATATATATATATAATAAGGATAAACTACTGAGTCAGACGAACCTACTATTAGTTTCGCATAAAGCTCTTCAGGGCTAAAATCTGTCAGATTTTAGCCCTGAAACTAATAGTAGGTTCGTCTGACTCAGTAGTTTATCCTTATTACTTGGCTCTACTTAGGTATCGAGCACTTTTTACAAATTAGCTTCTCCTAGCGGTTATATGAATATATATATATCTTATATACATATATATACATATAAATTGTTTTTTCTTTTGGCCAAATACTATACCAATAGATTATTTTTTGTTGGTACGAATATCTTGGTCCTTTCTTTTTTTCAAAATTTTTTTTCTTCCTGGTTGATGTTTGGTAGTATATTTTTACAATCAAACTCTCTGCCGGGTTTTTTCTCTCCGCAAGGATCTACCAACACGCTTGGTATATTAAATTATATATATATATATATTGGTAATTTTTCAGAGATGAAATAAAGGAAAATAAAGTGCTCAATTACAAATGTAAGAGCTTTATTTATTAAATATAACTGTTTATATAGAGGTTTTAGTGAGCATCTACCTAAGGTTTCAGGCTTTTGCTCTCTTCAGGATACTATTTCATCCCTCTGATGTGTCTGTAAGCAAACACTTTACGGTCATGTATTTGTAAACAAAACATGTTACGTTTAAAGTTATAGACGCTGATGAATTCAAAATTAAGGCTCACAAAGTTATCTCCCTTTGATTTTTCACCAAAAAACTGATTTTCCCGGAAAATGATATAAACAAAAAAACACATATATAAAAAAAAGGCCGTGTGTGTGTGTGTGTGTGTGTGTGTTTAAAAAGGATTAAGTAAGTAAAAGTAAAGTTGGAGTAGCCTATTGTCGGTATCAGCCGGACAGCGAGCGGGACATTGTTTTTGTTGAGGTGGAGCGCCACACCCACTGTCAGCTCTCCACTTTACCGCAGAGATCAGACTGTACTACTCATACGTTGAGTTGTCGGGGACCGGTAACGAACCAGAAACCTGCGATTCCTAGACGGGTGCTCTACCGACTGAGCTAAAAGTAGCCATCAATAATGAATAAAACAAAAGTTCTTCGGCATAAAAATGACCCAAGAAACCTAAACTACTTCCAAAATAAAAACATCAAATAATCGTAATGAACCACAGTTAGTGAAGGAACCCAGCGGTTCGACGGGTCGTCTAGTTGTAAAATAGTTAAAAATACTTCGACTCAGTAAACTCGACCATAAATAGGCGTTACTTGTACTAGATGGGCAACAAAGCAAACATTACTTTTTAAAATAAATCTCTCTCATAACAGAAGCAGTTACTATGAATAAAATCAATATTTAATGATCGAAGCGCTAACATTATAAGAAGTAACATTCAATTTAACTATCATTTTCTTTTTTCTTTTCTTCTCTTTACTTTTCAATCAGTTCTGCTATCGTTTCATGTTATCTTCCCCGGGGCTTTTATAATTCGACTACGAGATTGATTTACATTTCATGAATAGGCTACATTTGAGATATTTTTTGCTAGCGGCTTTTAAAACGTTAAATCTATTTTTTATTTATTATTCATTTACTTTTTTGTATTTATTTATTTATTAAAATGTCGAACGCCGTAAATACTCACGTGATCAGGATAATCCGTAATGGAATTAGTACGTTGCGATTAATATATTTAGTATATTTTTCATTTTTTTTTTTATTTTTTTTTTTGAATTGAGACATGCATCGAAATTTAAGATGATTTAAGTCTTTGCTTCCGTCTGTTGAGATTTACTTGACAGGCAAACGTTGCAGCCGTAAAGTAAGATTGTGTTGCGTAATGGAAATAGATGCGCTCCGAAAGCAATGCGTCTGGTTCATTTCCTCAAAAAACTACAACAGTTACAGGGAACACAATAACACCCTTTAGATAGAGTAAGTATTACTGTTACAAACTGGAGTTTAATATTGGGATATGAGTGACAAGAATAATACAAAGAGTAAAATATTACAGTTACAAGTAGAGAACACAATTAAGAACTTAAGTAGAAAGAAGAATGAGATGTGATCAAATTGAAACTTCATTCATTCATTCATTGGCAATTCAGTCTCGAAAGACTATGATAAAAGTTTTTGTGTGCCCCTGAAGTTGCAGCGCCTCCTGTGACTATGAAGTCCTATGTTTGAGAAACATTCTCTACTACAGATTTTGCATTTGTAGGTTGTCCCTGTAGATGATGATGTTCCGATGCTTTGTTGCCGTTGCTTTCTTGTGGACCTCTTAGCTTCATTATGTTGTATCAGGGTGACTTCTGACATGTACAGGCCTCTATGGAGATTCTGCCGCCACCGATGGCGGTCTTATAAAAACTTATAAAAATGATTAAGGGAATTCCTAATCAACAAGTTTTGAAGTTACAAACTGAAGTGTAATATAAAAATTGGAAGACACAGAAAGAAGAGTGACAAAAATAATAAAAAGAGTACAAGATTACAGTTACAGGGAGAGATTGGAATTAAGTACTTTACTAGAAAAAATAAGGAGATGTCATCTAATTGAAATTTTCAAAATAATCAACGGAATTTATAATTATGGGAGATATTTTTTGAATATTTCTCCTGGAACTGAAACTTTACTCTCAAAGAATATTCAGAACCTTGGACGATCAACCGATTGGAATATTTTTTTTTCTCTTTGAGTTGTATGTTTTGGCTTTAAACTCCCTCACCATACAGACAGCTCTGGCCTGTTTAAAGTAATTAGTCAGATTCAGTCGTTGATGCCTGAGACATTTAAAATCATTCGAGACAGATTTCTCGCCTGGCGCCGGAGTCTCTCCTAATGCCCACGGATGGAAGTTATTTTGGACCTATTCACTGATACATAGAAGGGTTTGCACTGTAAAAAGGACTTTCTGTTGAAAATGAGAAAATGCAGAAAAGGTGGGGTATATAACGTGAAGCATTCTGTATGGAATTAGTTTTATTATTTCACAAAGGAGATGTGTCCGGCATTCATAGCCTTTTTTTCTCACAAAACAAATCCATATCTAATAATTTTCTCCTAGTGTTAAATAGTGGTATCATTATTTATATTTATTTTCTTCTCTGTGTTTCTTCAATGCTGGCCGGATTGCGTTGTGTTGAGTTCTTCATCCGTGATTTCTTGGGTTGGGTTGACGTTATCTCTGCCTTCATCGGATCTTCTTACAAAAGAAACACGGAGAATCGTTCGCTTGGTAGGTTGGTTGGCTGGTTGGTTGGCTGGTTGTTTGGTTCGGTTTTACGGTTTGTCAACACACACTTGTTTATTTAATACCGAAGACGTTTTGTTTAATTCATTCTTGTTGGGTATTCAATTTTTTTAAACACAATTTATAAATTCATTGTTTATGTATTTAAACTATAGATGGGACCCTAACAAGGACGTAGTGGAGATTGTTTGGTTGGTTGGTTGGTTTTTTGACAGTTTGGTTGGGCTTTTGGTTGTTATGTTGGTTGGATTTTACAGCATTTCAACCATTGGGTATTCAATTTTTTTATAGATGGGACCCTAACAAGAACGGAGGGGAGGCTGGTGGGTTAGTTTTTGATATTTGGTTTGTCGTTTGGTTGGTAGGTTGGGTGGATATTACGGCATTTCAACCCTTGGGTTATTTCATGCCGAAGACGTTTTATTTGATTCAATCTTATTGGCTATTAATTTCTTTTTTCAAACTCAATTTTTAACTTATTTTTAAACTATTTAATCTATAGGTGGGACACTAAGAAGTACTACCACTCCGGGTCAGGGTGGACCTCGATGTAATGGCGATGAAAGGGGTACTCAACATTCCCCCGGGCTCAAGAACTAGAATTATAGCACTAGATGCAGTTTAATGTCATACCAGTACATTAACCCTCACCTTCCGCCTTCAAACAAAAATATTATAAAAGGAGTTTGACATAAGGACAATAAGGCTAAGACAATCATATATGTGCTAGTGCTGTAATGGTTAAAGTCATGGGAAATAGACTCGTCGCCCCGAGTTCAAATCCTGGACGTGCTAATTGCATTTCACTTAGCGCTAATACCCTTGGGAAAGGTATGAATCCTACTCTCCCTCCAGCTATGGGTAAATAGTAGGGCAGACTGGGCTCTTTAACCTTGGTTAGGCAACCGGTCTAAGTGAAGGAAAACTCTTAATTTAAACCTGCTGAACTCCGCTTAAGAAATTGACCTTGTGTCACATCCTGCTCGTGCGGAGGGGTTGGTAAATATATATATGTACTAGTGCTTCACGTTACCAACCGATTGATCAGATAAGGCCTCTCTATCTGCACGTTAAGCCTAATTAAAGTGGAGTATTGCATATCTT
>CM042165.1:80702894-80727894 GCA_023376005.1 Doryteuthis pealeii
CGGCTGGTCACGTCAAGCCCTAGGACCTATATTATTTTCCCAACCCTATTGCCCTTATGGCAAGCCCCAAACCCTTTTTATCATATGGTGCTAGAAGGCGGTGGCTGCAGGTCTACATGTCCTGGAATGACGTTAAACTCTATTGATGGTGAGTCCAGTTTTGAGGGTTGGGAATGTGGAGCATCCTTCATCACCATTGCTCCCTGGTCCACTCTGGTCCGGAGTGGTACCTGTTAGGGTCCATCTATGGGTTAAATAGAAAAATATTATTAAAAAAATGTATAATCCATTAAGAATTGATTTATTTCAAAACTTATCGGCATTAAATAACCCACTGAGGTTGATATGCCGTAAAACAAAAACAAACAAAAAAAATGTCTCTCCCTCCCACCACGTTTTCCTTCTTTCTCCTCTTCCCCCCTCTCTATTAATATTAATATTCCTATTTCAATTCTCTTATTTTTTCCTCGTCCTATTCTATCTCTTTATAATGAATTGTATCCTTTTTTCTTGTTCCCAATCTCCACCCCCTAACTCCTCCTTCATCCTCTCACTTCTACCCTTCTGTTTCTCATTTATCTTTTTTTCCTTCTTCTTCTCTTTTCCTTCTGTTTTACATGTTCACCTCCTCTTCTTTCCTCTCTTCAACCCCCCCCCCAACTCATCTTATTCGTCCTTCTCTTCTTTCTTTTTCTTCCTTAAACTCTTATCATTCTACTCCTTGCATTCTCTCCTCCCCCTCTCATTCTCTACTCGATTCTCTCACCTTCCTTTCTCTTCCTCCCCCACCTCGTTTTCCTTCTTTCTCCTCTTCCCACACTCTCTTATTCTCAATTTCTCTCATTTTTCCTCGTCCATTTTTTTCTCTTTATATGAATTGTATCCTTTACCTTTACTCGCAATCTTCAACCCACCTAACTCTCCTGTCCTTCATCCTCTCACTTCTACCTTCTGTTTCTCATTTATCCTCACCTCCGGCAACCCGCATTCGTTCTCCTTCGTCGAATCAGCCATCATGAATCCCGAGGCGCTGCAAGTTCACCTGTTCTCTCCAGTCTGTTCCCGTCCATCTTGCATGATTGTTGAAATCATTTGCAATTCTCCATATTTTTCTCTACTTTGCTTTCATCCATGAATCAACTCCCGCGGGCGAATGGAAGCCGGCGTCACAACGGACACACACACACCAGCACACTCAACTCCTCAAACACAGGCGAGAGAGGCTGGTCACATAACGACATATACAGCCGAAGCAACTTCACAACTGACGTACAATTACGCCGGCGCAAAATAGAGTAATCACCCAGCGCGAAAGGACGAAGGCTGGCATTTAATAGCGCATATGCGCAGGGCTTCGATTATGAAAATGAACTCATATGAACATTGTGAAATAGTTTAACCGGCGGCAGTTGTTATAGTTTGCGAACGACACGCCATCTTTTTTTTTTTTTCTTTTTTTTTTTTACTCTGGAGCTATACAAACGCGCAAAGAAAACAAGAAACGGCTTAGCCAAATAAATATCTATCGTTAAAAAAAACACAGACTTAGAAGAAGAAAAAGAAACAAGTTAGCAAGATTTACACGCAGATTTGTTGGAGGCGCATGGTGCAATGGTTTGAATTGTAGGAAATGGACTCGTCGACCCGAGTTCAAATCTTGGACGAAGCTACAGTTCAGATAGCACTAATACCCTTGGGAAAGGTATGAATCCAACTACTCTCCCTTCGGCTATTGGTAAATAGTAGGGCAGACTGGGCTCTTTAACCTTTGTTCTACCAGTCTAGGAAAAGGAAAACTCTGAATTCAAACCTGCTAAAAACCTGCTTGATGTGGTCACTACTAGAATCTATTTGACTATTTTTTTACGGTCAGAGTTGAAATTTTTTTTTTTTATTTATTGTATACAAAAGTGCGTTTGATTTTTAGTGAAAGTCTCTTTGTCGTTTTTTTACAATCACAGCCTTGGGGGTTTAAACTTAACCAAATAAATATTTATCGTTAAAAATAACACAGACATACTAGAAGAACTGAACAAGTTTTCAAGAATTACGGTAGGAATTGCAATAATTTAGGCAACCAGTCTAGGAGAAGGAAATCTCTGCATTTATCTTGTTAAAAATCCGCTTGAAATGGTCGCTACTAGAATATATTTCACTATTTTTTTTTTTACGGTCGGAGTTGAATTCTCTCTTTGAATGTTTTTTTTTTTTTTTTACAGTTAAATCTCGAAGGTTTTTCGTTTTTTGTTGTTTTTTTTGTTTTGTTTTGTTTTTTTATAGTCGCAAATCTCGGAGGTTTTAACTCTGGCAATGTATTTCGGAGATTTAAACTATGGCATTGTATTGTCTATGGGTTGGTTGGTTGGTTGGGTTTTATGGCATAGCAACCCTTGTTGGGTTATAACTCAATTTGTAAACACACTTTTTAAAAATCAATTCTATTTAACCCATAGATGGGACCCTGACAATTGCTACCACTCCGGGTCAGTGCGGACTTGAGAGTAATTGTCATGAAAGGTTACCCCATACTCTCCAAAACTCCAAAACATCACCATTAGATGCAGTTTTACGTCATACCCAGGACACCAAGACCATCAGCTCCCACCTTCTAACACATATACAAGGTGTGACATAAAAGTGTCGGGTTTGAAGCTGTATGTACCAAGATAGAAATGAACAAAGAATGGAAAGTTCATTTTTTCAGAATACAAGGCGTGTCATAAAAGTGTCGGGTTGAAGCTGTATGTACCAAAGATAGAAATGAACAATGAATGGAAAGTTCATTTTTTTCAGAATACAAGGTGTGCATAAAAGTGTCGGGTTTGAAGCTGTAATTTACCAAGATAAAATGAAACAATGAATAGAAAGTAATTTTTTCAGAATATAAGGTGTATCATAAAAGTGTCGGTTTTGAAGCTGTATGTCCAGATAGAAATGAACAATGAATGGAAAGTTCATTTTTTTTAGAATACAAGGTGGTCATAAAGTGTCGGGTTTGAAGCTGTATTTACCAAGATAGAAATGAACAATGAATGGAAAGTTAATTTTTTCAGAATACAAGGTGTGTCATAAAAGTGCCGAGTTTGAAGCTTATTTACCAAGAAGAAATGAAAATGAATGGAAAGTTAATGTTTCAGAATACAAGGTGTATAAAAGTCCGGTGAAGCTGTATTTACCATAGAAAGGAACAATGAATGGAACGTTATTTTTTAAATACAGGTGGGTCATAAAAGTGTCGAGATTGAAGCTGTATTAACCAAGATAGAAATGAACAATGAATGGAAAGTTAATTTTTTCCGAATACAAGGTGTGTCATAAAAGTACCGAGTTTGGAGCTGTATTTACGAAGATAGAAATGAACAATAAATGGAACGTTAATTCTTTTTTAAATACAAGGTGTGACATAAAAGTGTCGGGTTTGAAGCCGTATTTACCATGATAGAAATGAACAATGAATGGAAAGTTATTTTTTTCAGAATGCAAGGTGTGTCAAAAAGTACAAAAAATCTCGATACCTTTTCGACCACACTTGTATAAAAGTGTTAGGGGTTGTCATCTATGTAGTTTAGCGTCATTCCCAAAATACTCATATTTTGGGGTAGAAGCTCATTACCTCTATTCGACAATTTAAAAGATACAGCCGCATTTTTCCAGATTTGACTGGCGCAGATAAATGTACACGTCAGGCGAAACATGCTAATACGAACAATATACCATACTGAGAATTACAAATCAATAGAAAACAGATTCACCTACACGGAGAGAAAATGGCGATAATGCTATTTATTTTAATCATTAAATTGTCGACTAATATTCATTCGATACTGACTCGGGAAAAATATGTCCTATATCATCCGCAGCCCAGAAATCTCACAAAGAATTAACTTGCGCAAATCCTTTGAGCGAATAAAGAATATACATTAAACTAATTACATGAACCGGTCTACTTCGTACTCAACAAATAAAAGGGAAAATACAAGTAAAACGCTGTAGAACTGCGCCTGCGCACCTAAACAACCGGAAGGTGTTATTAGTTGCGTATCACTCAGTCCAGCCGTCAGTATGCTTCCGATGTGAAGGATGGCGGGGGATTATTTTCCAAGAGAAAAAATACAAACGAAGCGGCATTATAAAAAAAAAAAGAATCATGAAATGATTATTTAGCCAAATAATAAAAGCAGATAAAAGACAGACGATTTTAGCCGCCGGTCAATGTCCTCATCTTTTTTTTCTTTCTTTTTATTGTTTGTCTAATACCTTTATTTTTCCTTTTTTAATCCTACACGAGACATTTATCTTTCTGATCTCTGCTATGTTTCGTCTGTTTCAACGCGAATAGTATAAGCGTATAATGTTATTGTTATTTCTATATCTCCAGTGTCTACTCTTGCTGAGAACTGTGACGCCTGACGTCACACCACTAACTATGCTGCATCTTCCTTGAAAATACCCGTAGGACCACCCTCGAGGATAAAGTCATACGAGTGAGAATACTATCAAACCCTGACCTAACCTTCAGCTGCCGCCGGTGCGACGGTGTCTGCATACACATAGACCTTATCAGCCATGAAGATGCCTGTATAAGTTGAAGATGTTCTTATAATAAGTTAGAAGGTTCAAAGTAACCTTCCAACGTGGGTACATGTGTGTACATGAATTAATCCGACAAAGAAGTTATATATAATAACAAACAGAGGCTTTATTTTGTGAGCACGTGGAGAAAATACAGACATGACAAGATACAATATAGACACAGCCCTGTCGGCTGGGGCGTTAGAATGCACCGAGTGCACCTCTGCAGAGGGGTAAGACTCCCCCAATGGGGCCACCTGTTGGCCGTGGGTGGCGACTCGTGATGCTTAAGGATAGAGCCCAGGTGGATGAGCAGTTCATGACATGCAATACTCCTCTTTGGTCTTATCTTGGGCTAGACGGGCGGTCGGAGAGGCCCCCTCCGATCAATCGGCTGGTCACGTCAAGCCCTAGCACCTATATGATTTTCCCAACCCTATTGCCCTTATGGCAAGCCCCAACCCCTTTTTATCATATGGGTGCTAGAAGGCGGTGACTGAGGGTCTACATGTTCTGTGAATGACGTTAAACTCTATCTGATGGTGAGGTTCCAGTTCTGGAGGTTTGGGGAATGTGGAGCACCCCTTCCTCACCATTGCTCCCTGGTCCACTCTGACCCGGAGTGGTAGTACCTGTTAGGGTCCCATCTATGGGTTAAATAGAAAAATGTATTTATAAAAAAATTGTATTATCCATTAAGAATTCATTTATTTCAAAACTTTATCGGCATTAAATGACCCATTGAGGTGGATATGCCGTAAAACAAAACAAACCAAACAATATAGACATAAAAACGGATACATAAATATACACAAAGGATGGAGGACAAAGTCCTATAGACGTGATACAGAGTTACATGTAGAATATTAGTCACTTATAGTTTGCTGGGAGGGGGGCAAAGCCACCCACTTAAGGGATATAGACACCACGTGCCATGTGTAGTCGTTGCCGGACTAAGAGAAAAAGAGAGAGTATTTACCGGGCTGTTGTTTAAATACAGCAGCCACCTATCGGATAACACCTAGCAGCAAGGGAAGATAACCCTGTTGGACTCATGTCCATCCCAACAGGGGTGGGCAATCGCTACACCTGCACTCTTAACATTCGTTCATGACAATAACAATGTTGTATTAGAATTATAGCTTATTTTGATCCTGTTTCCTACGTTCAACTTACATAAAGATGAACAACAAAGATGATGAGCTACTAAACGAAATTATTAGTGGGTATTTCTGACTCATTAAGTTTAATTTTATTTGCTCTACTTAGGTATCGAGCACTTTTTACATTTTAGCTTTAGAAAATCCTAGCAGTTTATACATACATAAATACATAGTGTAGAAGTTATCCTCCAGATATAGAAACAATATGATACTCACCGTCGCAGTGGGGTTCTAACTACCGCCGAGTTAGCAGACGAGAACAACAGGCAAGCTGTAACTTAAATACAGTCCTTGCATGCTGCTGGCATAATGCAAAGTGATGGCTGAAGAGTGGTTACTATCCATTTCTTACTCACCCTGAAATCCAACATCAGAACATGAGTGAATGTTGAACTACTTCATAAGTAATCACTTCGGATCAAAATAGTTCTGTGGACAATTAACATGACAAGACGAGTTCAAATCCTGCACGCAGCTGTCTGCATTTCACATAGGGCTAAGTCAAGGAAAAGTGCGACACAAAACCTCTGCAGCCTAGCGGCTTTAATCCATCCCAAGGAAAGGCTAAGGGGAGTAAACCCCGAAAACAAATCCGGAGCCGGAGTCCCTTAGTTGGTATGATGCTGAAATCCAGTGAAACCCAGCAACACCTGCGACGCTACCTCCGCCAAACTGCATTGATTCCTTACCTTTCCTTTGGATCACAGAGGCAGTGTAAAGAGGGGGGGGATTTGCTACTTGGGCAACAGCTCATCCTTCATAGGAACCCGCCCGGGCTACGTAGTTCCCATAAAAAATTGGACATTACTCCATCGTCTCTTGTAGACGAAAGGATGTCAACAAATACCTTTGGTGTTATATAATTTAGGAGCAGCCATATATTATGATGCATGAGAATAAGTTTTAGTTAGTCAGATGCGAGTCGGTGGCCTAGGAGAGATGTTGTCTCTTAAGGTTCACAACTCACCCGCGAAGAAATCATGGCTGGGTAAATAAAACTTGATCAAGAAACAAACAAGTCTTGTTGTATTAATTACATGTTACAAAAAACAATGTCGAGAAAGGAAAAAGAAAAGAAAAAGGCAATCCTTAAAAGAAGAAAGCAATCCTTAAAAGAAGAAGGTAATCCTTAAAAGAAGCCCAAAAGATCAACAGAGAAAATGGCCGACGACCTAAACGAGCCAGCAGGAACCAGCAGTAAGCAGAAGTTACCAAGTACGACCAACTATCATCTCTAATCTATCTCTATGTCTCTCGTCCATTATATACCCGAGTATGTTAGAATGGTATATAACATTGGGAAAGGTATGAACCAAACTCTTCTCCTTCCAGCTATGGGTAAATAGGAGAGACTGGGATATTTAACCTTCGTATGGCACCCGATTAGGAGGAAAAAACCTCAAACCAAAAGGTCTCTCATCTGGTTAGTGAAAAGGTACATTGTAAGCTCTTCTAAATACCCCTCAGCAGGGGACACAGGCAGTCTATTCTAAGGTTCACCGACAGGGTAGCTTTGATATATATATATATAATATATATATATATATATAAAAGCTTTACTTGTTGTAAGTAATAATCCTTTTTTACTAGCAGGACTAGGATATACGAGAATATGCTCATTTTATTATTACAACGTTTTATCTCAGTCGGTAGAGCGTACGCCTAGGAACCATAAGGTTCCTAGTTCGATACCGGCCCTCACCAACTCAGCGTATGAGTAGCACAGGGATCTGTGAGGTAAAGTAAGGAGCTGATGGTAGTGTGGGCGCTCCGCCTCCAACGCATAAACAATCTCCTTTGTCTAGTGCCAGTGAAAAGGGAATAGACGCCCTCGTTGTCTGGCTGATACTGACTATAGCCACCCTAAGGACTTATATGTTTACTTAAGTGTTATAGCAAAACAGTCCACACGGAAAAAGGAATAATAATCTTGATTTAACTCTCTCTCTCTCTCTCTCTCTCTCTCTCTCTCTCTCTCTCTCTCTCTCTCTCTCTCTCTCTCTCTCTCTCTCTCACTTTTGCTTTCTTTCCTTCTTTTCATTATGTTCGATTGCTCCCTCTCACTATCTTTCCTCTACTTTGATTCATTCTTTCTTTCTTTCTTTCTTTCTTTCTTTCTTTCTGTCTTTCCTTCTTTTCATTATGTTCGATTGCCCCCTGTCACTATCCTTCCTCTGTTGCATACCTTCTTTTTACTTTCTTACTTCTATTCTTATTGTCATCTTCTAACATCTCTTCTAGCGTCTGGACTTCGTCTTGGGGACTTCGTGTCTGGTCTTCGTCTGGGGATTTCTCTTTATCAGAAGCCCTGTGTCATTGGTAGTTTTTAGATAATAACCCAAGACTTCGATTTACTTAGATCATATTTCATTCTGAAATCCCCACCAGACTAACTGCGCAGATTGAGTCGGCAGTGTGCATAACACGACTTACCACCGTCGTGGTTTGGTCGATACTGAACTAAACTCTCTTTTTAATCTAAATCGGAAGAGGGTTTTCTCCACCGATTCTCACGGTATCCACCGGAAGGAGGATCAGGACTGAGGTCAAGCCTTGTCATTCAATCCTTCAAGGCCGCCGGCGGAACTTATAACAGTCATTTTGGGTTCTACACTACTGTACATAAGTATTAGGAATCTAATAATTATGTAACACCTCTACTTTCATTCATTCATTCTTTCTTTCTTTCTTTCTATATTTCTATCTTTCCTTCTTTTCATTATGTTCGATTGCCCCCTATCACTATCCTTCCTTTACTTTTATTCATTCATTCATTCTTTCTTTCTTTCTTTCTTTCTTATTATATTTTTCTCTCTAATATTACCTTTTCTTCCTTTTCTTTCTTTTTAATAAGAACAGAATGGTCCATTATTTATCTGAGCTGACAACACTCATAAGAAATAAGAATTCTACGGTATATCAAGCAATACCAGATATTTAGGATTTAAATTTTTGCATTTCTTCTTGGACGATGTGGACGGTCTGATTTTTAACCAGAGGCTGTTGCAAGATTCTAACGATTAGAAGATTAAGGAACAAGCGTATTAATATACAGATGCAATACACATTTCGTGCTCTCTGTTCCTTCTCTTTACTTTGCAAACCTTCTTTCATTTGTCTTTTCATTCATTACACGTATTTTTCATCAATGATTTCTTTAATCTTTTGTTTTAGTTTTTTCATTCAGTTCGCCAAATGGATTATATAATGAGCATTTATCTTCTCACAACATCTCGTTTTAAAATCCGATGTCTGAATCTCCACTCATTGAATGTATCAGTATGAGTATAGAGTGCATTACATTTTGGATTGGGGAGAAAGGGAAGTGAGAAGGAAGAGTTGGTAGAAGAGAGAAGGAAGGGAGGAAGGGAGGGACGAAGGAAGGGAGGGACGAAGGGAGGGAGGGAGGTAAGAAACAAGTGTCGGTAGAAGAGAGAAGGAATGAAGAAAGGAGGGAGGGACGGAGGGAGAGAAACAAGTGTCGGTAGAGGAGAGAGGAAGGAAGGAGGGAGGACGGGGAAGGAGGGAGAGACAAAGGGAGGGAGGTGAGAAACAAGTGTCGGTAGAAAGAGAGAAGGAAGGAAGGAGAAGAGGGAGAGAAAGAATGTGGTACAAGAGTGAAGAAGGGAAGGGAGAAAGAAGTGTTGGTAGAAGAGAGAGAAGGAAAGTAGGAGGAAGAGAAAGCCGAAAAAGAAGTGTTGGTAAAAAGAGAAGGAAGAAAGGAAGGTAGGATGGAAGGAAGGGGGGAGGAAGGGACTGGAGAAAAATGTGTTGGTAGTAGAGAAAAGGAAGGAAGGCGAAAAGGAAGTCTTGATAGAAGAGAGAATGAAGGAAGGAAGGCTAAAAAGAAGTGTTGGTAGAAGAGAAAAGGAAGGAATGCTAAAAAGAAGTGTTGGTAGAAGAGAAAAGGAAGGAAGGAAGGAAGGCTGAAAAGAAGTGTTGGTAGAAGAGAGAATGAAAGAAGGAGGCTAAAAAAAGAGAGAGAAAAGAAGGAATGTTAAAAAGAAGTGTTGGTAGAAGAGAAAAGGAAGGGAAGGAAGGAAGGAAGAAGAGAGAATGAAGAAGGAAGGAAAGAAGTGTTGGTAGAAGAGAAAGGAAGAAAAGGAAGGCTAAAAAAGAGTGTTGGTAAGAAGAGAAAGAAGGACGGAAGGCTAAAAGAAGTGTTGGTAGAAGAGAGAAGGAATGAAGGCTAAAAAGAAGTGTTGGTATAAGAGAAAAGGAAGGCGAGAGAGAGTATTGGTAGAAGAGAAAAGGAAGGAATGTTGGGAGAGAGAGAGAGGGGAAGGCGAAAGAGAAGTGTTGGTATAAGAGAGAAGGAAGGAAGGAAGGAAGGCGAGAAATGTGGGCAGAGATAGCGCGATTATTTAAGAAAAAGAAGAATGAAGAGAAAGAAAAGAAAATACTACTCCAAAAATAATTGAAGAATATTTTCAGGCTGTTATCCACATCTCTTTATTGGGGGTATGTAAAGCACAACGTTCCGGTCGCTTTATACCGGGTTTATGTCATTGCTATGCTCGGTTAGATAAGGAACACCTGAAAAAGGCCGAGGTATAAATGTTCATCTATACGAAGAAAAGGGCAATTGGCTTATATGTATGTATGTCCGGAGGAAACCACGAAAATAAAAAAACGACAAAGTAAATATACATACACAATTCACTATCACCAGATCTTGCTTTTTGAGCAAAATAATGAAGATTTTTGATTAGAATCTTGAAGATAAATAAAAAAATAAAATTTAAAAGTAAGAGAATGGAATTTTTTTGCATCTAATATTTAAATAAGAGACATTAATTTTTCTTTACTGAAAGTGTGTGGACTTTTTTTTTTTTTTTTTGACGCCCAACCACGACGGATCAATGCAAGATCTTTTTTCCATAGGGATTTTAATGGGGCATCCTGCAAGGATCAACTCGTGGTTCAGTAATAATGGATCTGTGAGACTCATTTATTGCTCCCCTTCTACCCAAACGATGCCAGGTAGCCGTTTCTACTATGAGATAGGTATATATTACTAAAAAGTGAAATTATTTCAAATAAAATTATCCTGAGATATGGTCAGCATCCTTCCGTCTACGAAAGACGATGGGGTAGTGTCAAAGTTTTTTTGGTTTCTTTTTTCCTCTCTTTGAACTAGATAGCCTGGGCGGGTTCATGTGGAGGATAAGCTGTTGCCCATGCAGGAAATTCCCCACTCTCCACACTGCCGCTGTGGTATAAAGGAAAGATAAGGTACCAATGCGGTTTGGCAACGGTAGTGTCGCAAGAGTTGATGGGTAGCACTGGATTTCAGCATCACACCACCTTAGGGACTCCGACTCCTGATTTGTTTTCGTAATGTAAATATATCAACGTAAATATATTAAGATATATATGCTCTATTACTGATATTGAGCACGATTTATTTATGACTACAGCAAACTATATTATCAATATATATATATTACATATACATCACACAAACCATCCGAGTAAGACGGACAAGACACGCAGGACACTCCTGGAGAAGCAAGGACGAACTCATAAGCGACGTCCTCCTGTGGAAGCCAGCACATGGGCACGCCAGTGTGGGCCGACCAGCAAAGACGTACATTGATCTGCTCTGTGCGGATACAGGATGCTGCATAGAGGACCTCCCGAGAATGATGAGCGATAGGGACGTATGGAGAGAAATTGTCATGGATATCCGTGCCAACAGCGCGACATGATTATGGTGATGACTTATAAATACATATTATATATAAAGTTTATATATATAGTTATATGTATAATATATAGGCATATATACGTATAATATATATATATATATATATATATATATATAATATATATATATATATATATATATATATATAATATGATATATATATATGTATTTAAAAAAAAGGAAAAAAAATACGGAAAAATGAAAAAAAAGTTTGTTCATGTCAGCCCGAAAAAAAAAGGCGGGAACGAAACAAAATGGCCGACCGACCAATACTCACGATCACGTGATCAGTGATCACGCAGCATCGATTCTGATCAAGCAAGTACGTCTAGACAAATGCGCCACTTGGAACTGACCGGATTTTCTCCCTTACCCACAATCCTTACCTGCCTCGTCTACCTCTGCGCTTAGCAAGTGTTGCATTACATCTACAACTTCCGCTTGCCGGGTTTTTACTAGCAACACGCTCTTTATCCGCCACTATCTAGAACAACACTCTCAACAAAAGCATTTACTTCTCCAGCAATCTTGCCAATACCTGCCCGGACGAATTCCGTCGAATCTGCAGACACCATCACCGGTGAGAGAAAAAAAAACACCTTCATCATCATCATCATCATCATCCTCATTACCCCGATGAATGTTTCTTAAAGGGTATTTTTTAGCCATTAACTGTTTCCTGTATACACACACACACACACACACACACCACACACACACACATATATATTATATATATATATATATAGAATTTTGATTTGTTTGTTTTATAGAAGCATTGTTGAATAATTATATTATTTAATATTGCTTGAAGGCAATTATAAATGCATGTATCGCATAAAATTCGATAATTATAGAAAATAATCTGACAAGTAATCCCGCAAAGGATGGCTCGCTATGCAGAACACCGTACAGACTGTTTCGACTTCGAAACAGTCTGTACGGTGTTCTGCATAGCGAGCCATCCTTTGCGGATTTACTTGTCAAGATTATTTTCTATAATTATCGAATTTTATGCGATACATGCATTTAAAATTGCCTTCAAGCAAATATATATATATATATATATATATATAAAAAGGGGCCGGGTTAGTTCAGTCGGTAGAGCGTTTGGCTAGAAACTGCAAGGTTCTTAGTTCGATACCAGCCCTCGCCAACTCAGCGTATGAGTATCACAGGGATCTGTACGGTAAAGTAAGGAGCTGGTGTAGGTGTTGCGCTCCACCTCAGACGCCTAGACAATCTCCTTGGTCTAGTGCTAGTGAAAACGGGATAGACTCCTTTGCTGGTTGGCTGGTACCGACATTAGGCCACCCCGACGACTTTAACTTTATATTATATATATATATATATATATATATATATATATATATATATCAAACTCACTATCCGTACAAAGGTACAAGTGTATAGGCATGTGTTATCAGCACCCTCATGTATGGAAGTGAAACATGGACTTTACCAAGAGCGGCGGCTAAATAACTTCTACCTTCACTACCTTAGACGTATACTCGGCATCACCTGGAGCGACAGGATCACTAACACAGCAGTCCTAGAGAGAGCTCAACTCCCCAGCTGGTACTCTCTACTGAGACAACGTCGTCTCCGATGGTTGGGTCATGAACGTCGGATGGATGATGGACGAATCCCGAAAGACATCCTGTATGGAGAGCTAACATCTGGTAAAAGACAGATTGGTCGCCCCCTACTGCGATTTAAGGATGTCTACAATAATGATCTCAGGTGCTTTGGCAATGCCCCTTCTAGCTGGGAAAATTTAGCTCAGTACCACCCTCAGTGTCAGCAAAATCTCCATAGAGGACTGCTCATGTCAGAATTCGTCAATATATATATATATATATATATATATATATATATATATATATATATATATATATAAACACTAAATACTAAAATTCTAATGCATACAAATTCGAGAACCAATTAATATCAAAAATAAAAAATAACATAAATAAAATAACGTTCCATTTATTTATTTTTTCAGAATACAAGTACCCAAAAAGTACCCAAAGTTTAAAGCTGTAATTACCAAGATAGAAATGAAGAATAAATGGAAGTTTTTTTTTTCAGAATACAATGTGTGTCAAAAAGTACAAAAAGTCTCGATACTTTTTGACACACCTTGTATAGCAATTTGACAGTGCATTCCGGAGAAAATGAATCTTTCAATTTTTATAAACTAACGGATGTTTGGCGGCCATTTTAGATTTGAAGTTGTAACTGTCTGTGAATGTTGAAAACTGGATATTGACTTGGAATATTGACCAACCAGTTATGAGTTTACAAACTTTATTCTCTGTATTGCCGTTTTAATATGTCAAACCCTTTAACAACAGTAAGTTTGAAGAATATATTAGCCATAAAGATCTTTCTCAAGGACTGTCGGTAATTTTCACCTTTAGTTGTTAAAATTCCTAGCAAATAAGACAATTAGAGTAACGCTTCCTTGAACTTTCACTTTGAACTAAGCGCCGGGTAGCTAATTTTGAAAGTCTCCGTGCGAAAATAACAAAAACTTAAGAAACTTTTTCGAAAACAATACAACTGCATGTTTTAACACAAAAATATCATAAAATGTGTTCTTAATAACAATTAAGTTTCATTTCAGATAATTTTATGCTAGGATTTAGCCCAACTGATTTTCACTTTGAAACAGAGACGGTAGCCATTTTGAATGGTCCGTGGCGAATATACAAATCTTAGAATCGTTTCGAAACATACAGACTGCATGTTTTAACAACAAATATCATAAAATGTGTTTTAATAACTATTAAGTTCATTTGCAGATGAATGCGCACGCACAATTTATTGCTAGGGAATTTTAACAACTAAATGTGAAAATTACCGGACTGTCTGCCAATACTGAAAACTGGACAGTGGACTAGGGACATTGACCAGCCATTTGTGAGTTTACAAAGTTTATTGTCGTTTTACTATGTTAAACAGCTAGAGTTGTCTACCTTGTGAAGCTTGCTGGCGGCTATGAGCCTGCTTCTTTATGGTATTGTTTCCATTCCTAATCTGTAGACCCGATATAATTCCAATTACACACTCTCCAATCCCCAATCCCGTAATCAATAAACTTTATAGCATGAGAACTGAGGCTGAGGTCTACAATGTAGGAATTGCGGAACGATAGAAAGAAACGAAAGACAGGAAGAAAAGAAAGAAATGAAAGAAATAGAGGAATTTAAAAGAAAGAAAGAAAGAGTTGGGGGTATAAAATGAACAAGAAAAAAGAATGTTAAGAAAGAAAGAAAGAAAGAAAGAAAAGAAAGAAAGAAAGAAGAAAAACATAGTCTGCAGTAAAAGAAGAGAAAGAAACGCACACAAAAATAATTGTAAGTAAATAAACAAGAGAGAGGGAGAGGAGAGAGAAGAGAAGAGAGAGAGAAGAAGAAGAAAGAAGAAATGAACAAGAGACTGAAGAGAGAGAACAGAAGAAAGGTAGAGGGACGGAAAATAAGGAACGAAGAGGAGCATAGAGATGTGTGTGTGTAAAAAAAATGAGAGCAAAAAGAAAGAAAAAAGTGTGACGGAAGCAAATAAACATGTGAAAGAAGAGAGGGTATAAGAAAGAAATAAGAAAGAAGCCAAGAAAATAAATAAATAAGGGAAAAGAGCATTGTGAAAAGAAAGAAAGAAAGAAAGAAAGAAAAATCAAGATAAAGAAAGCGCGAGAAATGAATAAACAAGAAGAAAAAGACGTTGGTATTAAGAAAGAAAGAAAAAGAAAGAGAAGAAAATATCAAAGAAAAAAGAAAGAAAGAAGAAAAAAGAAAGAAAGAGAAAGAAGAGAAAAAGAAAAGAGAAAGAAAAAGAAAGAAAAAAGAAAGAGAAAAAAAAGAAAGAAAGAAAGAAGAAAAGAGAAAGAAAAAAAGGAGAGAAAAGAAAAAAGAAAAGAAAAGAAAGAAAGAAAAAAGAAAGAAAGAAAGAAAGAAAGAAAAAAGAAGAGAAAGAAAGAAAGAAAGAAAAAGAAAGAAAGAAAGAGAAAGAAGAAAGAAAAAAGAAAGAAGGAAGAGAAAGAAAAAAGAAAGAAAGAAAAAGAAAGAGAAAAAGAAAGAAAGAAAGAAAGAAAGAAAAAAGAAAGAGAAAGAAAAAAGAAAGAAGAAGAAAAGAAAAAAAAAAGAAGAAAGAGAATAAAAAAAAAGAAAGAAAAAAGAAAAAGAAAGAGAAAGAAAGAAGAAAGAAAAAAGAAAGAAAGAAAGAAAGAAAGAAAAAGAACAGAGAAAGAAAGAAAAAAGAAAAGATAAAGAAAGAAAAAAGAATAAGAAGAAAGAAAAGAAAGAAAAAAGAAAAAGAAAGAGACACGAAAGAAGAGAAGAAAGAAAAAGAAGAGAGAGAAAGAAAGAAAGAAAGAAAAAAGAAAGAAAAGAAAGAAAGAAAGAAAAAAGAAATAGAAAGAAGAAAAAGGAAAGAAAGAAAAAAAGAAAAGAGAAAAGAGAAAGAAAAGAAAGAAAAAAAGAAAAGAGAAGAAGAGAAAGAAGAAAGAAAGAAAGAAAGAAAGGAAAAAAGGAAGAAAAAAAGAAAGAGTGAATATAATTAGAAGAAGGGAAAATGAGGGTTGAGTAGCAGAGAGGGGGAAAGAAAGAAAGAAGAAAGAAAGAAAGAAAGAAAAAAGAAGCGTTATAAGCAGGAAAAATAAACAAGACAGAAAAAGGAGAGCACGGAATGAAAAATAATGCGTATTGGCAATGAGGTGAGTGAAAGTTACTGGAATGAAGGGGAGTGAATACTGCATGAATGAGAGGGGGAGGTGAATGCTGCTGGAAGAAGGGGAGCAAGGTAACATTGCAAAAAGCTATTCAAAGCGTTTTATTAAATGAGACGATCGATAATCGAATTCGTTTGATATGCCCCAATTCTTTAGGATACGCACACGGCGCACGGATATGCCCGACAACGTGAGCTAGTGCACACTTATAAAACTATAAGAAAAAGTGAACAGTCTTGTTCGCACACAAGACGGAATCTGCTTTGAGGTGAAAAACTATTTGTCCTCCCACACAAACGATATGCGGGACACGGTCATTTTCTTTTTCATGTGAGAACAGGTATATATATATTTACCAACCCCTCCATACGAGCAGGATGTGACACAAGGTCAATTTCTTAAGCGGAGTTCAACAGGTTTGAACTCAGAGTTTTCCTTCTCCTAGACCGGTTGCCTAACCAAGGTTAAGAGCCCAGTCTGCCCTAGTATTTATCCATAGATGGAGGAAGAGTAGGATTCATACCTTTCCCAAGTGTATTAGCACTAAGTGAAATGCAATTACCACATCCAGATTTGAACTCGGGGCGACGAGTCCATTTCCCATGACTTTAACCATTACACCACGAGAACAGGTATATAAGTGTTCGAAGGTTCGGTCGGAGCAAGAATGTGGTTGTTAGCATCCTATCGACTGTTAAAAAAGATGGCGTAGTGTCCAATAGTTTGCATCTGCACGGGTGGTTGAGCAGGCTAATTTTAGAATGGCAGTCTCTGGTGCAGTGACTGCACACAAAGAGTGATGCTTGATCGGGCTGCTGTTGTCTCTCCTTCCTTCTGGCTCTCTTTGCTGTGGCGACTACTTTTCTCACTGTTTTACTCCTTTTTGTGTATTGTTTGACAAGGAGCGCCAGGCCGCTCAGTATTCGGCAGCTACCTCCCATGTGAGACACGGTTTTCTGCATTTACCTCCCATGTGGGGACACGGTTTTCTGCATTTACCTCCCATGTGGGACACGGTTTCTGCACCAACCTCCATGAGGGACACGGTTTTCTGTACCAACCTCCCATGTGGGACACGGTTTTCTGTACCAACCTCCACGGTTTCTGCCATGTGGGACACGGTTTTCTGCACCAACCTCCCATGTGGGACACGGTTTTCTGCACAAACCTTCCATGTGGGACACGGTTTTCTGTACCAACCTCCCATGTGGGACACGGTTTTCTGCTCGGTTTTCTGGATCAACCTCCCATGCGGGACACAGTCATTTTTTTTAGAACAGGTATATAACTTTACGAAGTTTCGGTTGTAGCAAAATATATTAAGACATTAAAATGTATCGACAAACTACGCATGCGGATATAGACTTTCATATATGATAAGAATTTTATGCGTCTTATATTCTTTGGTAGATTCTGGTTTGTGCATATACCATTTGTCCGCATAGCCAAGTTGTAATCTCTTGCAAAATTCTCAGAGGATCCCCTTTCCTACCCAATCATGCCTACTATGGTATTCCTTTCTTGCCAGTTTGCTGCATTCGCTTATTATGAGATTAAATGTTTCATCCCTTTCACCACATAAGTAAAAGTAAAGTAAAGTTGTCGGAGTGGCCTATATTTGGTATCAGTTGGACAGCGAAGGAGTCTATCCTCTTTCCGCTAGCACTAGAGCAGGGATATTGTTTTTGCACTACACCAACTGGAAGCTCCCCACTTTACCGCACAGATCAGATTACCCAATCCATGCTACCCATGCGGTGAGTTGGCGGGAACCGGTATCGAACCAGAATCTTGCGATTTCTGGGCGGATGGTCTACTGACTAAACTAGATAGGACCCACATAACCTACACCAATTTTTCTGCATATCATCAATTTTTGATTTGGCATAATTGTTTTCTACGGCATTATATTTGCTTCTATTAAAAGATTAAATTTATTTCTTCAGGTTTCCTCTTCTAGCCATATCCACGTCATATAGTGTAAAATGTCCTAGGTTAGTATGAATAATTGATTCTTTTCTGAATGGATTATTTTATATATATATATATATATATATATATATATATATATATATATATATATAACTTCACTTAGCGCTAATACCCTTGGGAAAGGTATGAATTCTACCCTCTTCCAGCTATGGGTAGATAGTAGGGCAGATTGTGCTCTTTAACCTTAGTTAGGCAACCAGTCTAGGAGAAGGAAAACTCTGAATTCAAACCTGTTAAACTTCGCTTAAGAAATTGACCTCCTCCGCACGAGCAGGATGTGACACAAGGTCAATTTCTTAAGCGAAGTTTAACAGGTTTGAATTCAGAGTTTTCCTTCTCCTAGACTGGTTGCCTAACTAAGGTTAAAGAGCCCAATCTGCCATACTATCTACCCATAGCTGGAAGAGGGTAGAATTCATACCTTTCCCAAGGGTATTAGCGCTAAGTGAAATGCAATAACCACGTCCAGGAATTGAACTCGGGGTCACGAGTCCATTTCCTATGACTTTAACCATTACACCACGCGCTTATTTTCTGTATATAAAGTGTGCTGAAGATTGAAACTTGTATTTATAGACAGTTCGCAACTACTTTGGCTGAATTGGTCAATCAAAATGCTCTAGTATGTATTTGATTTACTATTTAAGATAATAATAGATAGTAATAATGGATAAACTCCTGGCCGAAACACGTGTGAGTAAAGTAAAAATAAAATAAAATCAATTCTATCCATTCAACATTTTCTTTCCTTTATTTTTCCTTTCAACCTATATATATATATATATATAAAAAAAAAAAAAAAAAAAGAAAAAAAGAGAAATAACACAAAAAAAGAAAGAGAGGGAGAAAGAATAAGAAATGAAAGGTGAAAGCGAAACAAAAGCTAAGTATGTTAAAAAAAAAAAAAATTTTTCTATTAACGGTTTTTATTCATTTGTTCACTTTTTTTTGAAATTATGACACGCTCACACCGTTGCTACACATTGCTACACATTGCGACATTGCAACATCTTACCGAATGTCAGCCTTGTTCTCAACAAACTTTTAAGAAAGAAAAAAAGAAAGAGAGAAATAAGAAATTACAGTTATTCGCCCATTCATAAAGGAGGAGAAGAAGAAAGAGAGGAAAAAAGGAGAGGAAAAGGAAATAAGAAGAGAAATTATAACCACACAAATATATAAAAAAAACAAAACATAAGCACGTCATTTCTGAAATCCGTCTCTGACGATAAAGCTTCGCTTTGAAATCGATTAGACATATAAACATCTTTTTGTCTTTATTTTTTACGCATTGTATTGCCTTCGAATTTTATTATTTTATAACATACTTAACAATGCTTCAAGCAAATTACCAATTACTTTTATATATATATATATATATATATATATATATATATATTATATATATATGAGGTTAAGTAAACAAACAAATGTGTTTATTTTTATATGGCTTAAACCGACAATTTTTGGAGAATATGTGCTTAATTAAAGTCATACCTAATTCTGAAAGTTAATTAGTTAATAATTAATGAATTTAGGCGGGCATATATGTTCAAATATAAGGTTTCGAGTCACACACGGAGCGGTCTCCCATGTCTATAACCTTGCTGATGAGACCTAATAGGTCGAAATGTACATTCAGGGATTGACATTTTCTCGATTTGTTTAGCCTTACATTTGAATATATATGCCCGCCTAAATTCATTAATTATTAACTAATTAACTTTCAGAATTAGGTATGACTTCAATTAAGCACATATCCTCTAATATATATATATATATATATATATATATATATATATATATATATATATATATATATATTATATATGAGGAAAAAATGAGTAAAGAAAAGAAATGTCGATGGATAAAAATGAATTTTATCGATATTACTTTTAATCGATATCACTTACACATTTGTTTCGGTCCGTTTATCAAAATGTATACGGATTTACGCTATTATTATTATTATTAATTAAAATAATCAGATGAAATTGAAATAATGATAATAATAATAATGGGAGAAATGTAAAAATATTCCGTACACAGAGATTTTTTACGACCTTCATCAGAGTGAATTTTTTATTAAAAAAAATTAAAATTTAAAAAAAATTAAAAATTAAAAATTAAAAAATTAAAAATTCACTCTGATGAAGGTCGTAAAAAAATCTCTCTGTGTACGGAATATTTTTACATTTTTCCTATTATTATTATTATTATCATTATTTCAACATCATCTGATTATTTTAATAATAATAATAGCGTAAATCCGTATACATTTTGATAAACGGACCGAAACACATGTGTAAGTGATATCGATTAAAAGTGATATCGATAAAATTCATTTGTTAATGTTAATGAGTATAGATAAAAGGATATGAAAACAACACAATATGCTGTTAAAATGAAAACATTTTATAACATATTCATAGCTAATATTGAACAATATTTCGATTTATAAAAATCATCTTCAGAGCTTGTTTATACTCCGTACTATCAAGAGCGGAGACGAAAGTGATATGAATTCAAAATGAAAACCTTGATGTTGCAAAAAAGTGATATGAATTCAAAATGAAAACCTTGATGTTATGCGTTAGATTCAAATATGAGCACTTCCGCCACACTTATCTCGGTCATCAAATCATGTAACTCTTATTGTAACAGTTTTTCCGCTCTTGATAACACGGAGTATAAACAAGCTCTGAAGATGATTTTTATAAAATCGAAATATTGTTCAATATTAGCTATGAATATATTATAAAATGTTTTCACTTTAACAGCATTTTGTGGTGTTTTCATATTCTTTTATCTATAGTCATACCGTCGGATTCATTTCCTTTCTTTTAATATATATATATATATATATAAGATGTTTTGTTGTTGTAAGTATTTCGCTTGTGCTTTGCATATTTGTGTTATAAACATTTTAAAAATAAATAAAACATTAACAAAATAATAAAAATACTGTGTTTTTTTTAATTTTACCCAAAAAACGTAAATATTCATTTATTTGTAAACTGTTTAGTTAACTTCTTATTACTGAAAAAAAAAAAAAAAAAACGGCGAGATTAAAAATAATTTTCACAATTGATAACAAATTTCGCAAATTTTTTTTTCTATTTAAAGTGATAAAATTTCTCAACTAATTTTATAGTTTATATAGTTTATTTCTTTAGATAATATATATAGTTTGTCTATAACAATGGAAAGGATTCAAACGGTGAATTATAAGGAATATCTTTTATTCATTTTATTAATAGTCGTCGGAGTGGCCTAAATCGGTATCAGCCAATCAGCGAGGGAGTCTATCCCCTTTTTCACTAGCGCTATACCTAGGAGATTGTTTTTTGCGTCTGGAATGGAGCGCCACGCCTACCATCAGCTCCTTACTTTACCGCACATATCCCTGTGCTACTCATACGCTGAGTTGGCGAGGGCCGGTATCGAACTAGTGACCCTGTGGCTTCTAGCCGAACGCTCTACCGACTGAGCTACCATTATTAATAGTAATTGTTGTTTATTCTATGTATTGAGGATTTTGGTAATTGTGACGTAAGCAGTGACATAGTTTTTGTTACAGACAAATAGAGACGGAATCTCCATTATTGATATAATTATTATAGTAATGAAGGACTATTTGCTCGTAAATTCCTACCATAAAATAAACTGAACCCCCATTTTATGTCCGTGTTTTTGCAATAAATGTTTTATTTTTCTTGCACCCGTTATGTTACAATACTAAATATATTTCTTTTATTCATTTTAATATTCACTTCAATGTGTATATTCTAAAAGCTTTTATTTTGTGAGAATGGTTAGTTTTAAAGTAGGGGTTCGCTTTTACACTTCAACTTTTTACTCGTAAATTCCTACCATAAAATGCCCAAGCCTAATTTTATGGCAGGAATCTACGAGTAAAAAGTTGAAGATTACTTTTTGTTGTTGTTATTTCTTTTCTTTTTGGCTTTGCTACTCTAAAATAAAAACGCCAGATTTTAATCAGCGTCGACGAAAAAACAAAATTACGGTCATAAAAGGAGGATCCAATTTATGCCTAAATTGTAAAACGAGACCCCACTTTAAAACTAACCATTCTCACAAAATAAAAACTTTTAGAATATGCACATTGAAGTGAATATTAAAATAAATAAAGAAAATATATTTTGTATTGTAAAATAACGGGTGCAAGAAAAATAAAACATTTAATATAAAAACACGGACATAAAATGAGGGTTCAGTTTATTTTATGGTAGGAATTTACGAGCAAATAGTCCTTCATTACCATTATTATTACTACTAGCAAATATATGCTTTTAAGTTTTGATATAATAATATATCATATTAAATTAGAAAGGCTAATGAAACTGAATAAGAATGCAGATAAAAAGATTAGTTAGTTTCAAAGTTGTTCTATTTTACAATCATACCCCCTGTATGATAGTAAAATAGAACAACTTTGAAACTAACTCTTCCATCATTTTACGTTACTCCCTTCTTTCATTGGTAAATTTTCCTAATTTAACTATTTAATTAAAATAGGAAATAAAGAATAAAATTGTAGTTATTTCTTCTTGCTAATGGATTTCTTTTAAGATTTATCCCCGAGATTTTTGCTCATATTCAATAAGGTAAAACCAAACAATTAGAAATCAATAATACTAAGCACATATTTGTTAAAATCAAATTTTTAATATCAATATGCAAATAAGCCTTCCTGTTCACACTGTAAACTGCTATTTTAGTGTATATATAAATACAATTGCATATTATTCATTTGTAGATATGATTAACAGTATTAATAAGGTAAAACAATTTTATTAGAAATTGAGGTTTAAATAAAAATAAAATCATGGAGAATGTGATGTAAATAACAAAGGGAATTGTGACTTGTATAGTAATATAGTTTCGGTTACAGACAGAAAAACACACAATCTCTATTATAATAAGATGTATATTGATACCCATAGACGAGTTAATACTATGAGCTTGTAGCTAAATTATTATAATGTTTATCATAAGGCAAAATCAGTATTTTTTCTCAAAAATACTTAGCACGCCATATTTTATTATATTTGAATGTTTCAAAACTTGTTCCTGTAAAATTCTTTATTCTATCAGAACAATGTCGAGAAGAAAAAGACCAGAACATATCACAATAAATATTACAAATAAAGATATTTTTTTAAATACTGAAATCGTGACCTTTAACCGGAAAATATTACAGAATCCCTGACAAGTCGGATTAACGACAGACAGAAATTTCGAATGTCAGTCGTCAGGTGGCGCTGTTTGTCTATCAACATCGGCCAACAACAACAACAACAATACACCAGTGAAATCTCGTTTGACTGACTCAAAAAAAAAAAAAAAGAAACAGAAACCCGGGAAGTTTTGTAGGCGTGTGGTGTAATGGTTACAGTCGTAGGAAATGGACACGGAGAGACGAGTTCAAATCCTGGATGTGGGTTTTTGCATTTCTCATAGGGCTAATACCATTGGGAAAGGTAATCATTGTCTATCAATATGGGCAAATAGCAAAAATACACCAGGGAAATTTGCCCATATTGATAGACAAGGATTACCTTTCCCAATGGTATTAGCGCTATGAGAAATGCAGAAAGCCGCATATATATATATATATATATATATATATATATATATATGTGTGTGTGTGTGTGTGTGTGTGTGTGTGTTTGGTATGTACGTGTCGACTTATAACTCTGAAAAGAGACGTCACTCAGACATAAAATCTCACATACAAATTAATATGCTTATAACTAAGAAACACACAAAATTTGGTTTTGATTTTTACTAATTAAGTAATATAATTCAATAATTTAAAAAAAAATGTTTAATACCATTTACAGAAACTTTCATCCCCAATCCACTCCCGTCGACACGAGTCAAATTTTTAACTTTCAAGAATTACGAATATTTTATTTCTAAAAATCGAAAACTACCGTTAACAGAACCTTCAGCCCCTAGCCCCCGTCGGCACCTTTAAACTGGCATCAAGACAGCCGACCCAGATTTTTACTCTGAAAAAAAAAGTTGAATTCTAAAATAAATAAAACTACCGTTAACAGACCCACCCAACCCCAAGCTGTATAATATATATATATATATATATATATATATATATATATATATATATATGTACCAAACCCGCCGCACAAGCAGGATGTGACACAAGGCCAATTGCTTAAGCGGGTTTCAACAGGTTTGAATTCAGAGTTTTCCTTCTTCTAGACTGGTTACCTAGCAAAATTTAAAGATCCAAGTCTGCACTACGACTTAGCCATAGCTGTAGGAAGAATAGTTGAATTCTTACCTTTCCCGAAGGTATTAGCGTTATGTGCAATGCAAACAGCCTTGTCCAGGATTCGAACTCGGGTCGATGAGTCCATTTTCTATGACTCTAACCATTACACCACGCATCTCCAACTTTGAGCGACTCAAATATGGAAGAGCCTGGGAATTAAAGCTCGTGAAAAGTTTTCCAGAAATGTCATGCGTCTCATTCTCGAGGATAGATATTATTACGCTGTACCTTTTTGCTTCAGATGCTATAATCACTAACACAAGTATTATTAGTTGTTGTTTTTTTTTATAGTAAAATTGATCACTAATTAGGGCTGAACCTATTCTAGTAGTGACCACCCCAAGCAGAGTTTAACAAGTTTGAATTCAGAGTTTTCATTCTCCTAGATTGGTTGAGTAACCAAGGTTAAAGAGTCCAGTCTGCCCTATTATTTACACATAGCTAGAGAGAGGGTAGTTGGATTCATACCTTTCTCAAGGGTATTCGCGCTGTAGCGTTAGTTTGTA
>CM042165.1:80735394-80760155 GCA_023376005.1 Doryteuthis pealeii
AAAAAATTTACCGTCCCCGGCAAACTGTCCCAGATGACGTATTGATCGTCCCGGATGTAGTTTTTATCATCCCCGGGACGACGGAACGGCGTTATTATCGAGCCCTGGGTTAAAGACAAAACCCTATGAACACGCACCGAGAATACCCAGCTACCTTTAAACCATTAAAACCCAAAACCTCTTAATACTCCAAAAATATCGAAAGTAAACAAATCAATACACCAGGTTTTTTTAACCGATTCACCCAGGCGACACCAGATAGCCGCTTCTAGTTATCAATACTTCTTAAACTTAATGACAGTGAACAACATTTTATTCCTAGTAAACAAAAAAAAAATACGGACCATATGACCTTTAGACACCCCTTTTTGATTCTGATTAAGAAAAGACATGTTTTTCATTTACACCGTCAATATCCGGTTGTTTTAACAGACGGTTTTTAGATTTTTTAAATTATAAAACTAACCCCTAACCCTAACGCTGTCATAATTATTGTTTTCACCCCGCCTTATAAATATATATATGTAATATTATGAAAAAAATGAAAAACACAAGTTTCATAAACGAGTAATGTTTATTTCGTCTACACTGCAGTGTTTCGATCTGTTTCAATATATATTCATCAGGGCTTTCGTTAGTTTGAGGGAAAAATAAAAGTATCACAGAAAACCCTAACCCTAACCCCTAATCCTAACCCTAACCTTAATCCCTAACAAACAACCAAATATTGACGGTGTAAATGAAAAACATGCCCTTTCTTAATCGAGATGAAAAGGGGGTACCTAAAGGTAATATGGTCCCAAAATACTGTACGTGGAACTTTCCATTCCACAGGTCTAGTGACAGGGCGCTTACTTTCTTGTGCGCATGCTCAAGAGGCGGGCAGTCCGAGGAAGGGAGATAACTGCGGCTGTTGTTGTATTGATCGGTTAATCAGCGTGGGAGGTAAGTGTTTACGCGTCATCTCATGTTTGATGCTTTCGTGTTTATAAATGCTTACGGCTAAATGAATTGGAAATGATTTCGACAGAGAAATCCAAACATCAGGGAAGAAGAAGAAAAAAAGCTCTTAATCGTTTTGCTTAAATTAAAATGGGAAGAATGGATTTTATTTTTAGATAAATCTGGATCAATTCGAACTGGAGTATTGAGTGTTGAATTGATGCTTAGTACTCATAATTATAGCTTTCACTCTTCCCCCCCCCCTTATAAATATATATATATATATATATATATATATATATATATATATATATATATATATCAAGAAAATTGAAAAAACACAGGTTTAAATGGGTTAAGTGGTGAGTTTATTGGCCGACGCTGCAGTGTTTCGATCTATTAAATAGATCATCTTCAGGGCATAAGATAAGAAATTATATATCACAGAATGATGAGAAAAGTGAGTGGTAATCCTTCTTATTCAGTCTGTTTAAAAATTTTTTTTTTTTTTTTTTTTCTGAAGTTTGAAAAAAGGAGACGGTTTTGAAATATGACATCAAATATTCTATTTTAAGGTGTGAGTATGTAGCGCTGTTAGTGTGTGTATTGAAGGAAACATTGTGCATTTTTAGGTATGTGGTTGTGTGTGTGTGTGTATAAATTTTTTTTTTTTGTAGCGATAAACGACAGCGGAAGTGAAAACTCAAGGTTGTGTGTGTGTGTGTGTGTGTGTGTGTATTGGTAAGAGGTAGGGGAGAGGTGTGTGTGTGTATATAGGTAAGGGGTAAAGGAGAGATGTCATGAAAAGAAATTTTCATGTTTTATATTAAGAGATGAGATGGAAGTTTGGGTGTGTGTGGGGGGGGATTGGGGATTTAAAAAATGAAAAGATTTTATTTTATTTTTTTATTTATATATATATATATATGATTATTTTAATAATAATAATAGCGTAAATCCGTATACATTTTGATAAACGGACCGAAACACATGTGTAAGTGATATCAATTAAAAGTGATATCGATAAAATTTATTTTTATCCATCTACATTTCTTTTCTTTACTCATTTTTTCCTCATATTGTCGGATTCAATTCCCTTTCCATTCTTACATATATATATATATATATATATATATATATATATATATATATATATATATGTGTGTGTGTGTGTGTGTGTGTGTGTGTGTGTAATATTATGAAAAAATTGAAAAAACAAGTTAATAAATAATGTAATGTTTATTTCGCCTACGCTGCAGTGTTTTGATTTGTTTCAATAGATCTTCATCAGGGCTTTCGTTAGTTTGAGGGAGAAAAATAAAACTATCACAGAAAATAAGAAATCTGCGAGACCCTTTTGTTTTGTGGTCGGTCGGTCTATTTAAAATTGTTGATGAAAACGCGAACGTTCATGGATTATATATATATATATATATATATATATATATATATATAGGGTCATCCACAGACACGTGTTTCGACTTATCAAGTCTCTTCAGTGTGGTTAGACATTTTGTAAGCTACCTACAGCCGGAATTGAACTCGGTTGGGTGTCAATCCGGCACCTTACCATTAGGCTGTCAACTTACAGAATGGGAAGTGGATTTTAACTGTTTTAATACACACATCGCTTTGTGTGTAAAGGCCGTCACAGAGTGCTCCATTCCTCCTTATAGAGAAGAGTGTTGCGTTTACGCTTGAGTTGGCGGTCGTCGGCGAGATCCCCCCAGAGTACTCAACCCTGTGTGTGTGTGTGTGTGTGTGTGTGTGTGTGTGTGTGTGTGTATAAAACCATCTAACAAGTGTTGACATGCTGTAAAATCCAACCAACCTACCAACCTATCGACTGTATATATTCGGTTAATAAAGGACTCATCAATCTTTCACCTCAAAAACAATAGGCCTTTCATTTTTAAAAGGTCGCAACTCAGCTCTTAACCTCGATCCAGTTTGCCTATTAGCCTATACCTAAATGAAGGCGCCCTGTCGATTGATGCCATAGAATACGCCCTCTGCACTTCTGGAGAGGGGTAAGACCTCCCTCAATGTCTGTGTGTCGCGACCCATGATGCTTAAGGACGGAAGCCTGGTGGCTGAACAATCCATGACATTGTTATGATTTCATACTACATTACCTATTCGGTTTATACACATATACCTCAGTTAAGAACTCTCTATTCTATTTCTTTTCCTCTATGAATATAAAAACAAGTTTCTCCCTAAAATGGGGTATATTTCATCTCTTTTCATTCTTTTTAGATTTTCCCAATATTCAATCAATCCGCTGGTCACGCCAAGCTCTAGCACCAATATGATTGTCCCAACCTTATTTTCCTTATGGCAAGCCCCGACCCTTTTTATTATATGTGTTAAAAGACATTTGTTGAAGGTCTTACGTCGTGGCTGTGAGGTTAAAACTCTATCTGATGGTAAAGTTCCAATTCTGGAGCTCTAGGGAATGTGGAGTACCCCTACATCGCCATTAATTCCATGTCCACTCTGACCTGGAGTGGTAGTACCTGTTAGGGTCCCATCTATGGGTTCAATAGAACAAAATGAGTTTTAAAAAATGAGTACCCATCAAGAATGAAAAAATCAAAAACGTCTTCGGCATAGAATAATCCAACAAGAGTTGACATGCCGTAAAACCAATATATTCTAATCCTCCACGATAACCTGCTTAACTCGTCCTTTTAAATATTGAACTGCACCAACCTCCTATATTAAATAGAACAATTGAATACCCATCAAGAATGAAAAAAATCAGAAAGGTCTTCAGCATAAAATGACCCAATGGGTTGACATGCCGTAAAATCCAACCAACCAACCAACCCATCAAGAATGAATAAAACAAAAACATCTTCGGCATAAAATGACCCATTGGGTTGACATGCCGTAAAAATCCAACCAACCAATCAACCAGCCACCCAATATGCATATGTTTATAATTGATTTTGACTTGGATTTTTCTGCACGGCCATTGGGTACCGTCGACACGTCTTACTAACTGTGATGGCTGATAGGGGTTGATGGTAAGAGAGAGTAAAATAAATCCGTGCTGTTGACACGCCTTGATGATGATGTTCATCATCATCATCATCATCATCACTAGCGTCTAAAAGCAATAGCAACCAACGTGGCGTTGGCGGATCGGCGGGAATGTTGGAGATTAGTTTGAGGTGTTATTTAAGCCTCTGCAATACAAATTCATCCGCTAGTTGAACTTTTAACGTGGGCGGCAACTCTGCAAATTATATTTAACAAAATAAATTAAAAAATGAAGAAAAAAAATATCGTTCTTAATTTTTGCCTCTTCTTTTTTTTTCTTGGAAAGAAACAATTTGAAATCTCTGACTAAAAAATTATAAACCTACTTTCATATATTATTTGCATTTACCCAACCCCTCCGCTCCAGTAGTATGTAACGCAATGTCAAATTTTAAGTGGAGTATAACAGGTACGAATTCAGAGTTTTCTTTCTCCATGAGCGGTTGCCATACTAAAGTTTAAGAGCGCAGGCTGTCCTACTATTTACTCATATTTTCATTCTCATTTACAAGAGAACAGTTGGATACATACCTTTCCCAAGGGTATTAGTGCTATGTGAAATGCAAACAACTTAGTCCAGGATTTGATCTATGAATAAATATATACTTTTCAGTACAAGTATTTTCCTAACCAGTCCTCATCAACAGGAAGTGGTATACGGTCAATTTTTTAAAATGGGGTTTTAACAAGTTTTCCTTCTCCTAAATCAGTTGCCATATATACACGAGTATAAGTAAAGTCGTCGTCGGGGAGGCCTAAAGTTGGTATCAGCCAATCAGCGAGGAAGTCTATCCTCTTTTCAATAGCGCTAGACCAAGGAGATTATTTTAGCGTCTGAAGTGGAGTGCCACACCTACCATCAGCTCCTTACTTTACCGCACAGATCCATGTGCTACTCATACGCTGAGTTGGCGAGGGCCGGTATCGAACTGGGAACCTTAAGGTTTCTTGCCGAACGCTGTACCAACTGAGCTAACCCGGCCGGAGGGAGGGGTAATCTGAGTACATCTGCTGAATTATAATGAACTCGTACGAGAGCCGCTACCAGCGGTTTACGGTAGGATCGCAGGGTGGGAGAGCCGCTGTGAGTTGCCTAAAGTAGGCAAATAGTTATGATTACAATAATAACAGGATTTTGAATAGAATGAGTTCTGGCGTGAATAGATAGTGAACTTTGAGATATGCCAAGAAAAATTGTTACAGCTGGGATGTAATTTGGTAGGTATAGAGTTAATATAAAATATTTCAAAACTTGGTGTCTGACTAAAGTACATGTATTAACAGTAAAATATTAAAACAGGTGAACACGAGTTAGTCTCAGTTTTCGCATCAAAACCTCAAGAATTTTATAACCATGGCATCTATAAGTTTGCTGATAGAGGGTCTAGTAAGCAATGCAGGTTATGTTGTTAGCAAGGTATTTGCCTCTCATCCCACTTATGAGGGCGTGACACAAGGACATGTTTATGTGGACCCACCGACAAGCCGAAGTGGTAGGCACGAAAATGCGTAGATCTCGTCAGCATTCCCCCTCGAGGGTGCGCCTCAGGTGCTGGGCAATAAACCGAGCCCTGCCCCTTTAAATCAAGGGGGCAGGTATTGCCTGGGGGATATCCCCTGGGATCGACGCTGTTAATTCTATTACCTAGCCACTCCAGATGCCGAAGTGCTCTGGAGCAGGCTTCAGGCAATCAATGCAGGTTTGTTATCAATGAAATATTTCTATATTCTTAAGTCTTTTCATGTATGATAATACTAGCAGAGCTACTCGACGTTGCCTGGGATTTAAAAATTTGAAAATAAGACTCTCATCTATGTTTATATATAGTCTTGATAACCAAAAAAGTCTATAAGATAAAAATAAAAATACAAGAAAAACCTGAAGATATTGCACACCCAATAGTTCTATTAACTAGGTGGATGAATGCGTATTGTTTCCCAGGTCTTTTACATGACATATCCAGGACCCCGAAGCCCGTTTATTTTTGCCCTGCACTGGATTAGTTTTGGTATATAAGGTGTGCTGGAGGTCACAACTTAAATTTATAGACTCTCCATGGCCGCGTGGATTCGATCGGCCAATCAACACGCTCGAATATGTGGTTGATTAACAATTTAAAGGTCTTCATGAAAAGGTGTTCAGTTGTTCGTGCCTCACACGGACGAACGGATCAACTACCAAGTATCCTGCTTAACACTTAGCATCATAGGATTCAAGATACATCGATGAACGGAAAATCATTATTGGATACTACACAACACGGATCAACCTTTATGCCACAAAATGTTATAGCGACGGCTAAGTAAAAATATCATCCTTTCTTCTAAACACCTTGACTTTTCTTTATTTACTTACACTCTCTCTCTCTCTCTCTCTCTCTCTCTCTCTCTCTCTCTCTCTCTCTCTTTCTCTCTATCTCTCTCTCTTTCTCTCTATCTCTCTCTCTCTATATATATATATATATATATATATATATATTATTATTATTATTATTATTATACTAAAGTTGAGCGAATCAACTTTTGCCACCTAAAGGCTTTTTTCCTATGTAGATTAATGACACAAAACACATCCCAAAATATGATTATTTGAATAAACTAAAATGACAAACTTTTCTGGATTTAAATTATGTGATTTTTAAGGAATTTCATATGTAAATGTATTAAAAAAAAAACACGTGTTCGGCTAGGAATCACAAGGTTCTTGGTTCGATACCGACCCTCGCCAACTCAGCGAATGAATAGCACAGGATCTGTGCAGTAAAGTGAGGTGCTGATAGTAGGTGTGGCGCTCCACCTCAGACGCTAAAAAACAATCTCCTTGGTCTAGTGCTAGTGAAAAGAGGATAGATTCCCTCGCTGACTGGCTGATACCGACATTAGGCCGCCCCGTCGACTTTACTTTACTTTTTTACTTATATATATATATATATATATATATATATATATATATATATATGAGTTGTGTGTGTGTATATGTTTGTGCATGTGTGTGCGTGTGTTTTTACCTATGTATATAGGTCATAAACAAATGGCTAGCAGCATTAGGATAAAAAGTAGGCGAACAGTGGAAGTTGGTCTCTTTGGGAATTCACAGTGTCCGTGGAAATCAGATATGGTCTGAGTAAATACATTCTAAAACAACATGAAGCTTTGATGTGCAAACGTCAAAAGAATAAATGTAATTGGAATGGAAACAAAAAATGAAATAAAGAAAAGAAAAAAGAGGGAGAGGCACACAAGTCCCTCTGGCGGATAATATTATCAACAGAGATAAGACATTTAAGCCACTTAAATAGACACCAAACCGTATTTATCTGCAGAAATGATTTTTTAAAAGATATAAAAATCGCGTGAGGCAAAGGTTTTGCAGTATTTTGGTCCCTGCTTATTTGCATATATATATATATATATATATATATATATATATATATATATATATTGGTTAGGAGGTTGATTTAGAAGGCTATCACAATGCAGTTTGGAATAAATAAAAAATATAATACGGTAACAATGGTGTTGTGTGTTGACCTGTATTTTATTATTATTAATAATATAATATAAATTAATTTATAATAATAATAAAAAAATACAGGTCAACACACAACACCATTGTTACCGTATTATTATTTTTTATTTATTCCAAACTGCATTGTGATAGCCTTCTAAATCAACCTCCTAACCAATACATACACAATGCTTCAAGCAAATTATAAACTCTCTTATATATATATATATAATATATATATATATATATATATATATTATATATGTAAAATGGAAAAGGAATTGAATCCGACAATAAGAAAATGAGTAAAGAAAAGAAATGTAGATGGATAAAATGAATTTAATCGATATCACATTAATCGATATCACTTACCATGTGTTTTCGGTCAGTTTATGGTGTGAAATAGACTACTGTTTTAACATTTCACCGATTTTTCAAAACATAAACAAGCTCCGAAAAAATGTTCAACATGTTATTGATAAATAATAACACTTTATCTTATTTTATTTATTTTTGTAATAATAAAAAAACTATTTGTACCATAACCCTAGAAAAAAACAAATATCCAAATCATAACGTCTACCTTAACTCTATTCTCAGCGTTCCAAATTTTTAAAATTCGATTTTCGAATATTTCCAAAAATCTCTGTTGTTTTCCCAACGAATTTTTTCCTTCAAAATAATGTTCACTCTGATGAAGGTCGATTCTTCTATGTGTGCGAATATTCACACACATAAATTGACCGAAAACATGTGTAAGTAATATCGATTACGATTAAATTCATTTTATCCATCTACATTTCTTTTCTTTACTCATTTTTCCCATATATATATATATATATATATATAATATATATATTTATTTATTTATTATATTATATATAATTAATAAGTCATCACGGACACATGTTTCGGCGTTTCACGCCTCTTCAGTGTGGCTAGACACAACAACTATCCTTGGCTAGGGTCGAACAGAGAATTCCTGTTTGCCAGCCCGATATCTTATCCCCTCGGCCACTGAGAGCTGTAGCGGGACTGGTGTTTTTAAACATAGGTTTGTTTATATATTTTTACGATCGCAGAGAGATTAAGTTTCCTGGGAAACGATTATTGCTTATATTTATAGTAGTGAAAGTTAATTTGAATTACCAATTAGAGAGCTCATACTATATTTATGGGATCATATATATATATATATATTATATATATATATATATATATATATTTGTATTGTAGCGATTTCCTCGGGAGGTAATGCTATGAAGAGGCAGATATCTTCAGTGACTAGAAAGTAGTAGATAAAACCCTCCCAAATCAAATAAGAGCAACTAAAGACATTGAAAAAGAAAAAGGGTAACACCTTGCCGCGTCAGTCGACCGATTTACTCTTGCAACAGATTGCCGGTGTTGTGACCTTGGTTCGTAATTCGACACCACAGTCTACTAGTCTAGGGTCGCTGTAGTTCTATAAGCACGATCGATATGTAGTAGGTAGGATGGTATTAAAACCAGAGGAATAGTTGCGTCAAAACACGCCCTTTGTACCATAGGGCAAGGTGTGACATGTGACATATGCGGTCGATACGTGACCTTTAATGTAACAAATATGACAAAACACAAGGTAAGTACCAACACTTTTTTCTTACAGTACACACACACACACACACACACACACACACATATATATATATATAATGACTGTTATTTACACAGTAGCATTCCAAACAACAGAAAGTATAAATGGATAAAATAGGATATTTTAATTAATTTTACTTACACGTGTTTCGGTTAGGAGTTTATCCATGTGTACATTATTCAATCTATTATTATTTTTAAATAACAAAATTAAATGAAATAATATATATTATATATATATATATATATATATATATATATATAGGTGAAATAATGTATATATATATATATGTGTGTGTGTGTGTGTGTGTGTGTGTGTGTGTAAAAATGGAATTTGAATTTGAATCCGACGATATGAGGAAGAATGAATAAAAAAAATAAAGTACAGAATGGATAATAAAAGATGAATTTAATCAATATCACTTACACATGTGTTTCGGTCAGTTTATCTATGTGTACACGATTCAAACTATTATTATTATTTTTCTATTATTATTATTTCATTTCATTTGTTTATTTAATAATAATAATAGTTTGAATCGTGGAAGACTATTTGGAAGACTAGTGTTTTGTAGCTGAAAACTTGCTCTATCCAATAGTGTTATTGCACTTTGCTGTATATGTTGTGGTTGTAGACAAGTAACATTACATTAGGAGTAACAGTCACACCTAACAATTACGGATCTTGTTACTAAGAGATGTCGATTTTATCTTCTTCATTAAAAAAGATAAAACAATGAAATATTACTAAAGGAAGCCCCCAAAAAATGAAATATTACAAAAGGAAGCCCAAAAAGAAAAAAATAAATATTACAAAAGGAAGCCAAAAAAAAAAGAACAATAGAAAAATATAATTGTTATCATTAAATATTGATACAAATAAATATCTTTAAAAAATGAAGACGTCCTCAAAAAAGACAACTAAAATCAATCATATTATCCGAGAAAAAAAAAACAAAGACTGAAATTGTGGAAAATGAATAATTGCAAGATAAGTTATAGAGATGAAGAGATAAAAAAAAAAATTGAATATTTAAGAGAAGAGGCAAAATGGCTGACGTAGCGTGAATGACCCACATCCTGAAAGAAAACTTAAATATTTAGAAATAATATCAGCAGGAAAAAAGCTGTATAAATGAGGAAGACATTTCTGAAGAAAGCTATATACAAGGTGTGTCAGAAAAGTTCCAAGACTGGTGTCACAAAAGATCTATTTCAAACCCAAACTACAAACTACTAGTTTTTCCCTTCAAACTATTTCTTCTGGAGTTTGTAACTGTGATCTCAGCTTTCTACAGCCATTGAACTTTCTTCCACATGCTTTTATATATATATATATATATATATATATATATATATATATATTATATATCCTTTGTTTCAGGTTATCAAGCAATGAGCACAAAGCAACGAACAACTTGAAGTTTCTGGTCCAGTCGGGGAAAACTCTGTCACGTTCACATGTTTTGAGTGGTGCAAGATGTTTAAAGAGGGACGCGAGGACGTGTATATATATATATATATATATATATATATATATATATATATATATTGCTTGAAGGCAGTTACAATGCGCATATCGCATAAAATTCTATAATTATAGAAGATAATAATGACAAGTGAATTTCGCAAAGAATTACTCGGTGTGTAGAATATCGTACAGACTGTTTCAACTTTATTAAGTCTCATCAGCGATATATACTAACGATTCCCTCCGACTGAAATCGAACCGAGATTGCTGATGAGACTTAATAAAGTTAAACAGTCTGTACGATATTCTACACACCGAGTAATTCTTTGCGAAATTCACTTGTCATTATTATCTTCTATAATTATCGAATTTTATGCAATATGCGCATTGTAACTGCCTTCAAGCAAAATATAAATATTAATATATACTTTATTCAACAATGCTTCTAAAATAAACAACATCCATCTTATTATATATATATATATATATATATATATATATATATATATACACACACACACACACACACATATATATATATATATATATATAAAGATGTGTCATAAAATTATCGAGATTTTTTGTACTTTTTGACACACCTTCTATTCTGAAAAAAATAACGTTCCATTCATTCTTCATTTCTATCTTGTAAATACAACTTTAAACTTGGTACTTTTTTGACACACCTTGTATTCTGAAAAGAATTAATGAATGGAACGTTATTTTGTTCAGAATACAAGGTGTGTCGAAAATACAAAAATGTTGATACTCTTTTGACACAACTTGCATGCGTGTGTGGGTGCATGTGTATGTGTGTATGTGTGTTTGTGTGTGTGTGTGTGTGTGTGTGTAGATGATATCAAGTCTTTACTTAATAGTATTCAATTAAAATTGAGAACGTACATATAAGGATTTGCGTATAATTTTTTACATATACGGAATATCATAGATAAATGCATAGATACCTTGGTTTGGATATAAATTTAAATTTATATATATCAATATAAATATAATAATAAATTATATAATATACATTTGTTGTTTTGAAACCTCATAGCCAGTCTCACTGGTGTGATTTTTCCGTTTTCCTTATTTTTGCCTTTTTCAATTTTTTTTTTCAATTCCCCGTTTGTTAAACATGCCAGTTATGGATCACGTGTACACTCGCTATTTCTTAAACCTCATGAATATTTATATATATATATATATATATTATATATATATATATATATATTATATATATATATATATATATATATATATATATATAGAGGGATTGACATTTTCTCGATTGGTTTAGCCTTACATTTAAACATATATGCCCGCCTAAATTCATTAATTATTAACTAATTAATTTTCAAAATTTAGGTATGACTTCAATTAAGCACATATCCTCCAAATATTGTCGGTAAAAAGGCCATATAAAAATAAACACATGTTTGTTTACTTACTTTCATATATATATATATATATATATATATATATATATATATATATATATACACACACACACACACACACACACACACACATATATATATATATATATATATATATATATATATATATATATAATAGCATGTTTCTTCAGAACATTGAATCTTTTCCAAATACAGGAAATATACAATCATGATACTGACATGAGAATCGCACACCATTTCAGAAACGAAAATATGCAGAGAGCAGCAAATAAAATAAATATGCACACCTTTATTTTTGTCCGAGAAAACCCTTCTTTAACCCTTCATTTTCCAAGATAAAACCTGAATATGTATATGAGTATAAATTCAATGATATATCGCAAAAAAAATAATTTGAAAGTGTATAAAACATAAAACAAGTTACATGATAAAACATAATTAAAAGAAAATAAAAGACAAAAAAGAAAAAAAAGAAAAAAATACAAACAACATGAGTAATAAAAAACTGGTTAAAACTGAGATCGTTCAAATCGTCCAAGATGCAATGCAAAAAAGTAAATCCTGATTATCTGTTTTTCTAATCCATTGAATTCTTATTTCTCATGAATGTCGTCACCTCAGCTAAATAATGGACCATTCCGTTTTATTATAAAGAACGAAAGGGGAGAAAAAGGAAATGCAACACAGAAAAAATATAATAAGAATGAAAGAAAGAAAAAGAAAGTAGGGGAAAGGAAGGGAGGGGTGTGAGTGCGCGAAAGCAACAACGCTAATCTGTTTCCATCGAACATAAGAAAAAGATTAAAAGAAGGAAAGAAAGAAAAAAGTGTGAGTGAGGGTTGAATCAAGATTATTATGCATTTTACCTATTGAACTATTTAGTAATAGCTCTTAAGCAAATATATCAAACGTTGTAATAATTAAATTATCATACTGTTGTCTATCCACAGGTCCTGCTAGTAAAGCAAATTAATACAGGATAAAATCATGATTAAAAGCAAATAAAATAAAAATAAAATAAAAAAATACAAACAACATGAGTAATAAAAATAAGCAACTTAAAAACTATGAGACTACGCAATTAATTTTACCTTATTAACCGATCAGAATCGCAGTGGATGAATTTATCACATCTTCCAAGCAAATTATTTCAATTCCCACAGGTTTAGTGGCAAGATTAGGACTGAGAAATTTCTTGTCTCCGCTTGTTCCACTAAGAGAATTTCCAATTTTCAAAAATGGAAGTTTTCCTGACAACATGTCTAAGAGACAGATTTGTGTTTTTTTCCAGTTCTTTCTGAGATTTGTCTTCATCAAACATATTAGTAAGAATTATGGCTTGAGTTTTTTTATTCCGCCAAACGAACTGTCTTGAGGTGGTGGTGGAATATGATCTTTGAAATACCGACACTAATGCAGAATAGCGCGCAAGAGATAACATCACTAAATTACGTATAAAAAGCATTACATTTCACGGAAATACACGAAGACTTTGAGACGAATAGGAATAGGGTTAGGGTAAGAGTTAGAATTAGGTTTAGTGTTAGGGTTAGGCTCATTTGATTTTCCGTAATCTAAGGCTATTCATATGTAAAATGTGATTCTAATGATATCATCTCTTGCGCGCTATTCTGCATTTGTACCGAAATATCTTCATGTCTAGATTTTGTCAATAATTTTTGGCAAGTTGTGAACTGGTCTTATCAAAGATCCGATTTGGATTATCGTTATAATCTTCACTGTTCTCTGGTGAATTAATTGACAGGATTTTGAGTAAAGTTTTTCTCGACTTTTGTGTCTGCTTTAAAGAAGAACCAAGAGTAACGTTAAATGAAGTTAGAAAAGATGGCGGAAATATGGAAGTTCATTATGTGACGCTATTTTGATGTCATAAAATAAAATGACATCACCTCGCTTTTGAACTACTACTACTACTACTACTATACTACTGCTGCTGCTGCTGCTGCTACTGCTACTGCTACTACTACTTATCTAAAGTCTCCTACCAAACGTTTAAATGAACTTAATTTGAATTATATTTTCGTATCTCGTTCCGTCGTGGCATAATGGTTAGCAAGCTACTCTCGCAGATCTATTACTACTAAGAAGCGAGTCCGATCCTCGCTGGATGTCCCATGTTTGTGACCTTTTGCCAAATCCTACCCTTAGGTTAAATGATTTTTTTCACATCATCAGCTAAGACCTGAATTTTGAAATTTCAATTGGTTGAAAGGCTAGTGTAGAATCAGAGTGGCCCACAAATATTTTTTTACAGAATCTTCTCAAAAGAATTTCTCAGATTTTGAATTCAGTGTTTTCCATTTTCGTAGGCTGGGGGGTAAATTACTTAGCCTGGGCTTGGTTTTTGGTGGATGAGCTGTCGCCCTAGTAGCAGATCCACCCTCTCCACATAGCAGCTGTTGTCCAAAGGATAGGTAAGCGCTTATGCAGTTTGGCAACGACGGTGCCGCAGGAGTTGCTGGGAAGTGCTGTGATTTAGCACCACCCACCTTAGGGACTCCAGCTCCTGATTTCTTTTCGGGGTTTACTCCCTTAGCCTTTCCTTGGGTTAAGGTGAAGCCGCAAGGAAACGGTGGTTTTACGAGACTTTTCCCTGTCTTAGAAGAGTTGACGGTCAAGGCCAAACATATATATATATATATATATATATATATATATATATATATATATATATATATATATAAAGAAATATATTGTCGGATTTAATTTCCATATTTACTCCCATATATATATATATATATATATATATATATATCTTATTATAATGGAGATTGTGTGTTTTTCTGTCTGTAACCGAAACTATATTCCTACTCAAGTCACAATTCTCTTAGTTATTGACATCACATTCTCCATGATTTTATTTTTATCTAAACCTCAATTATTAATAAAATTGTCTTACATTATTAATACTGTTAACTATGTCTACATACTAACAACATGCAATTATATTTATATATACAACAATAGCGCTTTACAGTTTGAACGGGAAGGCTAATTTGCATATTAATATAAAAAATCGAATTTAATAAATATGTGCTTAGTATTATTGATTTCTAACTGTTTGGTTTTATTTTAATGAATATAAGCAAAAATCTCTTCAATGAATCTTAAATGAAATCCATTAATAAGATAAAATAACTGTCATTTTATTCTTTACTTCCTCTTATAACTAAATACTTAAATTAGAAAAAATAACAATGAAAGACGAGAGTGATGGAAGAGTAAGTTTCAGTTGTTCTATTTTTCATTATACTCCCTCTGTTTCAAATTTTTATTATACTCCCTCTGTTTCAAATCTTTTTATCTGTATTCTTATTTAGTTTCATTAGCCTTTCTAATTTAATACAATATTTTATTACATTAAAACTTAAATACTTGCACCCGGAAGGTGCATATATTTGCTAGTATTCATAATAGCCAAATGACAGTTTAAGTTTTTCTTTCTTATTAAAAATGTAAATATTACTCTGTATATAATTAAATTATTAATTATCATACATTGAGGTTTCTTAGGGATTTATATAAATCCTTGTATAAACCTATAAGTGTGCATCAACATCTGTATGCATTGTGGATGTACAGGAGATATTAAGGATCCCAAATAGGATTATCCCCAACATACCAGTCAATTGGGTACTTTTACTTTTATATATATATATATATATATATATATATATATATATATATAGTAAATATGGAAATTAAATCCGACAATATAAAGAAAATTTGAAAAAACAAGTATTCCGAAATTGGGATGAATTTAATAATCGATGTTTAAAACATTTCGGTTACATTGAACCTTCATCAGGATGTCTCTTGGGGTGAAGAAAATGATGGATGTTTTTATATGTGACAGGAGATGAAAATCTTTTTAGTTATGTAACTGTATTTGATCAGCGTTTTATTTTTGAAAGGCAAGTCGCGATCTACCCACGCGAAGGTGTCATGACGCGTGACGCCACTCGAAGAAATGCAAAAGACGAGAAAAAGTATTAATGGACTGATTATTTTTAAGAGAACATAGGGAAACAAAGTGGGAATGATAACTAAATGAATAATTAAATGAAGTCTGGTATTTAGTAATTATCTAACACTATTTAACTAGAAACGGAGATATAATAAATAATACATGTCGGTTATTAAGGGAACATAAGGGAATGATAACTAAATAAATAATTAAATGAAGCCTGGTATTTTGTAATTATTTAACACTATTTTAGCTAAAAACGGAGATATATTGAAAAAACTATGTCGATTATTAAGGGAGGGCAAATGCGAAATTGCACAGGCTTCAAAAATCTGTCGTTTCATTCCCACTTTGTTTCCCTATGTTCTCTTAAAAATAATCAGTCCATTAATACTTTTTCTCGTCTTTTGCATTTCTTCGAGTGGCGTCACGCGTCATGACACCTTCGCGTGAGTGGATCGCGACTTGCCTTTCAAAAATGAAACGCTGATCAAATACAGTTACATAACTAAAAAGATTTTCATCTCCTGTCACATATAAAAACATCCATCATTTTCTTCACCCCAAGAGACATCCTGATGAAGGTTCAATGTAACCGAAATGTTTTAAACATCGATTATTAAATTCATCCCATTTTCGGAACACTTGTTTTTTTTCAAATTTTCTTTATATATATATATATATATATATATATATATATATATATATATATTACGAATCTTTGCTAATCCACAAAGTAAACAAATTTACTTCTGGGTTAATAAAAATCGACTTAAAAAGTGCTCAATAAATTACGTAGGGTGGGTGGCACACCCGCGTACTTAAGAATGGGTACAACCCGGATACAAATAAAAGTAGATGGCTGGAATAAGAAATAATTCCCTGAAGAATTGCTACGGCAAGAAACTGCAGTTGGAATATTTTATAACATTCGTTTTTAAAAACGTATATATATATATATATATATATATATATATATATATATATATATTATAAAAAAGATTCTTTATGTATGTCTGTATGTATTTGTGTCTATACAATGAGCGAGTGCACATGCTTTCATGAACGAAAATTGGTGGGAAAGGAAAAAGCAAAGCTCAATAAAATCAACACCCTATTTTTGTTGTAGAGGGAACTAAAAATCTTTTAACCTTCATTTTTTATCAGCTGCCTAAAAATATAAGTGCATGAATCAACGATATATTTTTAAAAAGTAATTTTAAAATGTTTAAAGAATAAAACTTAATACAGGATAAAACATAAAAAAAGCAAATAAAATAAAAATAAAATAAAAAATACAAAGAAAACGAATAATAAATATAAACAACTTAAAAACTATGAGACTACGCGATTATATTTTACCTTATTAACCGATCCAGGAATCGCAGTGGATGTATTTCTCGCATCTTTCAAGCAAATTATTTCAATTCCCACAAGTTAAGTGGCAAGATTAGAATTGAGAAATTTCTTGTCTCCGTTTGTTCCAGTAAGAGAATTTCCAATTGTCAAGAATTGAAGTGTTCCTCAGAATATATCCAAGAGACAAATTTGTGTTCTTTCCAATTCTTTCCGAAATTTGTCTTCATCAAACATATTGGTAAGAATTATGGCTTGATTTTTTTATTCGGCCAAACGAACTCTCTTAGGGGATGGTGGAATATGATCTTTGAAATACCGGCACTAATGCAGAATAGCGCGCCAAGAGATAATATCATTAGATTACGTATAAAAAGCATTACATTTCATTTCATTTCACGGAAATACCTGAAACCTTTGAGATGCTAGGATTAGGGTTAGGGTAATGGTTAGAGTTAGTTTTAGGGTTACAGTTAGTGTTACGGTCAGTGTTAGGGTCAGGGTCTGGGTTATTATTCGGGAGTTTCCATAATCTAAGTCTATTAGATCGATCTAAAGACTTGTCTCATACTGCATTTTTACCGAAATATCTGGATTTTTGATTTTGAGGAATGTTTTCTCGACTTTTGTCTCGGATTTATAAAAAAATATCAAGAGTAACGTTGAATTCAAAAGATTTGATTCAACGACGCAAGTTAGAAATGATGGCGGAAATATAAAAGTTTTTGCACGTTCATTATGTGACGCTATTTTGATGTCATAAAATAAAATGACATCACCTCACTTTTTTACAACATTAATAATAATAATACTAATACTAAACTACTACTACTGCTGCTGCTGCTTATCTATAGTCTCCTACCAAACATTTAAATGAACATAATTTGAATAATATTTTCGCATCACGCCCCGTCGTGGTGTAATGGCTAGAAAGCTAGTCTCGCAGATCGGTTACTATTGAGAGTCGAGTTCGATCCTCGCTGAAACCCCCCATACTTGTAATTTGTGCCAAATCCTACCCGTAGGCTAGATAAAAAAAAATCACGGCCACATCGTCATCGTGAGACTCCATCATCGCATCCTCTGTCGTTAGAGGCCCCGTTCCAACCACTGACATAGTCCTTGACTCACTCTCGGACGACGTATCACTGTCTTCGTCTTCCTCAAACGCAGTTGGTCTATAGCGTCTGCGAAGATCCTTTATATGCCGCGGCACACTATCGACTAGAACAGTCTGAGGGCTGACTATTCGACCAACTTGTCCTTTGCCGAATTTAGTAGTGCAACGACTGTTCGGGGCTTTAACCCAAACTAGATCTCTTTCTTGATATGGATTGTCCATGACTCCAGGGGATGGCGTTATCTCATCTAGCCCTTTTATACTCTGTTCATACTGGTAAATTCCACTAGATGGCGCAGTCAATTATGTTAAACCATCCTTTGGTGTTACATTGTACCAGTACACAGCCTCTTGAATAGTACACTATATTCTGGTCGCAATTCTTTTAATGGTGTGATGGCAGCATTCCGCTATACCATTACCCTCTGGAACATAGGCACATCGATATCGCATTCGCATGCCCCATTCACCTGCAAAGGTCTGGAACTCGTGGCCACAAAAGGGTGTTTATATTTCCACTGGTGGACCGCGTTCACAGAAGACTGATCTCAACTGTCGTATGACGGTAGATGCATCTTGGCAAGCCAGTGGACGCCATATGGTGAACCGCGTTGAGCTGCAATCTGTCAGTATCACAAAATGAATGCCATTGTAATGGGTTATGTCCATACCCAACCTGTACCAATTACCCTGCACTTCAAGCTTCCCTTGTTTCCAACAAACTGGCGCTGGTTCTACTGTCTGACACTCCTCGCAAGCGTGTATGGCCGATTTATCGGCCGCTCTAGTAATTGAGGGACATACTCTCCGAACGAATATATTTTTGTCCACTCTGGCAATGCATGGCTCGGATACGACCAGGTGCCAGTTGCTCAGTTACGACCGCACATAACATCGGAGAAGAGTCAAATCCTTGCTTCAGCCATGCCACCACATCATCCTCACCAGGAAAACGGCCTTATTACGTCACGGCTAAGTCGAATTTTTGCCATTGTATAAAACGCCGAAATAGCTTGTCTCTAACACTCTTTGCTCGTTCTCGTCTATCGACTGAATCCAGTTTCACGCCTCCCTCTCAGAGAAGCAGACGTTTTATTTCTAACTTCTACCCACAATGCCTCAGGCGCTTCTATAAAGAGGCTTCTCCTTCTCCACTCTAACTTTTTGACGTTGCATGCCTGCCTACACCCACTCCTCTTTCACCGTTCAGATTAATTTATTTATCGACGCTTAAACGTTTCGGTTTATTTAAACCTTCATCAGGATAGATTATGGCGTGAAGAAATTGATGGATGTTTTGTAGATGACAGGAGTTAGAAAAATCTTTAAAAAATCTAAAAAGATTTTTCTAACTCCTGTCATCTACAAAACATCCATCAATTTCTTCACCCCATAATCTATCCTGATGAAGGTTTAAATAAACCGAAACGTTTAAGCGTCGATAAATAAATTCATCTTATTTTTGGAACACTTTGTTTTCCGAATTTCTTAATATATATATACTGAGGAAGCCATAGTCTCTATTAATGTGTGTCTGTGTGTCACGAGTCTGTAAGACGGAGAAAAAGAATGACGCCTTCCGTGAGTAACTTTAAGTGCAGACGATATGATTTCATAAACACGCAGCTCATGATCTGACCTAATGGAACAACTTCCGGTCAAAGATGTTTTTGTTTTTTTCTCAAACGTCAATTTTATACTAAATATTCAGAAACTCGTCCCTGTTCTCTTTCTCTTTAAAAAGATACTAATTTTTTCCCCATTCTATCTCTCATTCCTTACACCTTCCCTCTAACACACCCACGCACTCATAGACATTCAAATTTACAAATCTAAGCTTTTTTTTTTAATTTGTTTTTCTCACCTCCTATCATCTGACAAGAATCAGGCGACGTCCATTGACACGATTCATTAAAGGGAGATAATTCAATGAACATAACAACTTAGAAGACCAACACGCGAGCATTGTAATAAAAATAAAAATAAAGAAATAAAACATTTGGAATCAATTAATCTTACACAATAAATGTGTTTCTTGCACAGATTAACCGCCTACATAACTGTAAACGCCTGCAACCATGCAGACAAACACGCTTTGTCCAGAAGACACCTTTGAAAGCCGTAATAACTTTTGGAAAGTCAGATACCTCAGACGAAAAGACAGAGAAATATTTTTTTCTAAAGAGAATCGTGTATATAAACACATAGGCGCCTGCACGCACCTTGTAGTAATACCATAATGTCATAGCTCAATCAGTTTTTTTTATAACGACTACATTTAATAATATTACGCATCTTCTTATCTTATCTTATAAATCAATTTTATTCGGAAAGATATTATTTTTTCTTAGGTATGGGTTGACTTTCTCTTTTCTTAAGTATAACATCAAATTTGATCTAAAAAGAAATATTTTTTTACAATTAAAATATTTGTTCAGACTACAGAAACGAGACCTCTAAAAAAGAAAGAAATTTGTTCTCACATGGGGTGGTAGTACAGGTTAGGGTTCCATTTGTGGTTTAGATTGATTTTTTTTAAATAGGTTTTAAAAACAATCTGAATAATAATAAAAAATAAAATAAATAAATGTAATAAGTAATTGAGAGTTACCTCCCTTAGTTTATGATTACCTCCCCTTTAGTGAACTCTCTATGGAATACTAGACTATATAAACTCTCAATAAGTGTACCAATTATTCTAAGTAGAATACTAGACTATATAAACTCTCAATAAGTGTACCAATTATTCTAAGCAGAATAAAGCTTTCCAAAGTGCATTGGTGTTATCGTTTGTCATTACAATAAATCTCTTACATATTCACTTTAATTTCAGAACATAAAATGGTTTATTACTTTCGTAAAAAGTTGAGTTTATTGACAAAGAGTCTACAGAAATAAACATTAATCCATGTGGCTGCAAGAAGTAACCGATCATATAAATCTTCCAAAATTAAAGAAAGTACAGTATTCACGTCGCTTTATTGCTTAATTAGAAGCCGATACTCAGCATCTCCTGGGTAGAGGGAGTTAAAAATAATCACTGATGTATTAATTTGCTTACTTTGAAAATTTACATTTTTTCAAAACTGGGACGAATCGATGATGACGATGATGATGATGATGATGATGATGGTCTTGCCAACATAGAGGACTGTGTAGAGGTCACAATCCAAGGACTCGAAGAATACACAAAGAAGAGTATAAAAAAAGATTAAATATGGCAGCCAATAACAGCAGATGTGTTATATACTGGACCCGTCAAGGAACACGGAACACTTGTATTTATAAAAAGCATAAGATTATATCTATTTTCTATCTTTTCATTTTCCTTGATCTTCACCCTATGATCTGCTAGAACTACAAACTCTACCAGTTGACAAGTTCTTTTCTTCTTCTTTTTTTTTTGTTCATCAGTACTAGGTCTGGTTTCCTGGCTGGGATAAGGTGATCCGTGTTTATCTCAAAGTGGATCACCTTCCCAACTCAGTCGTGCCTAGCTTTGAATTCCCGTTGTGCTAGTTTTCCCGTTCGGTTGATACATAGTTTATGGTCTCATTTCTGCCACCACTCAGTCTATATTTAATGTTTGTTGTGTCTTATTAATTTTTGCTTTGATATAATTTGTTCTTATGGTATTATTTTGTGCAGCAATTATTAGCGATTCAGTTTCTCTCTTGAGGTTTCCTATTCTTAAGCAGCTTCAAGTCTTTTCATACGCAGCCTTTAATTATTATTATTATTATTATTATTATTATTATTAGCAAAATAAAAAACGGCCTCTAGGCGATGTAAAAATGAATTTTTGAGGGTGTGGGATTTAAAAATTAATTGTCAGAGAGTTTGTACCCTAAGCAAGTAAGATAATCAAATTCATTAAAGGAGTAAAAAATAAAACAATTTGAAATGGAAACTTTGTTCCGATAACTTAAATATATATTAAAATAAAACAATATATATAAATATATAATACCGGGCATATATTTATTAAAACTTGTTTTAAAAAAAAACAATGAGTATCGTCTAATGTTGCATGCTCAAATTTTGGGTGTATTTATTCAATGTTATGACGATTTTGTATCATGTGACGTAAACAGTGACGTAGTTTTTGTTACAGACAAATAGAGCGAATCTCCATTATTAATAGATTATTATTTAATATCAGTTTTACTTTTGCTTACTTGTTATACTTCACCGGGTCTTTAACCAATATCTAGAGTGAGAAAAGATACATTCTATGTTCCAACCATACTTTCGAGTGTTATTTTTCCAATCACATTCATAGCACTCTTCTAAGAGATGATCACTTTCAGAGACTGCATTTTTCTTTCCTATTTCATATGACGCTGAGACTGCCAGGTATATTGTAAATGTATTTATTTTCTTGCTTTCTTAATAGTACCCAGGTCTCCCACTATTACTGGCACGACAGTAGTTTTGAGGTGCCATATTAATATTTACTTATTTTATTATAAACTTTGGTATGTTATTATCTGTTGGCACGGACATATCAATTACACGGTTGTTTTTTGTTGGTTTTTTTTTTGGTTTTTTTGTTGGTCTGTTTTCTCGGGCTGGTTTCTCTTTCTGTCTGGGCTGGGTATCTGTGAATTCTTATTTTAATCAATCAACAAGACTTTGTTGTTTTTCTTTAAGTCTTTTTTTAAGAATAAATCCCAACCCAGGACCGCGCAGTGAGAGTGACTTCTCGAGAGCCGACGACGGTGTCTTCTCTCAGCTAGTAACTGGTCGCAACTGAACTAAACTAAAACTAATTTCTCGCGCCTCTATTGGCGCGTTTGCGGAAAGGTTTAGTAAAGGTTATTACCTGCCAATAACGCTAACGGTAACAGCTAAGTAATTTTCTACTCAACCCCCGTTATTTTGAATCTAACGAACTCTGATTAAAATATCTGATCTATTTTCTTTATTTCATACATTGCAATTTTTTACACCACATTTTATACTGAGAGACAGCAAGTTTCGGACCATATGACCTTTAGGCACCCCTTTTTGATCTCGATTAAGAAAGGACATGTTTATCATTTACACCGTCAATATCCGGTTGTTTTAACAGACGATTTTTAGATGTTTTTAAATTATAAAACTAACCCATAACCCTAACCCTAACCCTAACCCCTAACTCTAACCCCTAACAAACAACCGGATATTGACAGTGTAAATAAAAAACATGTCCTTTCTTAATCGAGATCAAAAAGGGTGCCTAAAGGTAATATAGTCCCAAATTTCTTCTGTACTCCTGTTCAACAAGTCTCTTCTACTAATCTTTCTAATATATCCCACAAAGCAACAACTGTATGATGGCTTTGCCTTGTATCTCATTTACATTTTGTTTATACATGTTTACTAACCCTTTCGAACGAGTAGTATGTGACACAATGGTCAGTTTTTTAAGCGGAGTTTAACAGGCTTTTAATTAAGATTTTTCCTTCTCTTAAACTGTTTGCATAACGAAGGTTAAAGTGCCCAGTCTGCCCTACTATTTACACATAGCTCTAGGGAGAGTAGTTGGATGCATAACTTTACCAAGTGTATTAGCTCTATGTGTAACGTATATATCCTCATCCAGGATTTGAACTTGTCTCGCCGTCTTATTTCTCCGACCGTAACCATTACACCTCGTGCCTCCATTATTATATTATATACCTGAGCTCGAAAGCCATTTAAAAGATTGTACCACAATTCCATCATAAATTTGCTGACATGAATTTTTCCATAATACTGTCAGCTTCAAAACAATATAATTTTTTCAACAAAAAATAATAGAAACATTTCAAATATGTGTGTTTGCCCCAAAAAGGGCCGGTTTAGCTCAGTCGGTAGAGTGTCTGACAAGCAACCACAGGGTTCTTGGCTCGATACCGGCCCCTCGCTAACTCAGCATATGTGTAGCAGAAAGATTTGTGCAGTAAAGTAAGGAGCTGATAGTAGGTGTGCCGCTCCGTCTCAGACTTAAAAACGGTCTAGCGCTAGTGAAAAGGGGATGGACTCCCTCGCTATCTGGCTGATACCGACTTAAGTCTACCTCGATAATTTACTTTACATGTCCTGTAATACTAACAATTATAAAAATAGCCAACATGGTAGCTTGAAAACAATGGCATTTGAAATTAAACCCTGGCCATAAAAATGCCTTTTTATAATTTTTAAAGTGTATTTATTTTAGTCATGGAGTCCGAGGGTGCCAACTACAATTGTCTTATAAACAACACACACACACACACACAACACACACATACACACCACAACGTATT
>CM042165.1:80760255-80786928 GCA_023376005.1 Doryteuthis pealeii
ACTAATTCTGAAACGTTAATAGTTAATAATAACTGAATTAGCGCGGGTGCATATATTCAATGTCTTCAAGCTAAACATCCGAGGAAAAGTTCAATCCGCCGACGTCTTGAATGTTACATTTCGACCCTATAGGTCTCCAGCAAGCGTATAGACATGCGGAGACCGTCCGGTGTGGACGAAACCTTTATAAATTGAACATATATGCCCATCCCGCCTTAAATTCTAATATTAACTAAATAAAACTTCTGGCAAGAATAGGTAATGACATTTAATTAAGCAAACCTGATTCTCCAAAAATCTGATCGGTTTAAGCCAATATCAAAAAATAAACCACCATTTTCGTTTGTTTACTTAACCTCATATTATATATATAACCCTTATTATATACTTAGTACGCTACTCTACATCTACATACTATCCCAGCCTGGAATACTCATATAAACACAGTAACTATTTCCCCTAATCTGTTGACAGCAATCTGTACGAACATGATGTTATAAAAATAATTAAAATCGGAAGGCATACACATGACGTACAAAAAAATCTTAAAGACCAAAAAGATGTTTATCGTTCTAATCGATTTCAACACGAAGCTTATCTTCAGAGACGGACGGATTTTCAGAAATGACGTGCTATATGTTTTCTGTTATCCTTCTTAATATACTTTGACCTCAGTGGTGTATATCTTCTCTTTTAATCTTCCTTGCTTCACCTAGCTCCTTTTTTTTACCTATCGTTCCGTTTTCTTCTCCTCTCACTACCTTTATTGTATAATAGGGCGGACATGTTCCCACCACAGGCTCCGAGATGGCGTGAGCACAATCAAAAAACCTCGTATTTTCTTACTTCTCTCTCTTCTATTCTTCATGTCAGCTTCGTTTCTTAAGATAGTGTTTGAGATACAAAGGTGACCATTCGTGTTTAACAGATTTGCAATGTCGCAATTCTGAGATGAGCAATGCCTTATTATGACCTTTCTAGCAACGGTTGCCATGTTTCGTGCGTGAGCGTGTCATAATTTCAAAAACCAAAACGGGTTTGAACAAATGAAAAAAACCGGTTAAAGAACAATTTTTTTTTTTTTTTAACATACTTAAGCTTTTTGTTCGCTTTCACCTTCATTCTTATTCTCTCCCTTCTCTTCTTTTTTTTGTGTTATTTCTCTTCTTTTTCTTTTTTTTTTTTCTATTATATATATACCTATATAGGTTGAAAAGGAAAAAATATAAGGAAAGAAAAATGCTTGAATGGACTAGGATTGATTTTATTTTATTTTTACCTTTACTCACACGTGTTGCAACGGCCAGAGTTTATCCATTATTACTATCTATTATTATCTTAAATAGTAAATCAAATACATACTAGAGCATTTGATTGACCAATTCAGCCAGTAGTTGCGAACATGTCTATAAATACAAGTTTCAATTTTCAGCACACTTTATATACAGAAAAAAGCGCGTGGTGTAATGGTTAAAGTCATAGGAAATGGACTCGTGACCCCGAGTTCAATTCCTGGACGTGGTTATTGCATTCACTTAGCGCTAATACCCTTGGGAAAGGTATGAATTCTACCCTCTTCCAGCTATGGTAGATAGTATGGCAGATTGGGCTCTTTAACCTTAGTTAGGCAACCAGTCTAGGAGAAGGAAAACTCTGAATTCAAACCTGTTAAACCGCTTAAGAAATTGACCTTGTGTCACATCTGCGTGCGGAGGAGGTCAATCTAAGCGAAGTTTAACAGGTTTGAATTCAGAGTTTTCCTCTCCTAGACTGGTTGCCTAAACTAAGGTTAAAGAGCACAATCTGCCCTACTATCTACCCATAGCTGGAGAGGTAGAATTCATACCTTCCCCAAGGGTATTAAGCGCTAAGTGAAGTTATACATATATATATATATATATCTATATATTATATATATATATATATATAAAATTAATCCATCAGAAACAGATCAATTATTCATACTAACCTAGGACATTTACACTATATGACGTGGATATGGCTAGAAGAGGAAACCTGAAAGAAATAAATTTAATCTTTTAATAGAAGCAAATATAATGCCGTAGAAAACAATTATGCCAAATTCAAAAATTGATGATATGCAGAAAATTGGTGTAGGTTATGTGGGTCCTATTCTAGTTTAGTCAGTAGAACCATCCGCCCAGAAATCGCAAGATTCTTGGTTCGATACCGGTTCCCGCCAATCACCGCATGGTAGCATGGATTGGGTAATCTGATCTGTCGGTAAAGTGGGGAGCTTTCCAGTTGGTGTAGTGCAAAAACAATATCCCTGGTCTAGTGCTAGCGGAAAGAGGATAGACTCCTTCGCTGTCCAATGATACCAAATATAGGCCACTCCGACAACTTCTTTACTTTACTTATGTGGTGAAAGGGATGAAAACATTTAATCTCATAATAAGCGAATGCAGCAAACTGGCAAGAAAGGATACCATAGTAGGCATGATTGGGTAGGAAGGGGATCCTCTGAGAATTTTGCAAGAGATTACAACTTGGCTATGCGGACAAATGGTATATGCACAAGCCAGAATCTACCAAAGAATAAGACGCCATAAAATTCTCTATCATTATATATGAAAGTCTATATCCGCATGCGTAGTTTTCGATACATTTTAATGTCTTAATTATATTTTGCTACAAACCGAAACTTCGTAAAGTTATATACCTGTTCTAAAAAAAATGAGACTGTGTCCCGCATGGGAGGTTGACAGAAAACCGAGCAGAAAACCGTCCTGGTCCCACATGGGAGGTTGGTACAGAAAACCGTGTCCCACATGGAAGGTTTGTGCAGAAAACCGTGTCCCACATGGGAGGTGGTGCAGAAACCGTGTCCCACATGGAGAGTAAATGCAGAAAACCGGTCCCACATGGGAGAGTTGGTACAGAAACCGTGTCCCAATGGAGGTTGGTACAGAAAACCGTGTCCCCATGGGAGGTCTGGTGCAGAAAACGTGTCCCACATGGGAGTGTAAAGCAGAAAACCGTGTCCCACATGGAGGTAAATGCGGAAAACCGAGGTCGCCACATGAGCGGTAAAGCCTAACACATGGAACGTGTCTCAGATGGTGAGTAGCTGCCGAATACTGAGCGGCCTGGGCGCCCCTCCTTGTCAACAATACACAAAAAGGAGGTAAAACAGTGAGAAAAGTAGTCGCCACAGCAAAGAGAGCCAGAAGAAGGAGAGACAACAGCAGCCCGATCAAGCATCACTCTTTGTGGTGCAGTCACTGCACCAGAGACTGCCATTCAAAATGGCCTGCTTCAACCACCCGTGCAGATGCAAACTATTGGACACATACGCCATCTTTTTTACATCGTAGGATGCTAACAACCACATTCTGCCTCCGACCGAACCTTCGAACACTTATATACCTGTTCTCCGTGGTGTAATTTAAAGTCATGGGAAATGGACTCGTCGCCCCGAGTTCAAATCCTGATGTGGTATTGCATTTCACTTAGTGCTAATATCACTTGGGAAAGGTATGAATCCTACTCTTTCCATCTATGGATAATACTAGGGCAGACTGGGCTCTTAACCTTGGTTAGGCAACCGGTCTAGGAGAAAAGGAAATCTTTCAAACCTGTTGAACTCCGCTTAAGAAATGACCTTGTGTCAATCCTGCTCGTATGGAGGGGTGGTAAATATATATTATCATGTTCTCACATGAAAAAGAAAATGACCGTGTCCCGCATATCGTTTGTGTGGAGAGGACAAATAGTTTTTTCACCTCAAAGCAGATTCCGTCTTGTGTGCGAACAAGACTGTTCACTTTTTTCTTATAGTTTTATAAGTGTGCACTAGCTCACGTTGTCGGGCATATCCGTGCGCCGTGTGCGTATCCTAAAGAATTGGGGCATATCAAACGAATTCGATTATCGATCGTCTCATTTAATAAAACGCTTTGAATAGCTTTTTGCTATGTTACCTGCTCCCCTTCATTCCAGCAGCATTCACTCCCCTTCTATTCATGCAGTATTCACTCCCCCTCTATTCCAGTAACTTTCACTCACCTCATTGCAATACGCATTATTTTCATTCCGTGCTCTCCTTTTCTGTCTTGTTTATTTTTCCTGCTTATAACGCTTCTTTCTTTTTCTTTCTTTCTTTCTTTCTTTCTTTCTTTCTTTTCTTCCCCTCTGCTACTAACCCTCATTTTCCTTCTTATATATATTCACTCTTTCTTTTTTCTTCCCTTTCTTTCTTTCTTTCTTCTTTCTTTCTTCTCTCTTTCTTTTTCTTTCTTCTCTTTTCTCTTCTTTCTTTTCTTCTTCTTCCTTTTTTTCTTTCTATTTCTTTTTTCTTTCTTTCTTTCTTTCTTTCTTTCTTTCTTCTCTTTCTCTTTCTTTTCTTTCGTTCTCTTTCTTTTTCTTTTCTTTCTTTCTTTCTCTTCTTTTCTTCTTTTTCTTCTTTCTTTTTTTTCTTTCTCTTTCTTTTTTCTTTCTTCTTTCTTTCTTTCTTTCTTCTTTCTTTTTCTTTTTCTTTCTTTTTCTTCTCTTTCTTTCTTTCTTTCTTTCTTTCTTCTTTTTTTTTTCTTTTCTCTTTCTCTTTCTTCTTTCTTTCTCTTTCCTTTCTTTTTTCTTTTTTCTTTCTTTTCCTTCTCTTTCTTTTTCTTTCTCTTTTATTTTTCTCTTTTCTTTTTTTTCTTTTCTCTTTCTTTTTCTCCCTTTCTTTTTTCTTTCTCTTTCTCTTCTTTCTTTTTTTTTCTTCTTTCTTTCTCTTTCTTTCTCTTTTTTCTTCTTTCTTTCTTTTCTTCTTCTTTCTTTATTTCTTTTTCTTCCTTTTTCTTTCTCTTTTCCTTTTTCTCTTTTTCTTTCTTTTTTCTTTCTCTTTCTTTTTTCTTTCTTTCTTTTCTTTTACTTTCTCTTTCTTTTTTCTTTCTTTCTTTTTCTCTTTCTTTCTTTTCTTTATATTTTCTTTCCTTCTTGTTTTCTTTCTCTTAAACACACGTTCTTTCTCTTGTTTATTCATTTTCGCGCTTTCTTTATGCTTGATTTTTCTTTCTTTCTTTCTTTCTCTTTCTTTTTTACACAATGCTCTTTTCCCTTATTTATTTATTTTCTTGGCTTCTTTCTTTATTTCTTTCTTATACCCTCTTCTTTCACATGTTTATTTGCTTCCGTCACACTTTTTTCTTTCTTTTTTCTCTCATTTTTTTACACACACACACTCTATCTCTCTCTTTGTTCCTTAGTTTCCAGTCCCTCTACCTTTCTTTCTGTTCTCTCTCTCTCAGTCTCTTGTTCATTTCTTCTTTCTTTCTTCTTTTCTTCTCTCTCTCTTATTCTTTCTCTTTCTCCCTCTCTCCCTCTCTCTTGTTTATTTACTTACAATTATTTTGTTTGTGCGTTTCTTTCTTTCTTTTTACTGCAGACTATGTTTTCTTTTCTTTCTTTCTTTCTTTCTTTCTTTCTTAACATTTTTTTCTTGTTCATTTACTACCCCAACTCTTTCTTTCTTTCTTTTAAATTCCTCTATTTCTTTCATTTCTTTCTTTTCATTCCTGTCTTTCTTTCTTTCTACGTCGCAATTCCTACATTGTAGACTCTCAGCCTCAGTTCTCATGCTATAAAGTTTATTGATTACGGTGATTGGGGATTGGGAGAGTGTGTAATCATAGAGGTTGATTGGAATTATAGTGATCGAGTTACAATGAAGAAAAATACCATAAGAAGCAGCTCATACGCCAGCAAGCTTCACAGGTAGGGACAAACTCTTAACTGTTTTAACATAGTTAAAACGACAATAACTTTGTAAACTCACATAAAATGGTTGGTCAATGTCCTAGTCCTTCCAGTTTTCAGTATTGGCAAGACAGTCCGGTAATTCACTTTACGTTGTTAAAAATTCCTAGCATAAATTGTGGCGCGCGCATTATCTGAAATGAACTTAATTGTTATTAGAACACATTTATATGACATTTATTGTTAAAAAACATGGTGATGTTTCGGAAACGATTCTAAGATTTGTATATTTCGTACAGACACATTCAAAATGGCTACCGTCTTGTTCAAAGTGAAAGTCATGTGTAAAAATTCCTAACATAAAAATTATCTGAAATTAAATTAATTGTTATTAAGAACACATATGATATTTTTGTGTTAAAACATGCAGTTGTATTGTTTTTTCGAAAAGTTTCTAAGATTTGTTGATTTCGCACGGAGACTTTCAAAAATAGCTACCGGCTTAAGTTCAAAGTGTGTATCTCGCACGATCAAGCTGAAAGTCAAGGAGGTTACTCTTTTAATTGCCTTATTCTAGGAATTTTTAATTCCCGTTCGCGGGATTGTTCGCTATGTACCGCGGCCAGCCTGTGCTACGACGCACAAATGCGACACTCGTGGCAACACGCCCGAACGGATTGGTCTCTTGACTATTGCATCGTGACAGTCCGGTTTCGATTCCTGTCGGAGGGGAGTCGTTAGTATTACATCGCTTGAAGAGATCTATAATAAAGTCGAAATAAGTCTGTACGTGGTTCTGCATAGCGAGCCATCCTTTGCTGGGATTTACTTGTCAAGATTATTTCTTATAATTATCGAATCTTATTCGATACATGCATTTATAATTGCCTTCAGAGGAAATATAAATAATAATTTATTCAACTTGCTTCTATAAAAAAACAAACATTCAAAAATCTTATATTATATATATATATATATATATATATATAATATATTATGTTGTGTGTGTGTGTGTATACAGGAAACAGTTTATGGCTAAAAAATACCCTTAAAGAAACATTCATCGGGGTGATGATGATGATGATGATATGAAGGTGTTTTTTTTTCTCTCTCACCGGTGATGGTGTCTGCAGATTCGACGGAATTCGTCCGGGCAGGTATTGGCAAGATTGCTGGAGAGGTAAATGCCTTGTTGAGAGTGTTGTTCTAGATAGTGGCGGTAAAAAGAGCGTGTTGCTAGTAAAAACCCGGCAAGCGGAAGTCGTAGATGTAATGCAACACTTGCTAGCGCAGAGGTAGACGAGGCAGGTAAGGATTGTGGGTAAGGGAGAAAATCCGGTCAGTTCCAAGTGGCGCATTTGTCTAGACGTACTTGCTTGATCAGAATCGATGCTGCGTGATCACTGATCACGTGATCGTGAGTATTGGTCGGTCGGCCATTTTGTTTCGTTCCCGCCTTTTTTTTTCGGGCTGACATGAACAAAACTTTTTTTCCATTTTCCGTATTTTTCCTTTTTTTTAAATACATATAATATATCTTCAATATATTATATAATATATATATATATATATATATATATATATATATATTATTACGTATATATGCCTAATATATATATACATATAACTATATATATAACGTTATATATATATATATTTATAAGTCATCATCATCATCATGTCGCGCTGTTGGCACGGATATCCATGACAACCTCTCTCCATCCGTCCCTGTCGCTCATCATTCTCGGGAGGTCCTCTATGCAGCATCCTGTAACCGCATAGAGCTGATCAATATACGTCTTTGCTGGTCGGGCCACACTGGCGTGCCCATGTGCTGGCTTCCACAGGAGGACGTCCCTTATGAGTTCGTCCTTGCTTCTCCAGCAGTGTCCCGTGTGTCTTGTCCGTCTTACTCGGATGGTTTGTGTGATGTATATGTAATATATATATATTGATAATATAGTTTGCTGTAGTCATAAATAAATTGTGCTCAATATCAGTAATAGAGCATATATATCTTAATATATTTACATTGATATATTTACATTACGAAAACATATCAGGTGTCGGAGTCCCTAAAGGTGGCGTGATGCTGAAATCCAGTGTTACCCATCAACTCCTCTGACAATACCGTTGCCAAACCGTATTGGTACCTAATCTTTCCTTTGGATCACAGCGGCAGTGTGGAAAGTGGGGAATTTCCTGCATGGGCAACAGCTTATCCTCCATATGAACCCGCCCAGGCTATATAGTTCAAAGAGAGGAAAAAAGAAAGAAAAAAAACTTTGACACTACGCCATCGTCTCTCGTAGACGGAATGATGCCAACCATATATCTCAGGATAATTTTATTTGAAATAATTTCAGTTTTTAGTAATATATACCTATCTCATGGTAGAAACGGCTACCTGGCATCGTTTGGGTAGAAGAGGAGCAATAAGTTAGTCTCACAGATCATTATTACTGAACCACGAGTTGGATCCTTGCAGGATGCCCCATTAAAATCCCTATGGAAAAAAGATCTTGCATTGATCCGTCCTGGTTGGGCGTCAGAAAAAAAGTCCACACACTCTCTGAAAAGAAAAATTAATGTCTCATTTAAAATATTAGATGCAAAAAAATTCCATTCTCTTACTTTTTAAATTTTATCTTTTATTATCTTCAAGATTCTAAATCAAAATCTTCATTATTTTGCTCAAAAAGCAAGATCTGGTGATAGTGAATGTGTATGTATATTTACTTTGTCGTTGTTTTATTTTCGTGGTTTCCTCCGGACATACATACATATAAGCCAATTGCCCTTTTCTTCGTATAGATGAACATTTATACCTCGGCCTTTTTCAGGTGTTCCTTATCTAACCGAGCATAGCAATGACCTAACCCGGGGTATAAAGCGTCTGGAACGTTGTGCTTTACATACCCCCAATAAAGATGTGGATAACAGCCTGAAAAATCAAAATTATATTCTTTATACTTTTGGAGTAGTATTTTCTTTTCTTTCTCTTCATTCTTCTTTTTCTTAAATAATCGCGCTATATCTGCCCACATTTTCTCGCCTTCCTTCCTTCCTTCCTTCCTTCTCTCTTATACCAACACTTCTCTTTCGCCTTCTCCCCTCTCTCTCTCCCAACATTCCTTCCTTTTCTCTTCTACTAATACTTCTTTCTCGCCTTCCTTCCTTCCTTTTCTCTTCTACCAACACTTCTTTTTAGCCTTCCTTCTTTCGTTTTCTCTTTTACCAACACTTCTTTTAGCCTTCCTTACTTCCTTTTCTCTTCTACCAACACTTCTTCTGAGCCTTCCTTTCTTCATTCTCTCTTCTACCAACACTTCTTTTTAGCTTCCTTCTTTCATTCTCTCTTCTACCAACAGTTCTTTTTAGCCTTCCTTCCTTCCTTTTCTCTTTCTACCAACACTTCTTTTTAGCTTTCCTTCTTTATTCTCTCTTCTACCAACAGTTCTTTTTAGCCTTCCTTCCTTCCTTTTCTCTCTACCAACACTTCTTTTTAGCCTTCCTTCTTTCATTCTCTCTTCTACCAACAGTTCTTTTTAGCCTTCCTTCCTTCCTTTTCTCTTCTTACCAACACTTCTTTTTAGCATTCCTTCTTTCATTCTCTCTTTACCAACAGTTCTTTTTAGCCTTCCTTTCCTTCCTTTTCTCTTCTACCAACACTTCTTTTTTAGCCTTCTTCTTTCATTCTCTCTTCTACCAACAGTTCTTTTTAGCCTTCCTTCCTTCCTTTCTCTCTACAACACTTCTTTTTAGCCTTCCTTCTTTCATTCTCTCTTCTACCAACAGTTCTTTTAGCCTTCCTTCCTTCCTTTTCTCTTCTACCAACACATTTTTCTCCAATCCCTTTCCTCCCCCCCTTCCTTCCATCCTACCTTCCTTTCTTCCTTTTCTTTTACCAACACTTCTTTTTCGGATTTCTTCCTTCCTACTTTCCTTCTCTCTTCTACCAACACTTCTTCTCCCTTCCCTTCTTCACTCTTGTACAACATTTCTTTCTCCTCTCTCTCCCTTCCTTCCTTCTCTCTTCTACCGACACTTGTTTCTCCCTCCGTCCCTCCCCTCCTTCCTTCCTTCTCTCTTCTACCAACACTTCTTTCTCCCTTCCCTTCTTCACTCTTGTACAACATTTCTTTCTCCCCTCTCTCCCTTCCTTCCTTCTCTCTTCTACCGACACTTGTTTCTCACCTCCCTCCCTTGTCCCTCCCTCCTTCCCTTCCTCGCTTCCTTCTCTCTTCTACCAACTCTTCCTTCTCACTTCCCTTTCTCCCCAATCCAAAATACAATGCACTCCATACTCATACTGATACATTCAATGAGTGGAGATTCAGACATCGGATTTTATAACGAGATGTTGGGAGAAGATAAATGCTCATTATATAATCCATTTGGCGAACTGAATGAATAAACTAAAACAAAAGATTAAAGAAATCATTGATGAAAAATACGTGTAATGAATGAAAAGACAAATGAAAGAAGGTTTGCAAAGTAAAGAGAAGGAACAGAGAGCGCGAAATGTGTATTGCATCTGTATATTAATACGCTTGTTCCTTAATCTTCCAATCGTTGGAATCTTGCAACAGCCTCTGGTTAAAAATCAGACCGTCCAAGAAGAAATGCAAAAATTTAAATTCTAAATATCTGTTATTGCTTGATATACCGTAGAATTCTTATTTCTTATGAGTGTTGTCAGCTCAGATAAATAATGGACCATTCTGTTCTTATTAAAAAGAAAGAAAAGGAAGAAAAGGTAATATTACTGAGAAGAATATAATAAGAAAGAAAGAAAGAATGAATGAATGAACGAATGAAAGTAGAGGTGTTACATAATTATTAGATTCCTAATACTTATGTACAGTAGTGTAGAACCCAAAATGACTGTTATAAGTTCAGCCGGCGGCCTTGAAGGATTGAATGACAAGGCTTGACCTCAGTCCTGATCCTCCTTCCGGTGGATACCGTGAGAATCGGTGGAGAAAACCCTCTTCCGATTTAGATTAAAAAGAGAGTTTAGTTCAGTATCGACCAAACCACGACGGTGGTAAGTCGTGTTATGCACGCTGCCGACTCAATCTGCGCAGTTAGTCTGGTGGGGATTTCAGAATGAAATATGATCTAAGTAAATCGAAGTCTTGTGTTATTATCTAAAAACTACCAATGACACAGGGATTCTGATAAAGTGAAATCCCCAATGGAAGACCAGACACAAAGTCCCCAAGATGAAGTCCAGACGCTAGAAGAGATGTTAGAAGATGACAATAAGAATAGAAGTAAGAAAGTAAAAAGAAGCTATGCAACAGAGGAAGGATAGTGACAGGGGCAATCGAACATAATGAAAAGAAGGAAAGAAAGAAGAAGTGAGAGAGAGAGAGAGAGAGAGAGAGAGAGAGAAGAGAGAGAGAGAGAGAGAGAGAGAGAGAGAGAGAGAGAGAGGAGAGTTAAATCAAGATTATTATTCCTTTTCCGTGTGGGACTGTTTTGCTATAACACTTAAGTAAACATATAAGTCCTCAGGGTGGCCTATAGTCAGTATCAGCCAGACAACGAGGGAGTCTATCCCCTTTCCACTAGCACTAGACCAAGGAGATTGTTTATGCGTCGGAGGCGGAGCGCTACACCTACCATCAGCTCCTTACTTTACCTCACAGATCCCTGTGCTACTCATACGCTGAGTTGGTGAGGGCCGGTATCGAACTAGGAACCTTATGGTTCCTAGGCGTACGCTCTACCGACTGAGATAAAACGTTGTAATAATTAAATGAGCATATTCTCGTATATCCTCAGGTCCTGCTAGTAAAAAAGGATTATTACTTACAAAACAGAGTAAAGCTTTTAATTATATATATATATATATATATATATATATATATATATATATATATATATATATATCAAAGCTACCCTGTCGGTGAACCTTAGAATAGGCTGACTGTGTCCCCTGCAGAGGGGTATTTAGAAGAGCTTACAATGTACCTTTTCACTAACCAGATGAGAGACCTTTTGGTTTGAGGTTTTTTCCTCCTAATCGGGTGCCATACGAAGGTTAAATATCCCAGTCTGTCCTATTTACCCATAGCTGGAAGGAGAAGAGTTTGGTTCATACCTTTACCTATGTTATATATCATTCTAACACACACGGGTATATAATGGACGAGAGACATAGAGATAGATTAGAGTTGATCGTACTTGGTAACTTCTGCTTACTGCTGGTTCCTGCTGGCTCGTTTAGGTCGTCGGCCATTTTCCCTGTTGATCTTTTGGGCTTCTTTTAAGAATTACCTTCTTCTTTTAAGGATTGCTTTCTTCTTTTAAGGATTGCCTTTTTCTCTTTTTTTTGTCTTTCTCGACATTGCTTTTTGTAACATGTAATTAATACAACAAGACTTGTTTGTTTCTTGATCAAGTTTTATTTACCCAGCCCATGATTTCGTCGCTGGTGAGTTGTGAACCTTAAGAGACAACCTCTCTCCTAGGGCACCGGTTCGCATCTGACTAACTAAACCTTATTCTCACGCATCATAATTTATGGCTGGTTATAAATTATATAACACCAAAGGTATTTGTTGGCACCCTTTCGTCTACGAGAGACGATGGAGTAATGTCCAATTTTTTATGGGAACTACGTAGCCCGGGCGGGTTCCTATGGAGGATGAGCTGTTGCCCAAACAGCAAATTCCCCCTCTTTAGACTGCCTCTGGGATCCAAAGGAAAGGTAAGGAATCAATGCAGTTTGGCGGAGGTAGCGTCGCAGGTGTTGCTGGGTAGCACTGGATGTTAGCATCATACCAACTTAGGGGCTCCGGCTCCGGATTTGTTTTCGGGGTTTACTCCCCTAGCTTTTCCTTGGGATGGATTAAAGCCGCTAGGCTGCAGAGGTTTTGTGTCGGACTTTTCCTTGACTTAGCCCTATGTGAAATGCAGACAGCCGCGTGCAGGATTTGAACTCGTCTTGTCATGTTAATTGTCCACAATCCTGGTGCTCTAGAACTATTCAGGTCCGAAGTCATTACTTATGATGTAGTTCAACAGTCACTCCTTTACCTCCTCAGGCAAGATCTTTGTTGTTCATTTTTATGTAAGTTGAACGTAGGAAATAGGATCAAGATAAGCTATAATTCTAATACAACATTGTTATTGTCATGAACGAATGTTAAGAGTGCAGGTGTAGCGATTTCCCACCCCTGTTGGGATGGACATGAGTCCAAGAGGGTTACCTTCTCTTGCTGCTAGGTGTTCTCCCATAGGTGGCTGCTTTTTTAAACAACAGCCCGGTAAATACTCTCTCTTTTTCTCTCAGTCCGGCAACGACTACACATGGCATAAAGACGTGGTGTCTTTGTCCCTTAAGTGGGTGGCTTTGCGCCCCTCCCCGCCCAGCAAACTATAAGTGACTAATATTCTACATGTAACTCTGTATCACGTCTTTAGGACTTACTCCTCCATCCTTTGTGTATATTTACGTATCCGTTTTTATGTCTATATTGTACCTTGTCATGTCTGTATTTTCTCCACGTGCTCACAAAATAAAGCCTCTGTTTGTTATTATATATAACCTCTTTGTCGGATTAATTCATGTATACATATGTACCCACGTTGGAAGGTTACTTATAATAAGAACATTTTCAACTTTTACAGGCATCTTAATGGCTGATAAGGTCTATGCCTATGCAGACACCGTCGCACCGGCAGCAGCTGAAGGTTAGGTCAGGGTTTGATAGTATTCTCACTCGTATGACTTTATCCTCGAGGGTGGTCCTACGGGTATTTTCAAAGGAAGATGCAACATAGTTAATGGTGTGACGTCAGGCGTCACAGTTCTCAGCAAGAGTAGACCACTGGAGATATAGAAATAACAATAACATTATACGCTTATACTATTCGCGTTGAAACAGACGAAACATAGCAGAGATCAGAAAAGATAAAATGTCTCGTTGTAGGATTAAAAAAGGAAAGAAAATAAAGGTATTAGACAAACAATAAAAAGAAAAAAAAAAGATGGAGGACATTGACCGGCGGCTAAAATCGTCTGTCTTTTATCTGCTTTTATTATTTGGCTAAATAATCATTTGATGATTCTTTTTTTTTTTTATAATGCCGCTTCGTTTGTATTTTTCTCTTGGAAAATAATCCCCCGCCATCCTTCACATCGGAAGCATACTGACGGCTGGACTGAGTGATACGCAACTAATAACACCTTCCGGTTGTTAGGTGCGCAGGCGCAGTTCTACAGCGTTTTACTTGTATTTTCCCTTTTATTTGTTGAGTACGAAGTAGACCGGTTCATGTAATTAGTTTAATGTATATTCTTTATTCGCTCAAAGGATTTGCGCAAGTTAATTCTTTGTGAGATTTCTGGGCTGCGGATGATATAGGACAAATTTTCCCGAGTCAGTATCGAATGAATATTAGTCGACAATTTAATGATTAAAAATAAATAGCATTATTCGCCATTTTCTCCCGTGTAGGTGAATCTGTTTTCTATTGATTTGTAATTCTCACTAAGTATGTATATTGTTCGTATTAGCATGTTTCGCCTGACGTGTACATTTATCTCTGCCAGTCAAATCTGGAAAAATGCGGCTGTATCTTTTAAATTGTCGAATAGAGGTAATGAGCTCCTACCCCAAAATATGAGGTATTTTGGGAATGACGCTAAACTACATAGATGACAACCCCTAACTCTTTTTATACAAGGTGTGTCGAAAAGGTATCGAGATTTTTTGTACTTTTTGACACACCTTGCATTCTGAAAAAATTAACTTTCCATTCATTGTTCATTTCTATCATGGTAAATACGGCTTCAAACCCGACACTTTTATGACACACCTTGTATTCTGAAAAAAATAACGTTCCATTAATTGTTCCTTTCTATCTTGGTAAATACAGTTTTCAAACCCGGCACTTTTATGACACACCTTGTATTTAAAAAAGAATTAACGTTCCATTAATTGTTCATTTCTATTTTGGTAAATACAGCTTCAAACTCGGCACTTTTATGACACACCTTGTATTCTGAAAAAATTAACGTTCCATTCATTGTTCATTTCTGTCTTGGTAAATACAGCTTCAATCTCAATACTTTTTGACACACCTTGTATTCTGAAAAAAATGAAATTTCCATTCATTGTTCCTTTCTATCTTGATAAATACAGCTTCAAACTCGGCACTTTTATAGCACACCTTGTATTCTGAAAAAATTAACTTTCCATTCATTGTTCATTTCTATCTTGGTAAATACAGCTTCAAACTCGGCACTTTTATGACACACCTTGTATTCGGAAAAGATTAACGTTCCATTAATTGTTCATTTCTATCTTGGTAAATACAGCTTCAAACTCGGCACTTTTATGACACACCTTGTATTCGGAAAAAATTAACTTTCCATTCATTGTTCATTTCTATCTTGGTAAATACAGCTTCAAACTCGGCACTTTTATGACACACCTTGTATTCGGAAAAGATTAACGTTCCATTCATTGTTCATTTCTATCTTGGTAAATACAGTTTCAAAGCCGGCACTTTTATGTCACACCTTGTATATGTGTTAGAAGGTGGTAGCTGATGGTCTTGGTGTCCTGGGTATTACGTAAAACTGCATCTAATGGTGATGTTTTGGAGTTCTGGAGAGTATGGGTAACCTTTCATGACAATTACTCTCAAGTCCGCACTGACCCGGAGTGGTAGCAATTGTTAGGGTCCCATCTATGGATTAAATAGAATTAATTTTTAAAAAGTGTGTTTACAAATTAAGTTATAACCCAACAAGGGTTGCTGTGCCATAAAATCTAACCAACCAACCAACCAACCAACCAACCCATAGACTATACAATGCCATAGTTTAAATCTCCGAGATTGTGACTATAAAAAACAACCCCCCCAAAAAAAAACAAAAAAAAAAACGAAATACCTTCGAGATTATAACTGTAAAAAAAAAAAAAACATTCAAAGAGAGAAAAATTTCAACTCCGACCGTAAAAAAAATAAAAAAAATAGTGAAATATATTCTAGTAGCAACCATCTAGTAGCGACCATTTCAAGCGGATTTTTAACAAGATGAATGCAGAGATTTCCTTCTCCTGGACTGGTTGCCTAAATTATTTCAATTCCTACCGTAATTCTTGAAAACTCGTTCAGTTCTTCTAGTATGTCTGTATTATTTTTAACGATAAATATTTATTTGGCTAAGTTTAAACCTCCAAGGTTGTGATGGTAAAAAAAAACGACAAAGATACTTTCACTAAAAATCAAACGCACTTTTGTATACAATAAATAAAAAAAAATGATTTCAACTCCGACCGTAAAGAAAATAGTCAAATAGATTCTAGTAGTGACCACCTCAAGCGGGTCTTTAGCAGGTTTGAATTCAGAGTTTTCCTTTTCCTAGACTGGTAGAACAAAGTTTAAAGAGCCCAGTCTGCCCTACTATTTACCAATAGCCGGAGGGAGAGTAGTTGGATTCATTCCTTCCCCAAGGGTATTAGCACTATCTGAACTGTAGCTTCGTCCAAGATTTGAACTCAGATCGACGAGTCCATTTCCTACAATTCAAACCATTGCACCATGCGCCTCCAACAAAATCTGCGTGTAAATCTTGCTAACTTGTTCTTTCTTCTTCTAAGTCTGTGTTATTTTTTAACGATAGATATTTATTTGGCTAAGCCGTTTCTTGTTTTCTATGCGCGTTCGTATAGCTCCAGAGTAAAAAAAAAAAAAAGAAAAAAAAAAAGATGGCGTGTCGTTCTCAAACCATAACAACTGCCGCCGGTTACAAACTTATTTCCACAATGTTCATATGAGTTCATTTTCATAATCGAAGCCCCTGCGCATGCGCTATTAAATGCCAGCCTTCGTCCTTTCGCGCTGGGTGATTACTCTATTTTGCGCCGGCGTAATTGTACGTCAGTTGTGAAGGTGTGCTTCGGCTGTATATGTCGTTATGCGACCAGCCTCTCTTCGCCTGTGTTTGAGGAGTGAGTGTAGCTGGTGTGTGTGTGTCCGTTGTGACGCCGGCTTCCATTCGCCCGCGGGAGTTGATTCATGGATGAAAGCAAAGTAAGAGAAAATATGGAAGAATTGGCAAATGATTTCAACAATCATGCAAGATGGACGGGAACAGACTGGAAGAGAACAGGTGAACTTGCAGCGCCTCGGGATTCATGATGGCTGATTCGACGAAGGAGAACGAATGCGGGTTGCCGGAGGTGAGGATAAATGAGAAACAGAAGGGTAGAAGTGAGAGGATGAAGGACAGGAGAGTTAGGTGGGTTGAAGATTGGGAGTAAAGGTAAAAGGATACAATTCATTATAAAGAGAAAAAAAATGGACGAGGAAAAAATGAGAGAAATTGAGAATAGGAATATTAAGAGAGTGTGGGAAGAGGAGAAAGAAGGGAAAACGAGGTGGGGGGAGGAAGAGAAAGGAAGGTGAGAGAATAGAGTAGAGAATGAGAGGGGGAGAGAGGAGAGAATGCAAAGGAGTAGAATGATAAGAGTTAAGGAAGAAGAAAGAAAGAAGAGAAGGACGAATCAAGATGAGTGGGGGGTGTTGAAGAAAGGAAACGAGAGGAGGTGGACATGTAAAACAGAAGGGGAAGAGAAGAAGAAGGAAAAAAAGATAAATGAGAAACAGAAGGGTAGAAGTGAGAGGATGAAGGAGAGGAGTTAGGGGGTGGAGATTGGGAGCAAGAAGAAAGGATACAATTCATTATAAAGAGATAGAATAGACGAGGAAAAAATAAGAGAAGTTGAGAATAGGAATATTAAGAGAGTGCGGGGAAGAGGAGAAAGAAGAAAAACGTGGTGGGAGGGGAGAGACATTTTTTTTTGTTTTGTTTTGTTTTACGGCATATCAACCTCAGTGGGTTATTTAATGACGAAAAGTTTTGAAATAAATCAATTCTTAATGGATAATACATTTTTTTAATAAATACATTTTTCTATTTAACCCATAGATGGGACCCTAACAGGTACTACCACTCCGGACCAGAGTGGACCAGGGAGCAATGGTGGTGAAGGAGTGCTCCACATTCCCCAACCCTCCAAAACTGGAACCTCACCATCAGATAGAGTTTAACGTCATTCCCAGGAGATGTAGACCTGCAGCCACCGCCTTCTAGCACCCATATGATAAAAAGGGGTTGGGGCTTGCCATAAGGGCAATAGGGTTGGGAAAATAATATAGGTGCTAGGGCTTGACGTGACCAGCCGATTGATCGGAGGGGGCCTCTCCGACCGCCCGTCTAGCCCAAGATAGGGCCAAAGCGGAGTATTGCATGTCATGAACTGCTCAGCCACCTGGGTTCTATCCTTAAGCATCACGGGTCGCCACCCACGGTCAACAGGTGGCCCCATTTGCGGGGGGGGGGTGTCTTACCCCTCTGCAGAGGTGCAGTCGGTGCATTCTAACGCCCCAGCTGACAGGGTGGGCTAAAGATGAACAGAAGAAAAATAGAAGTAACAAGTAAAAAGAAGAGTATACAACAATTCAAGGCTCTACCAAGCATTAAATCACTTGATCTTTACAGATTAATCCTTCCCCTGAACCATCAGAAGAATCTGAGCTTTATTATTATTACTAGCAAATATATGCACCCTACGGCTGCAAGTATTTAAGTTTAAATGTAATGAAATATTAAATTAAATCAGAAAGGCAAATGAAACTAATTAAGAATTCAAATAAAAAGATTTGAAACGGGGGGGGGGGTATAATCGTAAAATAGAACAACTGAAACTTACTCTTTCATCACTTCCGTTTTTCAATGCTAAATTTTCCTAATTTAACTATTTAGTTAAAATAGGAAGTAAAGAATAAAATTACAGTTATTTCTTCTTGTTAATGAATTTCTTTTAGGATTTATTGAAGAGATTTTTACTCATATTCATTAAGATAAAACCAAACAATTAGAAATCAATAATACCAAGCACATTTTTATTAAAATCAGTTTTTTTAATATCAATATGCAAATTAGCTTTACGTTTACACTGAAAACTGGTATTTGTTGTATATATAAATACAATTGCATGTTATTAGTATTTAGGTAAGGCCAACAGTATTAATAATGTCAAACAGTTTTATTATTAATTGAGGTTTAAATAGAAATAGAATCATGGAGAATGTGAAATAAATAACTAAGGGAATTGTGTCTTGAGTTGTAATATAGTTTCGGTTACAGACAGAAAAACACACAATCTCCATTATAATAAGATTATTAAAAATCGACAATACTTTTGATAGACGGCCATACTTTTAGCTAAATATTCCTTGTTATATAAAACCATGTTATAAATAGAATGAATTAAGAGTTTAGAATGATTTCCTCCTTTTTTGAGGCCTGATTAGTCTTATTAATAGGAAAATTATAGGAATAAAAAAACTGACGAGAAATAATGCATATTCGCCGGGCTGTCATTTTCGCTAACGCACAGACCATTTGAGATGCTAAAATAAATAATTTAATCGTTACATAAAGATTATATTCGTCAGTTTATGACTTTGAAGGCCATATTCACTGAGTGGCTGTCTTAGTTTAATGAGAGAGAGAGAGAGAGAGAGAGAGAGAGAGAGAGAGAGAGAGAGAGAAGAGAGAGAGAGAGAGAGAATGATATGGAAAGGGAGTGACATAGGGAAAGAGAGAGACAGACCGACAGACAGACAGACAGACAGAAAGACACAGAGACAGAGAAAGAGAGAGGATAGGGAAAAGGAAATAAATATAGAAAAAGAGAATGATATGGAAAGGGAATGACAGAGAGAGAGAGAGAGAAGAGAGAGAGAGAGAGAGAAGAGAGAGAGAGAGAGAGAGAGAGAGAGAGAGAGAGAGAAGGATATGAAAAAGGAGAGAAATGGGGAAAGTGAGAGAGAGTGATAGGAAAAGCGAGTAACATAAGGAAAGAGAGGGAGAGAGAAAGAGAAACGGGAAAGAGAGAGAGTGTAGGATAGAGAAAGGGAGAAAAATAGATAAACTGAGAGAGAAAGAAAGTGATATTGAAAGAGGGTGACAAAAGGAAGAGAGAGAGAGAGAGAGAGAGAGAGAGAGAGAGAGAGAGAGAGAGAGAGAGAGAGAGAGAGACAGAAGGATAGGAAATAGAGAGAGAGACTAAGACCCTCTGTTATTAACTCTCTAGTGACCATGTCATATATATATATATATATATATATATATATATATATATATATAGCAGTTAAGATTTTGGTTCTTACTGGTAGGTGCTGATGGCCGGGTTTTGCTCCCGGCTGCATGTAGTCTGCTACATCTAGCCACACTGAGAAGTCCTGATACGTCGAAACTCGGTGTCAATGGATGACTATGATATATATATATATATATATATATATATATATATATATATATATATTATATAAAAGTAATTGGTAATTTGCTTGAAGCATTGTTAAGTATGTTATAATATATTAATAATTTGAAGGCAATTACAATGCGTATAAAAAATAAAAATAAAAATACAACTGTAAACTTGGTACTTTTTTGACACAACTGGTATTTTAAAAAAAATTCCTATATATAAATAATGATACAAATCTATAACTTAATCTTATACTATATTTGTGGTGTCAGGGTGTCTCATCTCGGTATAATGCTTAACAATTTTGTCTCGCGAATCCATTACTACTGAATACAAGGGTAATCCAAAAATTATCCACACTCTTGTTTTATGGAAGCCGAGCGTATTGTAGATGATTTGATAGGCAGACACATGATTAAACTACAAAGAACATCAATGATAACTCACCGGTTTGCCATACGATCTCTCAAGCTTGATGAATCTTATTATTAATGGAAGTTAAGATGGGTGTGCTGCCCCCCCCCCCCTTCGTGTATTACGCTTGTCTGGTTAATTAAACATTGGCTAAGATGTGTCACAAGGCCGGAAGTACGGAGCTTCCAATTAGACTAGAACACACTAACAATGGTCTGCGAGCAAAAGGCAATAAACAATACACTACCTGAAATGAACACACGGGTACGTATATACCAGGTGTTTAAAAAAAGTATCAAGATTTTTTGTACTTTTTGACACACCTTGTATTCTAAAAAAATAACGCCCCATTCATTGTTAATTTCTATCTCGGTAAATACAACTGTAAACTTGGTATTTTTTTGACACAACTTGTATTCTGAAAGAAATGAACGTTCAATTCATTGTTTCTTTCCATCTTGGTAAATACAGCTTCAATCTCGATATTCATTTGACACACCTTGTATATATATATATATATATATATATATATATATATATATATATATCTTATTATAATGGAGATTGTATGTTTGTTTGTCTGTAACCGAAACTAAATCACTATTCAAGTCACAATTCCCTTAGTTATTGACGTCACATTTACCATGAATTTATCTTATTTTAAACCTCAATTATTGATAAATGTTATAACCTTATTAATACTGTTGACCATATCTACGTACTAATAACATGCAATTGTATTTATATATAACAAAAATAGCGGTTTACAGTGTGAACGAGAAGGCTAATTTGCATATTGATATTTCAAATTTGATTTTAATAAATATACTGCTTAACTATTACAAGTTATTTCGTCTTGTTTATGGATTTCTTTAAGATTTATTCCCCGAGATTTTTGCTCAATTCGTTAAGAGAAAACCAAACTTAGAAATCAATAATATTAAGCATATATTTATTAAAATCAAATTTGAATATCAATATCAATTAGCTTCTCGTTCACAGCTGTAAACCGCTATTTTTGTTGTATATATAAACTAACAATTGCATGTTATTAGTACGTAGATATGGTCAACAGTATTAATGAGGGTTAACAATTTTATAATAATTGAGGTTTAAATAAAGATAAATTCATGGTAAGATGTGACGTCAATAATAAGGAGTGAGCTTGAAAGTGATTTTAGTTTCGGTTACAGACAAACAAACATACAATCTCCATTATAATATAGATATATATATATATATATATATAGTATTATATATATTTAGTATAGTATATACAAGGTGTGTCAATGAATATCGAGATTGAAGCTGTATTTACAAGATGGAAAGAAACAATGAAATTGAACGTGTCATTCTTTTCAGAATACACAGTGTGTCAAAAAAAAATACCAAGTTTACAGTTGGTATTTACCGAGAAGAAATTAACATGAATGGGGCGTTATTTTTTTAGCATCAAGGTGTGTCAAAAAGTACAAAATCTTGAACTTTTTTTAACACTGTATATCGTACCCGTTGTTCATTTCAGGTAGTGTATTGTTTATTGCCTTTTGCTTCGCAACCATTGTTAGTGTGTCTAGTCTAATTGGAAGCTCCGTACTTCCGGCTTGTGAACATCTTGAGCCAATGTTTAATTACCAGACAAGCGTATACACGAAGGGGGGGGGGGGCAGCATCACCATCTTAACTTTTCCATTAAATAATTAAGATTCATTCAAGCATTGAGAGATCGTATGGCAACCGGTGAGTTATCATTGATGTTCTTTGTAGTTTAAATCATGTGTCTGCCTATCGAATCTCTACAATACCTCGGCTTCCATAAACAAGAGTGTGGATAATTTTTGGATTACCCTGTATTCAAGTAGTAAATGGTATCGGAGACAAAATTGTTAAGCATTATAGACCGAGAGTGAGACACCTGACACCACAAATTATAGTATAAGGATTAAGTTAAATTTGTAGTCATTATTGTATATATAGGAATCTTTTTAAAATACAGTTGTTGTCAAAAAGGTACCAAGTGTTCAACAGTTGTTGTTTATTTTTATTTTTTAATCGCTTGTAATGCCTTCAAATTATTAATATTTAGTAACATACTTAACAATGCATTTCAAGCAAGAATGAGAAAAATACCAATTACTTTTTATAGGTATATATAATATATACTATAATATAGTATATAATATATATATATTATTCTAGTTCATCCATTGACACCGAGTTTCGACGTATCAGACTTCTCAGTGTGGCTGATGTGAGCAGACTACATCAGCCGGGAGCAAAACCGGCCATCAGCACCTACGCAGTAAAACCAAAATCTTAACTGCTATATATATAATATATATATATATATATAATATATATATATTATAGTGACATGGTCACCTAGAGAGTTATAACAGCGGTCTTAGTCTCTCTCTCTATTTCCTAATCTTCGTCTCTCTCTCTCTCTCTCTCTCTCTCTCTCTCTCTCTCTCTCTCTCTCTCTCTCTCTCTCCTTTCCTTTTGTCACCCTCTTTCATATCACTTTCTTTCTCTCTCAGTTTTATCTATTTTTCTCCCTTCTCTATCCTCCTCTCTCTCTTTCCCGTTCTCTTTCTCTCTCCCTCTCTTTCCTTATGTTACTCGCTTTTCCTATCACTCTCTTCCTTTCCCATTTTCTCTCCTTTTTCATATCTTCTCTCTCTGCTCTCTCTCTCTCTCTTCTCTCTTTCTCTCTCTTCTCTCTCTCTCTCTCTCTCTCCTCTCTCTGTCCTTCCCTTTCCATATCATTCTCTTTTTCTATATTTTATTTCCTTTTCCCTATCCTCTCTCTTTCTCTGTTCTCTGTGTCTTCTGTCTGTCTGTCTGTCTGTCCGGTCCTGTCTACTCTTTTCCCTATGTCACTCCCTTTCTATCATTCTCCTCTCTCTCTCTCTCTCTCTCTCTCTCTCTCTCTCTCTCTTCTCTCTCTCTCTCTCTCTCTCATTAAACTAAGACAGCCACTCAGTGAATAGTGGCCTTCAAAGTCATAACTGACGAAGTATAATCTTTATGTAACGATTAAAATTTGATTTATTTTTAAGCATCTCAAACAATGTTGTGCGTTAGCGAAAATGACAGCCCGGCGATAATGCATTATTTCTCGTCGTTTTTTTTATTCCTATCAATTTTCCTATAATAAGATAATCAGGCCTCAAAAGGAGGAATCATTCTAAAACTCTTAATTCATTCTATTATAACAATGGTTTTTATAAACAAGGAATATTTAGCTAAAAAGTATGGCCGTCTATAAAAGTATTGTCGATTTTTAATAAGATTTATGCTTATTATAATGGGATTGTGTGTTTTTCTGTCTTGTAAACCGAACTATAATTACCACTCAAGACACAATTCCCTTAGTTATTTATTTCAATTCTCCATGATCTATTTCTATTTAAACTCAATTAATAATAAACTGTTTGACATTATTCATACTGTTGGCTTACTAAATACTAAATAACATGCAATTGTATTTATATATACAACAAAATACCAGTTTTCAGTGTAAACGTAAGCTAATTTGCATATTGATATTAAAAAAACTGATTTTGAATAAAATGCTGCTTGGTATTATTGGATTTTCTAATTGTTTGGGTTTTATATTAAATGAATATGAGTAAAAAATCTCTTCAATAAATCCTAAAAGAAATTCATTACACAAGAAGAAATAACTGTAATTTTATTCTTTACTTCTATTTAACTAAATAGTTAATTAGGAAAATTTAGCATTGGAAAAACGAAGTGATGAAGAGTAAAGTTTCAGTTGTTCTACTTTACGATTATACCCCCCCCGTTTAAATCCTTTTATTTGAATTCTTAATTAGTTTTCATTTGGCTTTCTGAATTTAATTTAATATTTCATTACAATTTTAAACTTAACATACTTGCAGCCGTAGGGTGATATATTTGCTAGTAATAATAATAAAGCTCAGTTCTTCTGAATGGTCAGGGAGGATTAATCTGTAAAGAATCAAGTGAGTTTAATGTTGGTAGAGCTTGAAATTGTTGTATACTCTTCTTTTTTAAACTTGTTACTTCTATTTTTCTTCTGTTCATCTTTAGCCGCACAACTGTCAGCTGGGCGTTTAGAATGCACCGACTGCAGCCTCTGCAGAGGGGTAGACACCCCCCCCCGCAATGGGGCCACCTGTCTTGACGCGTGGGTGGCGACCGTGATGCTTAAGGATAGAACCCAGGTGGCTGAGCAGTTCAAATGACATGCAATACTCCGCTTTGGCCTATCTTGGGCTAGACGGGCGGTCGAGAGGCCCCTCCGATCAATCGGCTGGTCACGTCAGCCCTAGCACCTATATTTTTTCCCAACCCTATTGCCCTTATGGCAAGCCCCAAACCCTTTTTATCATATGGGTGCTAAGAAGGCGGTGGCTGCAGGTCTACATCTCCCTGGAATGACGTAAACTCTATCTATGGGTGAGGTTCCAGTTTTGGAGGTTGGGGAATGTGGAGCACTCTTCACCACATGCTCCCTGGTCAACTCTGTCCGGAGTGGTTAGTAAACCTGTTAGGGTCCCCATCTATGGGTTAAATAGAAATGTATTTATTAAAAAAATGTATTATCACAAATTAAGAATTGATTTATTTCAACTTTTCGTCATTAAATAACCCACTGAGGTTGAATGCGTAACAAGGAACAAAACAAAAAAAAATTCTCTCCCTCCCACAGTTTTTCTTCTTTCTCCTCTTCCCGCACTCTCTTAATATTCCTATCTCACTTCTCTTTATTTTTCCTCGTCTATTCTATCTCTTTATACATGAATTGTATCCTGTTCTTCTTGCTCCCAATCTCCACCCCCTACTCTCTCCTTCATCCTCTCACTTCTACCCTTATGTTTCTGCATTTATCTTTTTTTCCTTCTTCTTCTCTTCCCTTCTGTTTACTGTCCACTCCTTCGTTTCCTTCTTCAACACCCCCCCCACTCCCATCTTGATTCGTCCTTCCTCTTTCTTGTCTTCTTCTTAAACTCTATCATTCTCCCTCTTTGCATTCTCTCCCTCTTCTCCCTGCATTCTCTACTCTATTCTCTCACCTTCCTTTCTCTTCCTCCCCCACCTCGTTTTCCTTCTTTCTCCCTTCCCACACTCTCTTAATATTCCTATTCTCATTTTCTCTCATTTTTTTCCTCGTCCTTTTCTTTCTCTTATAATGATTGTATCCTTTTACCTTTACTCCAATCTTCAAGCTCCACCTATACTCTCCTGTCCTCATCTCTCACTTTCTACTTCTGTTTCTGCATTTATCCTCACTCCGGCAACCCGCATTCGTTCTCCTTCGTCGAATTCAGCCATCATGAATCCGAGGCGCTGCAAAGTTCACCTGTTCTCTTCCAGTCTGTTCCCGTCATTTGCATGATGTTGAAATCATTGCCCCAATTCTTCCATATTTTTCTCTTACTTTGCTTCATCCATGAATCACCTCCGCGCGGCGGACAATGGAAGCCGGGTCACATACGGACACACACACACCAGCTTACACTCACTCCTCAAACACAGCGAAGAGAGGCTGGTCGCATAACGACATTATACAGCCGAAGCACACCTTCACAACTGAGTACAATTACGCCTGGGCAAAATAGAGTAATCACAGCGCGAAAGGACGAAGGCTGGCATTTAAATAGCGCATGCGCAGGGCTTCGATTTAAATGAACTCATATGAACATTGTGGAAATAAGTTTGTAACCGGCGGCAGTTGTTATGGTTTGAGAACGACACGATCTTTTTTTTTTTTCTAATTTTTTTTTTTTTACTCTGAGCTATACGAACGCGCATAGAAAAACAAAAACGGCTTAGCCAAATAAATATCTATCGTTAAAAAATAAACCAGACTTAGAAGAAAGAAAAGACGTTTAGCAAGATTTTACACGCACGATTTTGTGGAGGCGCATTGGTGCAATGGTTTGAATTGTAGGAATGGACTCAGTCGATTCTGAAGGTTCAAATCTTGGACGAAGCTACAGTCTCACGCTCACGTCGCTCACTCCACCCTTCGGCGAAGGAATGAATCCAACTACTCTCCCTCCGGCTATTGGTAATAGTAGGGCAGACTGGGCTCTTTAAACTTTGTTCTACAGTCTACGGAAAAGGAAAACTCTGAATTCAAACGTGCTAAAGACCCCGCTTGAGTGGTCTACTAGAATCTATTGCTATTTTCTTACGGTCGGAGTTGAATCATTTTTTTTTATTTATTGTATCAAAAGTGCGTTTGATTTTTAGT
>CM042165.1:80787028-80794528 GCA_023376005.1 Doryteuthis pealeii
GGCGTATATATATATATATTATTATATATTATATATATATATATATATATTGCTTAACGTGCTCTGCGGGTAAATGTGAGAAAAAATATATCTTATGATTTTTGCTCAATGGCTCGGAAATAAGTGTAAATTTTTTGAGCAGCAAATGTCACCCTCCACTTTAAAAGGCGACAGGCTCTAAATTTCAAGTCATAGTTAATGGCCGACGAGTCATTTCGCTTTTAAAAAAATGAGCACATTTTTTTTCAAAAAAGATTGAAAATTCGCCAAATATCTTCGATCAATAAAGCAAATTCAACTGTTAGACATTTGTGCAACAAAATGGTCGTTTTGTTCTCTCATAAAATTGAAGATTATGTGAGGGGGCGACAATAATACCAGCACATATATCTACATAGGTAAGTAAACGTGTAAAGAATGATGTGTAAAACTTCAGAGTGCATGTGTAAAACTATCAAATACATAAAGAAAGTCCTTACGTGTGATGTCTCTTTTAGTACACACACACACACACACACACAGACACACACACACACACATGTATATATATATACACAACACACACACACACACGTGCACACACACACACCACACACACACACACACACATATATATATATATATATATATTATATTTGAGAGATCAATTTTTAATTATTGTAAACAGAGCAAAGTTATTTGGGAATATAAGGCCTTAAATACCATGGGTATCGTGGTTATTGACTATTTCCACTCGCGAGTATGAATAACTTTGCTCTGTTTACAATAATTAAAATTGAGCTCTCATACGGAACCTGAACTCTACAACAAACTACTGGTAGAGAATTAGGACCCACTAGAATCACCTTGTACCAAGAAACTTGGTACAGCACCAAAGTATATATATATATATATATTATTATAATCTAAAAGTCCAGAGAAGAAAATCTTCCTTACGACACAAGAGTTTTTTTTAAAGCCTTCGCAGTTTGAGAGCTCAATGTATGCTCTTAATGTTAGAGTCACAGAGCAAATTTATGAGTAAAGAAATAACAAAAGACTTAGAGATTTAGCTTTATAGTCTATTTCAGGGAGCTTTGACAAAGTGTCTAACTCCCCCGACTCATCAGATGCGAATGATGAATTCTTTATTACTTTTAAGGCATTTCAAAACTATTTCTTTGTAAACATGCAGGTTGATCGTCCAGGCCTGTGGCAAGAACTTGCAGTGGACGATGTCTATCGCCTCGAAGAACATGATTTCTCTGGAACTTTTTCTTACATACCTCGTATAAGCCGGAAACGACGAGACGAGTTCAAATCCTGTATGAGGCTGTTTGCATTTTCACATAGTGCTAATACCCTTGGATAATGTATACATCCCACAACTCTCTCTTCTCTCTCTCTCTCTCTCTCTCTCTCTCTCTCTCTCTCTCTCTCTCTCTCTCTCTCTCTCTCTCTTCTCTCTCTAGCTATGGATAAATAGCATGACAGACTGGACTCTTTAACTTTAACTAGGTAATCAGTCTAGGAAAAGGAAAACTTTGAATTCAAACCCTTTTAAACTCCGCTTAAGAAATTGACCTTGTGTCACATCCTACTTGTTATATATTTATATATAGATTATATGTAAGTAAAGTAAAGTCGTCGGGCGGCGTAATGTCGGTATCAGCCAGACAGCGAGGGAGTCTATCCCCTTTTCACTAGCGCAAGACCAAGGAGATTGTTTCGGTGTCTGAGGTGGGGCGCCACACCTACCTTTAGCTCCTTACTTTACCACACAGATACGCTGAGTTGGCGACAGCCGGTATCGAACACGAAACCTTGTGGTTCCTAGCCGAACGCTCTACCGACTGAGGTATACCGGCCCTAAGATTATATGTAGATTGATAAAAACTAGCAGTACCTGTAATTAAACCATAGTATGGGGCCGGGTTAGCTCAGTCGGTAGAGCGTTCGGCTAGAAACCACAAGGTTCCTAGTTCGATACCGGTCCCCGCCAACTCAGCGTATGAGTAACACAGGGATCTGTGCGGTAAAGTAAGGAGCTGATGGTAGGTGTGGCGCTCCACCTCAGATGCTAAAACAATCTCCTTGGTCTAGCGCTATTGAAAAGGGGATAGACTCCCTCGCTGACTGGCTGATACCGACTTTAGGCCGCCCCGACGAAAAAAAAATTGTTTTACTAGCAGGACCTGTGGATATACCACAATCATTACAACATTTAACATGTTTGCTAAAACGTTAGGCTGCCCCGTCGACTTTTTTTATTTTTATGATAATTTGATTATTACAACGTTCGATATATTTACTTAAGAGTTATTGCAAAATAGTTCAATATGATGATGATGATGATGATGATGAGCTTAAACACCCTCTGCCACGGCCAGGTGTCGAGCTGTTAAGGGGTGTATTCATATCATTTCAGTCAGTTTAGAATTGCATATTGTTTTTAAAAATTCACATTAATACTATCCGTCCAAGCCTGGAAAATAGGAAAATTAAATATTCATTCGATAGAGTTATTGATTTTAGATAGTTTTCAAGGTAACTGAGATCATCAAACGAATACAAAACTGCGTTCCATGCGTCAGATTCGGCGTACACAAAGCAATAACGTGTCCCAACGAAATGATAAAAACAAATTTTTAAAATAGTCCTTTAAATAAAATACAAATAGCTATCCTAAATTTTAATAAAAACGACACAAAGTCCTTCGATTTTCAATAATGACCATCTTAAAACCCGTATGTAATCTTATTATAATGGAGATTCGGTGTCTGTCTATAACCGAACCTACGTCACTGCTTATTTCACAATACCCCCAGGAATTACGTACCTTTATCAATGAGTATTTGATTTATAGTCCAAATCATTAACACATAGAATACATTTTATTTATTAACGATGTCTCTATGAAAATTTTAGTTAGATTTACCTCAAAACAGTTCATGTTATTAGCGCGTTTATAATCCAGCAATGTGTCTAATATATCACTAAGAAATAAAGGTTTACATAATATATGGTGTGGTTAATTTGCATACTGGTTTTAACAAAACAAGGTTTAATAAAAGAAATATTGGTGTTATGGATTTCTAATATTATTGTTTTATTCTCCAACGTATCAAAATTTATCCTATGAATGATTTTTTATAGAAACGTATTAAAATATAATTAAAATAAGTATAATATTTTAATATTCATTCTTATTTTTTGGTTATCGACTTCTTACCGAGGGAGTCCAGGTAGCGTAATGTATAACGTGACATTTAGCTACTATTGAACGTAAAGGCGACCATTAAGCGATTTTACTTTAAGAGCGAAAAAGTGCAGATTGTCCAACACAAGCCTTCACCACTATAAACAAACCATGTGTTGGTTTAGTAACATAATGACGATCATTATAAAAAGAAATATATCATTACATATGCAGTTTATTTTCAATAGATTTAAAACCATTTTTTTTTTTGTCAATTTCGACGCGATCTGCCATTCTGCCTCTTTTTCAACGTAACATTTGGGATGGGAAAAAAATTATCAAAAATCAGGTAATTATCCGATTTTAATGAACTTTTCAGTATTGATTTAACAATTAATGAATTTTATAATGCATCAGTTATTTTATTTTAAAACTTTAATTTAGTATTTTTGCTATGAAAAATTAATATATAAAATTTATTTAAAATGTGAAAAGCATGATGTTAAGTTTAAAATGTTATATTTTTAGATTCTAAAAATAAATATCTACTTAATGCAAACCTTATTTTTTTCGAAAAAAGTATACGTTTTAAAGAAAAACTCTATTGAAAATGCACCCCCCCCCCTTTTAAGCAGAAAAAATACCAATGTATAATTTTTTCTTTTATAAAATAATAGCCAATTAAATAATTATCGAAATGAGTAAAAAAGAAATCTCCAAAAAATTAATTATTTATTGTTTTTTTACATTTGATTTTTTGATTTTCGGTACTTATTTTCTCATAAAAAAGCCACGGTAAAAAGTTTTTTTATTTCCATTCATAACTTCGGTCTTTTATCTCTTTATTTACTGTAATTAGAAAACGGAAAGACCAACTTTAAAAAAAATGTTACGCCCCCAACATAAGGTGGGTCAAAAATAAGTGACCTGAAAAAAATGAGAAAGTTTTGAAATAAAATAAGTAATGCATTATAAAGATCATTTATTGATACATAAACACTAAAAATGTCGTTAAAATCCGATAATTCCCTGATTTTTGGTAAATTATTTTCCCTAAGGAGGGCTAAAGTCATTTTGTCAAAAATGCAATTTCGTCTCATTTTGGGTATCAGTAATATATACACATATAAAATATAGGTGTAAAAGCTTACATAGTTTAACGTGCGTAGATAAACCTATATTTGTCCATAATTAAAGACATTAGAGTAGGAGGGATGAAATAATGAAACTGAAAGCGAGAGAGAAGGAGGAGGTGTATTCAAATGGAGGGGTCACGGGTTTCCAATCAGTTTATTGGCTTCTGGTCCTTGCTCACTTCGATCGGGACAGATCTACTGTGGGTTGATGTTTGTAAGGGAAAGTTAAGGTGGAGTAGCCCTCATCGATCCGTCAAGGGCAAAACGAGAAGTATCGTCTGTGGCATGCCGTGTAACGACCGTGATCTGTTTGGCGAACTGTTGACCCGTTTCACAGCAAGGAAATAGAAAGTGCTCCTAACAATAAAATCGATCTAAAATCTACAGCCGGCGTCCCTACCCTACAGCCCCTAACCACGGGCATACCGAACAAACAATCTGCTACTCTCCCTCTCTGTCTAATTCACCAGTTACCTATTTAGCTTTGTACATATCTGTTAGCTTGTGGTGTATATAGTCAGATTGTCATGAGGACCAATAGTCGGTTTTCGAACCTACGTAAAGGTTGATTTTCGAAAATAAAAATTGTATATATATTTACCAACTCCTCCGCACGAGCAGGATGTGACACAAGGTCAATTTCTTAAGCGAAGTTCAACAGGTTTGAATACAGAGTTTTCCTTCGCTTAGACCGGTTGTCTAACCAAGGTTAAAGAGCCCAGTCTGCCCTACTATTTATCCATAGCTAAAGGGAGAGTAGGATTCATACGTTTCCCAAGGGTATTAGCGCAAAGTGAAATGCAATTACCACATCCAGGATTTGAACCCAGGGCGACGAGTCCATTTCCCATGACTTTAACCACGCCCTTGTGGTGTATATAGTCAGATTGTCACGAGGAACAATAATCGATGTTCGAATCTACATAAAGGTTGATTTTCGAAAATAAAAATTATATATATATTTACTAACCCCTCCACATGAGCAGGATGTGGCACAAGGTTAATCTTTTAAGCGGAGTTTAACGGGTTTGAATTCAGAGTTTTCCTTCTCCTAGGCAAGTTGCCTAACCAAGGCTAAAGATCCTAGTCTGCCCTATTATTTACCCATAGCTGGAAGGAATATAATTGAATTCATACCTTTCCCATGGGAAATTTAAACAGCCTTGTCCAGGATTTGAACTCGGGTCGACGAGTCCGTTTCCTACGACTCTAACCAGTATGCCACGCGCCTCCATAAAAAAGGGTATAATCACGTGATATAATGGTTATCTTCGTCGGAAATGGACACAGTGAAACAGGTTCAAATCTTGGACTCGGCCGTTTGCATTTCACATTGCACTAATACCCTTAGGAAAGATATGAATCCAAACATTTTCTAGCTCTGGGCAGTGTGGAGTACCCCTTCATCGCCATTACTCCCAGATCCACTCTGACCCGTGTGTAGCAGTACCTGATAGGGTCCGGTCTATGTTAAAAAGGAAAAATGAGTTTTACAACATGTGTTAAAAAATAGAGTTTAAAAATAAATTTTGAATACCCGATAAAAACGTATTCGGCATAAAATAACCCAACAAGGGTTGACATGCCGTAACACACAACAAACCAAACCAAATATTTTCCGTCCAGTTATGGGTAAATATGAGGGCAGATTGGACTTTTTAACCTTGGTATGGTAAACGGCCTAGGAGAAGGAAAACTAAAAGGGAATATTTTCTTGGAAGTCAAAACTACTTTTATATTTTTTTCATTGTTTTGTTTTACGGCCTATCAACCTTTTTCGAGTCATTTAGTATCGAATCAAACCCTTTTGATATTCGCTTTCTTACAGTACCTGCTGTTGCTTAAATGGTCACTTATCTAAGCATTGAACAGGTTCCTCGTTGCTTAACTTCGGTAATCTAACAGGAACCGGTGCTTTCAACGTGATTGGCCTGAGATGGTTGGCATCGCTCATTCTACGAGAGACGATGGTGTAGTGTCAAAGTTTTTTTCTTTCTTTTTTTCCTCTCTTTGAACTACATAGCCTGGGTGGTTTCATGTGGAGGATAAGCTGTTGCCCATGCAGGAAATTCCCCACTCTCCACACTGCCGCTGTGGTCCAAAAGAAAGATAAGGTACTGATGCGGTTTGGCAACGGTAGTGTCGGAGGAGTTGATGGGTAGCATTGGATTTCAGCATCACGCCACCTTTAGGGACTCCGACCCCTGTTTTGTTTTCGTAATGTAAATATATCAATGTAAATATATTAAGATATATATGCTCTATTACTGATATCGAGCACAGCAAACTGTATTATCAATATACATATATTACTTATATACACACACACACACACACAAAGTAACAAAGTCCAATGGCGGAATTCCCATATCCGGGTTCCCGTCAGTCTCTTACTGATCAAAGGGGGGCGACTCTATTTTTGTTAGGTCCACCTAACAGCCATCTTACTAAAATAGGAAGAGTCTATAATTTTTAGGGTAGGTCCGACTTGAAAGTGATAAATAGAATATAAAAAACCGAATGACAACATACAAACCTTAACGATTTGTAGAAGTTCTGCATAGAGGAGTGGGCCAAAATCTCCCCTGAGATTGTAAAAACTTTCTAGGCAACTACAAGAAACAAGGGTTTCTTCACCAAGTACTGAGTTATGTTTTGATGAAATACTTATCTTTTCAATAAAATTCAAATAAATATTTAAAACAAGACAACAACTACTTCAGTTCCAGTGTTTTTCTGCAAAAGAGATTTTATCTCGAAATATCAAGAATAAATTACAGGTTAACACACAACACCATTGTTACCTTATTATTTTTTCTTTACACCTGCATTGTGATAGCCTTCAAAATCAACCTCCGAATATTCAAAAATTAATATAATGTGATTTTCTTGGATTTTTTTTTTTTTTTTGTAATATTCGATCTTCCACTTTCAAAACGGACCTACCCTGAAAATTATAAACCGTTCCTATTTTTTAAGGTGGCAAACTCAGAAAATTATCAGAGGATGAAATACTTATTTTCCCCACTGTAGGCAGGAAGGGACTGGGGTAGATAGATAGATAGATAGATAGATAGGAAGTAAGGATTTAAAGAAGCTGTGAAGTGATGAGGAGGTTGTGACCGATAAGAAGAAACACGTGATAGGTAGAGAGGTAGGAAGTGCCTGAAATAGATAGAGAGATTG
>CM042165.1:80799528-80827028 GCA_023376005.1 Doryteuthis pealeii
TGGTCTTTCACTGGAGTCTAAGTGACAGTAGGTCCCTTCAGGTCTCCAGAACACTTCTGAGTATTCTGGCTGATTTCAACAATACTGCTGTCTGGGTGGTGTCATTTCTTTTTCTGATTTTCAGTTCTTCTTAATGTGTTATATTATGATTATCATAGCACTATTCAAGTTTTTCACACCTACCTTAGCTGGTGTTTCACTGAAAACTGAGTGACAGCAAGTCTCTTCGGGTCTCCAGGACTATTCTTAGTATCCTAGCCGATCTTACCAATGCTGTAGTTTGGATGGTCTCAATTCTTCCTCTAATAACCAGTTCTCCCAGACTCTTTTCCAGACCATTGAGGACCGTTCCAAGAGCACCAATTACAATTGGCACAAACTTCGCCTTCATGTTCCCCAGTTTACTTAGTTCTCTGGCAAAGTCTAAGTATTTGATCGTTTCGCTTTCTTTTACTTTAAATCGGTGATCGGCCGGGACGGCAAAATCCACGAGATGACAAATTCTCTTTTTCTTGTTAATTAGCTCTAGGTCTGGTCTCCTGGTCGAGATTATTATTATTATTATTATTATTATTATTATTAATGGTATTAGTAGTAGTAGTAGTAGTAGTAGTAGTAGTAGTAGTAGTAAGATAGTGAGGAGGGGAAGAGGAGGGGAAGTAGATTAGAAAAATAGGAGGAGGAAGAATGTTATTATAATGGAGATTCGGTGTCAGCCTGTCCGTAACTGAGACTAGGCCACTGCTTATGTCACAATACCCTCAGGAATTGCGTAAGTCTATCAAAGGGTATTTAATTTATAGTTAAATCATTAATACATAGCCAATGTTATTATTATGTTCAAAATCCTGTAATATGCCTTATATATCTCTAAGAAATAAAGGTTTACAAAATATATAGTGTGGTTAATTTACATACTGGTTTTAACAAAACCGAGTTTGATAAATAATTACTTGTGTCATTGATCTCTAAAAATGTTGTTTTATTCTCCAGTGTATTAAAATCAATCTTATTCAATTTCGTTAGTCGTTCTGATTTGATATATTTTATTACATTAAAAACTTGAATACGTACGCCTGGGGTGTGCGTATTCTTGCTAGTCTAACTAGTTTAAATAACTAAAAAAAAGCGCTGAAAACATTGAATGTACTTACAATTAAAGGTCGTTTGGAATGAAGCATGAAAATAAATAAATTTCTTAACTATTTCTATGATTTTTTTTAGATGAGGCTTGATAATTGGACACATAGTGTAGTGGATAAAGGAGTTAGTTGAGACATTTCTAAGTGACAGTTATCTCTAGTCTGCAGGTTCAATCCTGATCAGGGACAGCAGTAACATAGAAAATAATTAACACAGCTTAACGTCGGTACCCCAGCTATGGTTAGCGGAATGAGAACAGTCTAACCCCGTGGACTGAATAAAGGGTTAGGTTCAAAGTTCCGTGATGGTTCCCGATTACGACCGGAAGGTTCCGGAATTCGAAAACCTTCTGGTTTTATATATATATATATATATATATATATATATATATATATATATTCTATTAAAATCTTTTTCACTCCTTCGTAAAGCAGGAAAGCTTCAAATCTCGGTGGCACATATATATATATATATATATATATATATATATATATATATATATATATATAATATATATATATATATATCTTATTATAATGGAGATTGTGTGTTTTTCTGTCTGTAACCGAAACTAAATCACTACTCAAGTCACAATTCCCTTAGTTATTGACGTCACATTCACCATGAATTTATCCTTATTTTAACCTCAATTATCAATAAAATTGATTCGCATTATTTATACTGTTAACCATATCTACATACTAATAACATGCAGTTGTATTTATATATACAACAAAATAGTGGTTTACAGTAATGTAATTTTAATAAATATATGCTTAGTATTATTGGTTTCTAACTGTTTGGCTTTATTTTAATGAATATAATCAAAAATCTCTTCAATTAATCTTAAATGAAATCCAGTAACAAGAAAAAATAACTGTCATTTTATTATTTACTTCCTCTTTTAACTAAATACTTAAATTAGAAAAAATAACAATGAAAGACGAGAGTGATGGAAGATTAAATTTCAGTTGTTCTATTTTTCGATTATACCCTCCTCTGTTTCAAATCTTTTTATCTGCATTCTTATTTAGTTTCATTAGCGTTTCTAATTTAATACGATATTTCATTACATTAAAACTTAAATACTTGCACCTGGAGGGTGCATATATTTGCTAGTATATATAATTAAAAGATCAGCTGAAGAAATCTTCCTTACGGCGAAGTAGTTTTTCAAATGTCGTAATTTACAGGGGTCAATGTATACTCTTATTGTTAGAGTCACAGAGCAAAATTACATCAGATAAAAATAACATATTTAGATTTGTAGCGTTATAGACCATTTCATGGATCCTAGAGAAAATATCTAGCTGTTCCCATCCTCAGATGCAGAAAAAAGGAACCGGTCTGGGGAATGTGGAGGTCTGGGGAATGTGGAGCACCCCTTCATCACCAATGCTCCCAGGTTTACTCTGATAGTACCTGTTAGATTCCCATTTATATTATATCAGACTTTTTATTTTTTATAACGTTTAATTTGATTGTTTATATATATATATAATATATATATATATATATATAATATATATATATATATATGTATATATATATATATATATATATATATATATTGATGTGTTATATATATATATGTATATATATATATATATGTAGGTAGGTTACAAAATGTCTAGCCACACTGAAGAGACTTGATAAGTCGAAACACGTGTCTGTGGATGACTCTATATATGCTTCCCATCTCCTAGGGTTGAGCACTCTGGGGGTGGATTTCGCTGACGGCCGCCAACTCAAGTGTAAACGCGACGCTCTTCTATATAAGGAATAGAGCGCTCTGTGACGGCCTTCACACACTATGCGATGTGTGTATTAAAACAGTTAAAATCCCCTTCCCATTCTGTAAGTGATGTCAGCCTAATGTTTAAGGTGTCGGACAGACACCCAACCGATCGGTTTTCAATCCCGGCTGTAGGTAGCTTACAAAATGTCTAGCCACACTGAAGAGATTTGATAAGTCGAAACACGTGTCTGTGGATGACCCTATATATATATATATATATATAATATGTTTTCATATATTTATATATGATATAATCCGTATATGTCAAAATATGCACATACACTGATATTTATATGTATATGCGCAAATATATATATATATATTCACCAAACCCCTCAGCACGAGCAGGTTGCGACAATTTCTTAAGCGGAGTTTAATATATTTGAATTCAGAGTTTTCCTTCTCCTAGACTGGTTACCTATCCAAGGTTAAAGAGCCCAGTCTGTCCTACTATTCACCCATAGCAGGGGGGAGAATATATGGATTCATACCTTTCCCAAGGGTATTAGCGCTATGTGAAATGCACACAGCCAGGTCCAGGATTTAAACTCGGCTAAACACCACGCACTATATTATATGTACATTTGAGTTCTCAATGTTTGTGTTTACAAAATAATTGAGTTTAAATAATGTTTTGTTGTGTAGTCGTTTTTTTAGAGATTTTATATCCATCTATCTATCTATCTATCTATCTATCTAATGCTCTTCATATCTCTCTATCTCAGTCTGTTCATATCTATAAATCTATCTATCTGTCTATCTATCTATCTAATGCTCTTCATATCTCTCTATCTCAGTCTGTTCATATCTATAAATCTATCTATCTATCTATCTATCTATCTATCTATCTATTTAATGCTCTTCATATCTCTCTATCTCAGTCTGTTCATATCTATAAATCTATCTATCTGTCTATCTATCTATCTAATGCTCTTCATATCTATCTATCTCAGTCTGTTCATATCTATAAATCTATCTATCTGTCTATCTATCTATCTAATGCTCTTCATATCTCTCTATCTCAGTCTGTTCATATCTATAAATCTATCAATCTATCTATCTATCTATTTAATGCTCTTCATATCTCTCTATCTCAGTCTGTTCATATCTATAAATCTATCTATCTATCTATCTATCTATCTATTTAATGCTCTTCATATCTCTCTATCTCAGTCTGTTCATATCTATAAATCTATCTATCTATCTATCTATCTATTTAATGCTCTTCATATCTCTCTATCTCAGTCTGTTCATATCTATAAATCTATCTATCTATCTATCTATCTATCTCATGCTCTTCATATCTATCTATCTCAGTCTGTTCATATCTATAAATCTATCTATCTGTCTATCTATCTAATGCTCTTCATATTTCTCTATCTCAGTCTGTTCATATCTATAAATCTATCTATCTATCTATTTATCTATCTATCTATCTATCTATTTAATACTCTTCATATCTCTCTATCTCAGTCTGTTTATATCTATAAATCTATCTATCTATCTATCTATTTATCTATCTATCTATCTAATACTCTTCATATTTCTCTATCTCAGTCTGTTTATATCTATAAATCTATCTATCTATCTATCTATCTATCTATCTAATACTCTTCATATCTCTCTATCTCAGTCTGTTTATATCTATAAATCTATCTATCTATCTATATATATATCTAATGCTCTTCATATCTATCTATCTCAGTCTGTTCATATTTATAAATCTATCTATCTATATATATATCTATCTAATGCTCTTCATATCTATCTATCTCAGTCTGTTCATATTTATAAATCTATCTATCTATCTATCTATCTAATGCTCTTCATATCTCTCTATCTCAGTCTGTTTATATCTATCTATCTATCTATCTATCTCATGCTCTTCATATCTATCTATCTCAGTCTGTTCATATCTATAAATCTATCTATCTGTCTATCTATCTATTTAATGCTCTTAATATCTCTCTATCTCAATCTGTTCATATCTATAAATCTATCTATCTGTCTATCTATCTATCTAATGCTCTTCATATCTCTCTATCTCAGTCTGTTCATATCTATCTATCTATCTATCTATCTATCTATCTATGTTCTTCATATCTCTCTATCTCAGTCTGTTCATATCTATAAATCTATCTATCTATCTATCTATCTAATGCTCTTCATATCTATCTATCTCAGTCTGTTTATATCTATAAATCTATCTATCTATCTATCTATCTATCTATCTATTTAATTCTCTTCATATCTCTCTATCTCAGTCTGTTCATATCTATACATCTATCTATCTGTCTATCTATCTATCTAATGCTCTTCATATCTCTCTATCTCAGTCTGTTCATATCTATAAATCTATCTATCTATCTATCTATTTAATGCTCTTCATATCTCTCTATCTCAGTCTGTTCATATCTATAAATCTATCTATCTATCTATCTATTTAATGCTCTTCATATCTCTCTATCTCAGTCTGTTCATATCTATAAATATATCTATCTGTCTATCTATCTATCTAATGCTCTTCATATCTCTCTATCTCAGTCTGTTCATATCTATAAATCTATCTATCTATCTATCTATCTAATGCTCTTCATATCTCTCTATCTCAGTCTGTTCATATCTATAAATCTATCTATCTATCTATCTATCTAATGCTCTTCATATCTCTATCTCAGTCTGTTCATATCTATAAATCTATCTATCTATCTATCTATCTATCTATTTAATGCTCTTCATATCTCTCTATCTCAGTCTGTTCATATCTATAAATCTATCTATCTATCTATCTATCTATTTAATGCTCTTCATATCTCTCTATCTCAGTCTGTTCATATCTATAAATCTATCTATCTATCTATCTATCTATCTAATGCTCTTCATATCTCTCTATCTCAGTCTGTTCATATCTATAAATCTATCTATCTATCTATCTATCTATCTAATGCTCTTCATATCTCTCTATCTCAGTCTGTTCATATCTATAAATCTATCTATCTATCTATCTATCTATCTATCTATCTAATGCTCTTCATATCTCTCTATCTCAGTCTGTTTATATCTATAAATCTATCTATCTATCTATCTATCTATCTAATGCTCTTCATATCTATCTATCTCAGTCTGTTCATATCTATAAATCTATCTATCTGTCTATCTATCTATCTATCTAATGCTCTTCATATCTATCTATCTCAGTCTGTTCATATCTATAATCTATCTATCTGTCTATCTATCTATCTATCTAATGTCTATCTCATCTGCTATCTATCTGTCTATCTATCTATCTATCTAATGCTCTTCATATCTATCTATCTCAGTCTGTTCATATCTATAATCTATCTATCTGTCTATCTATATCTATCTATCTAATGCTCTTCATATCTCTCTATCTCAGTCTGTTTATATCTATAAATCTATCTATCTATTCTATCTATCTATCTAATGCTCTTCATATCTATCTATCTCAGTCTGTTCATATCTATAAATCTATCTATCTATCTATCTATCTATCTATCTAATGCTCTTCATATCTCTCTATCTCAGTCTGTTCATATCTATAAATCTATCTATCTGTCTATCTATCTATCTATCTAATGCTCTTCATATCTCTCTATCTCAGTCTGTTTATATCTATAAATCTATAAATCTATCTATCTATCTATTTAATGCTCTTTATATCTATCTATCTCAGTCTGTTCATATCTATAAATCTATCTATCTGTCGATCTATCTATCTAATGCTCTTCATATCTCTCTATCTCAGTCTGTTTATATCTATAAATCTATCTATCTATCTATCTATCTATTTAATTCTCTTCATATCTCTCTATCTCAGTCTGTTCATATCTATAAATCTATCCATCTATCTATCTATTTAATTCTCTTCATATCTCTCTATCTCAGTCTGTTCATATCTATAAATCTATCCATCTATCTATCTATTTAATTCTCTTCATATCTCTCTATCTCAGTCTGTTCATATCTATAAATCTATCCATCTATCTATCTATTTAATTCTCTTCATATCTCTCTATCTCAGTCTGTTCATACCTATAAATCTATCTATCTGTCTATCTATCTATCTAATGCTCTTCATATCTCTCTATCTCAGTCTGTTCATATCTATAAATCTATCTATCTATCTATCTATCTATTTAATGCTCTTCATATCTCTCTATCTCAGTCTGTTCATATCTATAAATCTATCTATCTATCTATCTATCTATTTAATGCTCTTCATATCTCTCTATCTCAGTCTGTTCATATCTATAAATCTATCTATCTATCTATCTATCTATCTATCTAATGCTCTTCATATCTCTCTATCTCAGTCTGTTCATATCTATAATCTATCTATCTATCTATCTATCTATCTATCTAATGCTCTTCATATCTCTCTATCTCAGTCTGTTCATATCTATAAATCTATCTATCTATCTATCTATCTATCTATCTAATGCTCTTCATATCTCTCTATCTCAGTCTGATTATATCTATAAATCTATCTATCTATCTATCTATCTATCTAATGCTCTTCATATCTATCTATCTCAGTCTGTTCATATCTATAAATCTATCTGTCTATCTATCTATCTATCTAATGCTCTTCATATCTATCTATCTCAGTCTGTTCATATCTATAAATCTATCTATCTGTCTATCTATCTATCTATCTAATGCTCTTCATATCTATCTATCTCAGTCTGTTCATATCTATAAATCTATCTATCTGTCTATCTATCTATCTATCTAATGCTCTTCATATCTATCTATCTCAGTCTGTTCATATCTATAAATCTATCTATCTGTCTATCTATCTATCTATCTAATGCTCTTCATATCTCTCTATCTCAGTCTGTTTATATCTATAAATCTATCTATCTATCTATCTATCTATCTAATGCTCTTCATATCTATCTATCTCAGTCTGTTCATATCTATAAATCTATCTATCTATCTATCTATCTATCTAATGCTCTTCATATCTCTCTATCTCAGTCTGTTCATATCTATAAATCTATCTATCTGTCTATCTATCTATCTATCTAATGCTCTTCATATCTATCTATCTCAGTCTGTTCATATCTATAAATCTATCTATCTGTCTATCTATCTATCTATCTAATGCTCTTCATATCTCTCTATCTCAGTCTGTTTATATCTATAAATCTATCTATCTATCTATTTAATGCTCTTTATATCTATCTATCTCAGTCTGTTCATATCTATAAATCTATCTATCTGTCTATCTATCTATCTAATGCTCTTCATATCTCTCTATCTCAGTCTGTTTATATCTATAAATCTATCTATCTATCTATCTATCTATTTAATTCTCTTCATATCTCTCTATCTCAGTCTGTTCATATCTATAAATCTATCCATCTATCTATCTATTTAATTCTCTTCATATCTCTCTATCTCAGTCTGTTCATATCTATAAATCTATCCATCTATCTATCTATTTAATTCTCTTCATATCTCTCTATCTCAGTCTGTTCATATCTATAAATCTATCCATCTATCTATCTATTTAATTCTCTTCCTATCTCTCTATCTCAGTCTGTTCATACCTATAAATCTATCTATCTGTCTATCTATCTATCTAATGCTCTTCATATCTCTCTATCTCAGTCTGTTCATATCTATAAATATATCTATCTATCTGTCTATCTATCTAATGCTCTTCATATTTCTCTATCTCAGTCTGTTCATATCTATAAATCTATCTATCTGTCTATCTATCTATCTAATGCTCTTCATATCTCTCTATCCCAGTCTGTTCATATCTATCTATCTATCTATCTATCTATCTAATTTATTTATATTATATCAAGTATCGCTGTCTAATTTAATTGTGTTTACAAAAAAAATGAATCTAAAAAATGTTCTTCCTAACTCTCACTAGGAATCATTCAAAACTTTGCCGGCATTAAATAGTCCATCGAGGTTGATATGCCGTAAAATAATACAAAGAAATTAAGAAGCAAACAAGAAAGATATTGGCTGAGTGATATTGCTAACTACAGGAATAGGTCAGGTAGATTGCTTTGAACACGACGATTGATTGATTGATTGATTGATTGGTGTGTTCCGGTCAAAGACTATTACTATAAGGTATTGTTTAAGTTGCAGTTGCACAGCATGCGTCATAAATTATATCGATACGCCCCTCCCATTACATATCGATTGAATGTCTATTCCTTTTTGGTAATTACTTGCTTTTCCTATTGGAAGTGAATACACGCATCTTTGTGGGTGACTTGAACTAACGATGACCCCTCTCGTCTATTGATTGCCAACTTTCTTTTTCCATTATCACTACATTCTTCTTCTTCTCCAAAACATCGTAAACAACAACAACAACAACAACAACAACTAATAACCATAACTTAAGAATAGCTGCTGGTGTATATATATATATATATATATATATATATATATATATATATATATATATATATATATATATATACTGTAGTGTGAGATGGTCATTATTTCAGCTTTTGCTGGAATGGTGTACCAAAGGCAGTCTTAATTCAATATAAAATAGAGCTGTTATATAATATAATAAGATAAACATATAGGTTTTACATATCTATTTATTGGGTGACAAAGGAACATTACAACCATATTGGTTTCATGCGATGCATTCATCAGGTGAAGATGTTTCAAATGTGAAAAAAAAAAAATTTCAAAAAATTCAATAGACATGGGATGCGTATGATTGGATAAAATGATGTGTGTATGTATGTGAAGGTGAATTGAATGTATGAGAGTGTTTATGGGCAGTATAAAGGTTGCGTACGCGTAGTGACTGGTCAAACACATAATACGTTGTTCTGTGAGTGTGTGGTATTTTAATAGTGCGTACGTGCGAGCCTTTGTGTTAGTATATGTATGTGTGTGTGTGCATGTTTTTTTTTCTATCGGATGTGTAGGTTGTGTATGTTGTATACGGACGGGTATATATAATAAAGATAAATCTAATGAGTCAGACGAACCTACTAAATGTTTTGCTTAATGCTCTTCAGGGCTAAGATCTTTAGAGTCAGATCTTAGCCCTGAAGAGCATCAAGCGAAACTTTTAGTAGATTCGTCTGACTCATTAGATTTATCTTTATTATTTGCTCTACTTAGGTATTGAGCACTTTTTACTTATTAGCTTTAGTCTCCTGGCAGTTTTATATGAATATGTATATCTCATATATATGCATATAAATTGTTTTTTCTTTTGGCCAAAATATAGTACCAATAGATTATTTTTTGTTGGTACGATTATCTTGGTCTTTTCTTTTTTCCAAAAATTTTTTTCTCCCCGGTTGATGTTTGGTAGTATATTTTTACAATCAAACTATTTGCTGTTTTTTTTCTCACCGCGAGGATTTACTAATAAGTTTGGTATATATATATATATATATATATATATATATATATATATATATATATGTGTTGTAGTTTTTTGTCTCCGTATGCTTCTAGTGAGTATATATATTTTAGATATATTTTGTATCTGTATCCGTTTTTTGGAAGTACATATACCTGGTTTAGGCATTGGTGTGAAGCATTAAAGTATATTATGTTAATGTTGTTATCATAATATGTTGATCTAGGAATAAATATCAGAAAACTCCGTACATTCACGGTCTTGAAGAAGGGACGTCACGATCCTGAAAATTTACCACCACGTCTTAATAAAAGAAAAACTAAAAAAACTACCGAGTTGTGTTGTGTGTGTGTGTGTGTGTGTGTGTGTGTTGTGTGTGTGTGTGTGTGTGTGTGTGTGTGTTTAAAAAATAAAGGAAAGAATGTGTTCAATGAATAAAATAGGATTTATTTATTTTATTTAACTGACACGTGTTTTCGTTCATGAGTTTATCTATGTATAAATGTATTCTATCTATTATTACTTTAAATACAAAATGAAATAAAATAACAATAATAGAAAAAATATAGAAATTTTAGTACACAAAGAAATAACGACCTTAAATCCTTATTGTTTTAATGAAATCGGTTGAAATACGGAGAATTTCCGAAATGTTCGAAAAATAACTTTTTTGAAATCACATGAAGAAAGTGTTCAAAGAATGAAGAATGAATAGAACTTTTTTTTCAGAATACAAGGTGTGTCAAAAAGTACAAAAAATCTTTATCCTTTTTTGACACATCATGTATATCAAACAAGATTGTTCTTTTGTAAAAGATTAGAATTCTACAGTATTTTCGTATGAAAAATGTTATTTTTCATGTCAGTAGTAAGCAGAGACTGCTCCTGGGAACAGTTATGATGACGTCATTGTCGCATGCGACGGATGTTGAAACGGAGAGAAGATGGCTGAAATAAAGTCAGGTGGAATTTTAATTTTCAAAGCACAAGGAATATATATATTCTATACATTACTGGCAGATTATTACCGTCGGTTCCAAAGCATCATATGTCTTTCGTCAGATAAATCACCTTGGAAGTGACATCTAAATAAATATCCGTTATAAACCGCGTTCTCACTTTCTTTTCACCGCGTGTATTTCTCGTGCATTCGTGATGTTAACATAATGTTCGGAAAGATTTTCCTTTTAAGGTGGTTGATCGTCTGTTGTTATTTTTTTCTGTTCAAGATCTTAATGGAAATTCCTTTCTCTTTGGACAAGCTCTGGAGATTTCTGATTTCGTATTTGGATGTTTTTTTTTCCATTGAATTTAGACCTTGTAGGATCCGGAATTTCTCTGCAGAGCATAGTGTTACATACTGGGGTTTTCACTGTACCCATAGCAATATATGTTAGTAGTCAGCTACTACCGACTACTGGACTTCAATAAACAACCGATACATAAGTACAAAGAGAGGAGCCTTCTTTATTTTCTTCGGTGTGTAGGTGGTGAAGGCGCAGAGCTTACAATGAGTGCCCAAGGGTTGACGATGACTACTACTACTATTGGGATGGTCTGGCCATGTTGAGGTAAAGGGGTGGACGATCCTCACTGCCCGCTGGCAGCGATCGACCGTGTCGACGGTCGCTCCTTGTGCTCTGTTCGCTGTCTCCTGTCTGACTGTCTCGACCCTCTGGCTATTGTATTGACGACACGCCTACGCATCTTTATCTTTCATCTGATAACGGACCTTTGTTATATATTTCTCCTCTCCCTGCTTCCTTGACCGGAAACCTTCTCTTCCGTTTTTTTCTTTTTTCGCTTTTACCGCGGGAAAAAAGTCCTTTGACATTTTTTTTTTCGTCTTTTCTTTGTTTTAATTTTAACCAAGAAATTCATATTTTCGTTTATTACAATAACAACCAATAGTCCAACATCTCTTTCGATACTTAGTATAGTGGTTTGTGCTGTTCATTATCTTCCACTCTATTTTATATGAGGTCCCTTGGTCTTTGTACTTCCTACGCATATGAATTAAAAAATTTAGAAAATAATACTGGTTTCTTTTAATCCTGTATATTATAAGTGTTCAAACTAGACTAATGTTTAAAAAATTCAAATGACTTACTAGTTGTGTTAGAATTGGTATTGGTAAGTGATATTACACTTGGGGTGTTCATAGTAATTGTTATGCGTTGGTTGAAGGTAGATGTAATATTATTTGTAGTTAATGGTTTTTTTTGGAATGTTGTTTATGTGTTAAAAATATTTAGAAATTATTTCACTAACATCATTTACCAGTATTTATTTTTTTTATTTTCGTCTGTATAACTAACAAGTGAGCATACGCGAAAAGCTTTTACAGCGTATTGTTTTGTAACTTAATGTTCTGTGTTTTTTTTAATGTATCCGTTAGCACCGGATACTGATGCGATAAATATATTATGTATATCAATTCTTATGTGTATCATTTCACCTCGGTGATAAAACCTAGCTAGACGGGCTGTGAGAGGCCCCTTCTGATCAATTCGACTGGCCACGTCAAAGCCCTTCATGTCTGGGTATGGCGTTATACTCTATCTGATGGTGAGGTTCCAGTTCTGGGGGTCTGGGGAATGTGAGACACTCTTCCATTACCATTGCTACCTGGGTCCACCTCGACCGTGGAGTCGTGTCGTTCTGTTAAGGTCCCATCTATGGGTTAGATGGAAAACATGAAGTTTAAAAAAATAAAACCAACCACGAACAAGCCATCAAGAATGTAAAAAAAAACGTCTTCGGCATAAATGACCCAAAATGGGTTGGCATGCCATAAAATCAACCAACCAACCAACCTATCATAATGAATAAAACAAAAACGTCTTTTGGCATAAATGACGCAAATGGGTTGACATGCCGTAAAATGCCAACCAACCAACGCCATCAAGAATGAATAAAAAAAAAGTATTTGGCATAAAATGACCCAAATGGGTTGACATGCCGTAAAATCCAATCAACCAACCAACCGTCAACATCGACTCAATCTTAGCACGTTCCGTTGCTGAGAGAGTTGCGCATTTTTAAACGATTTTTGCTATTTTAAATTGTCAATTTTAAGTTTTTGTTCAAAGTTAGTCATTTTGACTTCTTTCGGATTTTGTTATCTTGTTGGGTTTTTTTTATAGAGTGTCGTTTTTTTTTTGGGGGGGGAGGCAGAGGGTGTATAATTTTGAATTATTCGGTTTATTGTCTTCATCTTTTATTGTTTATCTGCTACACAAAGTTTCCGGCCGATATGCTCTCCGGCATTCTTCAGGTATGTTTGTCCAACTCGGGAACATTCACGCAACAAAGATGAGGAATAATGTGCCCAATAATACAAATAATACAAATTATCGAGCCTCATCTCAAAATTCAAGAGAAATATTTTTTGCTATTTCTCTGAGATGCCCTTTTGTTTCTGACAGGTATATATTACCAACGCAGGAATATGTACCATACATCAATGAAGCACGGGACCCATGAAAGACGGGTTTGAGAGGCAAACATTATTCCAATGACGAGGAAGTGAAAGTTGTAGTGAAGAAGTGGCTCAAAGAACAGTCAGCAGAATTTTAGGAGCAGGGATACAATGCTCTCATCTCGAAGGCGGAAACATTGCTATTGAGAGAAACGATGACTATGTGAAGAAGTAGCGATGTGATCACACACAGAGAACCAGTTTCATTTTGATGTATGATACATGTTCCTGTGTTGGTAATTGTACCTGTCCTAAATAAATGGCATTACGTTTTGAATCACCCTCGTATATTATGTATAATATAGCGTGATGCTGATAGCTTTTGATGTAGTCGTCTTGATGCATATTTTCTTTGAATTGAGTTCCCCTCTCCGGGAAAATGTAATGGGTCCAAAGTTAGCCATCTAAACTCCTATCTGTTAATTGCGTTCTAAGGAGAATATTGAAATCTTCAGTTAGGCTTGAAATGGTGAGGGAAGAAAAAAAGATTATGAAAACAGACTGGGATGCATGATACGATTTTATGGCATCCTCTTTAGATTTTTGTGCGTCAGGGACGCAACACGCGTACCTATCAGCATCTCTCTCTCTCTCTAATTATACCTGTCCTAAAAAATGGCATTACTTTTTGACTACGCCGTCATACTCATGTTTATGACGAAACTAGATAACGTAATTTTAAGACAAAAATGGGTGTAGTATGTACATGATTTAGTAAGTTTGAAATCAAACATAATTTGATTATTAGCATTTGATTGGAATACTTGAAACCGTACAACTATGTGAAATTATGTTATTTGATAGGAAACTTGAAAACCGTACAACTATATAAATATTTTCTATTAGATAGGAATACTTGAACCGTACAAAACTATGTGCAAATTATTTGTATTTGGATAGGATACTTGAAACCGTAGCAACTATGTGCAAATTATTTGTATTTGATAGGAAATACTTGAAACCGTACAACTATGTAATTATTTCTATTAGATTAGGAATAGCTTGAAACATAGCAACTATGTGCAAATTATTTGTATTTGATAGGAATACTTGAAACCGTCAACAATGTGTAAATTATTTCTATTAGATGAGGAATACTTGAAACCATACAACTATGTGCAAATTATTTGTATTGTGATAGGAACTTTGAACCGTACAACTATGTGCAAATTATTTGTATTAGATAGGAATACTTGAAACCGTACAACTATGTGCAAATTATTTGTATTAGATAGGAATACTTGAAACCGTACAACTATGTGCAAATTATTTGTATTAGATAGGAATACTTGAAACCGTACAACTATGTGCAAATTTATTTGTATTAGATAGGAATTCTTGATATAATTTAACTGTGAAAAGAAACCATTTATGAAACAACTACACAAAAAATTTGAATATTCATGAACGGCGATTCCCTAACCTCTGTGCATAAAATAAACCTAGCCGTGTTGACATGGCCGTTAAAATCAATCAACCTTCTTTCCCATCAAAAAAGCTATTCAAATTGTCCATTCTCTCTCTCTCTCTTCCCATCGTCTCTCTCTCTTCTCTCTCTCTCTCTCATCATCTCTCTCTCTCTCTCTCTCTCTCTCTCTCTCTCGTTTCCACAACAAAAAATAAATTCTATACATATAATAATTACGTGGCTATAAATCGCTATCGACCTATATACAGGATTGACTCATACCGAGTACCATACACACACCCAACAGACACAGACAGACAGACAACACAGACACACACACACACACATATATATTATATATATATATATATATATATATTATATATAATATAATAGTATGTAGTTTTGTATTGGCAGAACTCCATCGTTAATTTTTGCTAATCTTACACAGATGTTTTAATGTACGTGGCTTACCTGAGTTCAATCCGAAATATCTGGCCGTTAATTCTCTATCCCACCCTCCCATCAGCTCAATCCCCCCCCCATCGCCATGAGATCTGTCTAGTTGAATAGCTGCCTGCTCTAATCATTCTATCCGCCATCATCGACCCTGGGCCTCCTAGACCCAAAAACCAATTGGATTATTTTGGCCAGATATTGCCCCTAGCAAAAATTGGCGCCATTCAGAGCTTGCTGTTCTTGCTTTTGGGACTCTATCGACCGCAGGTGTATTTGCCACACTTATCTCTTGTGCTCAGGCAGGAAACTAGGGAACCGTATCACGTGATATATATATATATATATATATTATATATATATATATATATATATATATATATATATTTGTAGAATTTCTATTGAAGACCCCTATAAGGATTGAACTCAAAAAATACGTGGAAAATAACGTAAAGTTAGGAAAATATGTATATACGAGTGGAATGTGCACAGATTTTTTTTATGTATGTGTTTTTTTGTTTATATTTTTTTTCCAAAAAAAAATTGAGGTTTTTTGTGAACAATCCAAGGGAGGGAACTTTGTGAGCCTTAATTTTTGAATTCATCAGCGTCTATAACTTTAAACGTAACATGTTTGTGTTACGAATACATTACCGTAAATTGTGGTACATACAGACACATCAGAGGGATTAAATAGTATCCTGAAGAGGGCAAACGCCTGAAACCTTAGGTAGATGCTCACTAAAACCTCTGTATAACAGTTATACTTAATAAATAAAGCTATTGTAATTGTAATTTGTAATTGAGCACTTTATTTTCCTTTATTTCATTTCGGAGAAATACCAATATATATATATATATATATATATATATAATATATATATATATTAAATGGACTCTCCGTCTGTTTTCGACGTATGAGGGTTCATACACACAATGAACTCCCACACAGGGATTTGTTTATAGCGTTGAGGGCTTGTTTTGGACCATACACACTTTTTGGCACAGTCGATAGGAAAGAATTGGTGCATTCAAGGGTTGCCAACAACCCAATCAACGACCGACCTCAGGATTTTGAATTCCGAGTTACCTCTCCTAGACTGGTTACCTACCCAAGGCTGAAGAGCCCAGTCTGCCCTACTATTTAACCCATAGCTGGAGGGAGAATATATGGATTCATACTTTCCCAAGGGTATTAGCGCTTTGTGAAATGTCAAAAGCTTCGTCTAGGAACTGAACTCGAATCAACGAGTCCATTTTCCACGACTCTAACCACTAGCCCACGTGCCTCCATACTGACAGTATAAATTTATAATAATGTGAAAGAAAAACATGAATTAAGTCGAAATTTTGTCTTAAAAACTCAATTTTCGACTTAATTGTATTTTTTTCACATATATATATATATCGAGCCACCCTTTTTGAAATGATTATTTTTCACTTCGTTGTTTTACCTGCTAACTTTTCTATCGAGTTGAAATTACCCGATCCATGTAGGGTACAATGTTTGGGCTTATACGGGGCAGGGATACATACTCTCCTTTGAAGGTGCAACATTGCTATTGAGAGAAACGGTGACTATGTGGAGAAGTAGGGACGTGATCCACAGAGGACCAGCTTCTTTTCGGTGTATGATACATGTTCCTGTGTTGGTAATTATACCTGTCCTAAGCAAAATGGCATCTCAGAGAAATAGCAAAAAATATTTTCTCTAAATTTTTGAGATGAGGCTTGATAATTTGTATTATTTGTATTATTGGGACTATTATCCTCATCTTTGTTGCGAGAATGTTCCCGAGTTCGACAAAAATACCTGAAGAAGGCCGTAGAGCATTTCGGCCGAAACGTTGTGCAGATAACGATAAAGATGAGGATAATAAACCGAATAATTCAAATTATACAACTTCTCCCACCCACCCCAAAAACACAACACCCTATAAAAAGCAAACAACAACAAGACAACAAAATTCGAAAGAAGTCAACATGTGGAGAAGTAGGGACGTGATCCACAGAGATCCAGCTTCGTTTTGGTGTATGATACATGTTCCTGTGTTGATAATTATACCTGTCCTAAACTAAATGGCATTACTTTTTTATTCTCCTATGTGGAGAAGTAGGGATGTGATCCACAGAGGACCAGCTTCGTTTTGGTGTATGATACATGTTCCTGTGTTGGTAATTATACCTGTCCTAAACAAAATGGCATTACTTTTTGATTCACCCTCGTATGACAATATGAAAAGTACAATTAAGTCGAAAATTGAGGTTTTTTAAGCCAAAATTTCGACTTAATTCATGTTTTTCTTTCACATTATTATAAATTTATACTGTCAGATTTCTATCCATTTCTTTCTTGATACATGTATAACTTGAAGACCAATTGCGTGCAACAATCTAGCTTCTCAGCGATAAAGACTTTACTGTGTTACAACTCTCACCTGCCCAAAGACGTGACCTTAACATGATCGAGCCAACATGGAAAGAAAGTTTAAAACCCGAGTGTACATCATGAAACTGGAGACCTTTCAGAGCCTTGGATTTAGACTGTCAAGAGGAATGTCAGGACATTCGTGATATAACTGTTTTTAATGCTACTTTTCTCAAGGGGTTCATAACTATTGCATGCTCTATTATTCTGTCACATCGTACATCCATACTTTCTATATCTTTTCTGTGACTGTAATGCTTCTAAATAAATGCGGTAACTATCTTCCTGATATTACATCAGCGCGAGAGTACCAAGTCGAACACTTACAACCTCTGTTGTATTTTTACCTGCATTTTACCTAATTTCTTTAACTTAATACTCTCTCTCTCTCTCTCTCTCTCTCTCTCTCTCTCTCTCTCTCTCTCTCTCTCTCTCTCTCTCTCTCTATCTATCTATCTATCTATATAATATATATATATATATACTAGAAAAACGTGACCTATTGGGTCACCCATTGAGCTCCAGTTAGATTGTTGGAAAAATCACATGATAATATTATTTCGCTAATTTAAAGTTTTCCCAAACTGTCCAAATAAGTTATTTAAACAGGAGTAATCATTTTCATTTGACCAAAGGAAAAAAAACAAGAGTAGGGTCACTTAGTTAATTTCTTATTACAGGTAATTAGGATTTTAATCATGGATATCCATCACAATCTCTCACCAACATTACCCTATCATTCATTGCTCTCAGGAGGTCCTCTGCACAGCATCCAGTATCTGCGCAGAGTTGGCTAATTTACGTATTTGCTCAACGGTCCACACTGGCATGTCTGTGTGCTGGTTTCCATAGAAAAATGTCACTTACGAGTTTGTCCTTGATCCTCCAGCAGTGTCCAGCATGTCTTCTCCATCTTACTCGGATGGTTTGTGTGATAAGTGGCAAGTGGCTATACAGCTGCTTTCTCGTGGGGTGTTGCTTCCACAACTTGTTTAAAATTACATACTGCATTCTTGTGCAGTTCCCATCTAGCTTATTCTCTAGGCGCTATGTAGTGTCTAAGTGGTGCAGTCGTACAGTAGCAATGATACAACTATGGCTTGGAAAAAAAATGTTTCACTTAAAGGGTGGGGGGAGTCAACGTTTGCTCATTTAAATAGAATTCCATAATTTTTAAATATCTAGAAAAACTCAGTAACTATCTTTACTCAACATGAAATATTTTTAATTAAAGATTTATCTAATCTATTTTTTTTAATGTAAGTTTAATAATCATGTAAAATCAGACATGTTTTCCAAAATTTATATTTTCATCTTTTTTTACTAACGATTGTTCTCATTTATTTACAGCAGGCTATAAAAAATACTGGAAGCAAATAAAAAAAGAGTCGGCTTCAACTATGATTTTTTAGTTTAAAACAGTTTTTTAGGGTTATTAACTAGGGACAAATTTAATTGTTTAAAAATGTATTAAAAAATTAGATATGTAATTATTTTTAATTATTTTTTTTTACAGATGCCCATTATGTTACTACTTTTCGACTAAAACAAAAATCTGACCTTAAATAATGGATAACAAATAATTTCAATTCGTTTTCACATTGAAAATGACTCAACATTTTGGTGCATATCACATAAATGGGTCCTGACCTTCTGCCCCCCACCCCCCCCCCAAATAAAACGCTTAGCAGTGCCTGTTGAAAATCCAACACGTGCTACCTATGAACTCTCTAGCTGTTTTGAAGGCGTTTTTCCCGAAAGGTTAATGCAATATGAAAGCGATATTTTACACCCCCGAGTCTTTTCTCGACAGGTAAATGTAAATATTTTACCCTCCCCTTCTTTAAAATATTTGTTAGTGGTTTGAAGGCGTTTTTATCGACAAATAACTTTTTAAATGGTTTGAAGGCGTTAAAAAGTAAGCCACCTCCAGGGTTCTTTTTATCGACCAGCAAATGTATATGGGATATAAAAATATATTTTTAATTTTTCGGTATTTTCATTTTATTTTAATTCGTTTAAAGAATTCGTGACAGTTGTTTTAACTGTCACGAATTCTTTTAAACAAATACGACCGAGTTTCGCATTAACTTTTCGGGAAAAACGACTTCAGCTAGGGAGTTCATAAGTGGCATAGGTCGGATTTTCAGCAGACATCACGTAGCGTTTTTTAAGGCAGGAGAGCAGGACGCATTCATGCGATATGCGCCAACAGTTTGGCATTACAATTTCATAAAGAAGAAATATGGCCAGATAATTTAAAAGATGTAAATAAATTTAAGTGAAATTAAATGTAAATGGCAATTAAAATAAACAAAAGACAATTTATTTACTAAAAGAATAATTAAATGAAATTATTAGTGCGACAATAAAACTGGATAATTTGGTGGCTGAAAATTTAATTTTAATCAACTTATTTTCTAATAAACTCTTGATTTATTGTTTTGTATTAAAAATTGTAAGAAACATAAAAATAATGTAAAATAAGAAGCATATATTAACATTACCGACAAAAACGTAGTTACCATAAAAAGGGCATTGTTTTTTTTCAAGTTAGAGAACTCACATCCTGTTTATAGGAGAGCCTTGCCATATATATATATATATATATATATATATATATATATATATATATATATATATATATATATATATATATAAGAGATACATTGATTGTTGACCGAGATTTTTTGTGGCGAAAGTCCTCATATTTGAAACTACAACATAACATTTTTTTTTTGCAACATCAAGAATTTGGTTTGGAATTCATATCACAGGACTATAAAATTTAAAAATAAAAAAAATAAAAAAATACAAATCTGTTTTCAAATGCCTTTAAAGTAATAAAGAATTCATCATTCGCATCTGATGAGTCGGGAGAATTAGACACTTTGTCTAAGCTCCCTGAAATAGACTATAAAGCTAAATCTCCAAGTATTTTGTTATTTCTTTACTTATATATTTGCTCTGTGACTCTAACATTAAGAACACACATTTAGCTCTCAAACTGCGACAGGTTTTTTTAAATAAAACTCTTGTCGTAAGGAAGATTTCTTCTCTGGACTTTTGGATTATATATATATATATATATATATATATATATGTGTGTGTGTGTGTGTGTGTGAACACTCTGAAAGAAAAGCCTCATATCTATTCCACATAAGCTACAACACAAAGAATTAATAGATTACTTTACAGCTACAAAACGCTATTATTCCATGAAGTCACCTACGTTAATAATTCAGTATTGCCTACATGTCTGTGTGTCTGTGAGTGTGGGGGAATCATACTAGACAGACACACACATAAACACACATAAACACGCACACACACAAACTTACTTAAACATACATACACGCAGAGAATTTGGAAAATACCACCAGGCATACAATGGAATGGACAGATCCTAACAACAAGCTAACAGATCCGGACTTTCAGAAATCTTTTAACGAAGGGATCTTTATCTCGAAATATTAAGAATAAATCAAAAGCCAACAAACAACATCATTTTTCTTTACACTTGCATTGTGATAACCTTCAAATCTAACCACTAAGGCTGACCTAAGGCTGATCTTCTCCCTACCGGGTGTGCTTCGGCCACTGGATCAGTTTAGGTTAAAAGTAATAGCGTCGATCCCAGGGGGCTTTCCCCCAGGCAACACGCGCCCCCTTGGGGACAGGGCTGGGTTTATTGCCCAGCGCCTGAGGGCCCCCCTTGAGGAGGAATGCCGACGGGATCGACGCAATTTTTGTTCTTTCCCACCCATGAACTTCGGCTTGTGGGTGGGCTCACATTAAAACGAGGCCTTGTGCCCAGCCCATACAGGTGGGGTATGAGGCTAATAAACCTTCAAAACTAACCACCAAACCAATATAAACACAATGCTTCAAGCGAATTATAAAACTCTTTTGTCTTTTAATATCATTTAATTTGCCTATCTATATGTCTACGTCCTTCAATAAGACTAGATTACAAACCCCTTCTATGTATATTAATCTGAAGAGGATGTAAATAAACTTTGATATATCTAATCCATCTAATTTTGTCTTTATAAATCAAATATTCGTTATACACAAAAAAGGCTTAACAAAGTAATTCATACTTTTCCTGTTATAAGTGCTTAATACGATTTAAGGCATTGTTGTGTTGTCACGTGACCATTAGACAAAGGGGGAAACCATTTGCTATGCGTCATGCAGATAACTAAGCATTACGTAATTAGTATTATCATAAAATGCCAAACTTGTGCCTTTTGGGAATTGGAGCAGGGAAAGAAAATCTCTGAGAGGAAATGGTAAGTAGGGTTGGGGTGGCACTAAAAGAAATGGAAATGGAGAAAGCCACAACAAACAAACAAACAAAAATGGTTGGAAATTAATGGAGTAAGAAAAAGACGAAAGAGAAGAAAACCGGAAGTGAAGAGAGAAATCGAATGTGAAAGTAAAAGTAGAAAAAGAAAAAAAGAAAACAGAAAGTGAAACAAGACAACGTGGAAAGACTAATGAAATGATTGAACGCTAATTGAAAATAAAACAAAAGAAATAAAGAAGGTAACCAAATCATAGATATAAGAAACAAAGACAAAATGAAAGGAAGAAAAAACAAAAGAAAGAAAGAAAGAAAGAAAAACAGAAAGAAAAAAGACAGAAAAACTAAAGGAAGAAAAGGGAGAAAACAGACAGAATGAAGAAAGAAAGAAGGAAGGAAAGACAGACAAAAGCAAAAGGAAGAAAAAGAAATAAAGAATTAAACACAAATGAAAGAAGAAAGAGAGAAAGAAAGAAAGAAAGAAAAGAGAGAAAAGAGAAGAAAAGAAGGAAACTAAAGAAAGAAAAGAGACAAAAGCAAAGACAGATGGAAGAAATAAGAAGGAATGAAAAACAAAGGCAAAAAGAAGAAAACAAATAAAGAAGGAAAGACAAAGAAGAAAGAAACAAACAAATAAACAAACAAACAAAAACAAAAGAAATAAAGAAGGTAAAGCTAGAAGGAAGAAGAAAGAAAGAAAGAAAGAGAGAAAGAAGAAAGAAAGAAAGAGAGAAAGAAAGAAAGAGAGAAAGAAACTGAAAGTAAAGCAGACAAAAAGAGAGAAAAAGATACAGGAAAAATATGGTTAAGGAAAAGAAAGAGAGAGAAAATAAGAAATCGTGTTTATTTACTTAAGAAAACAGAGTCAGGTACAAGGTCATGGATTCTGAGTTTTAAAACAATAAAATATTGCGCATTATTCTGTGTGTGTATGTGTGTGTGTGTGTGTGTATTCGCGGTCATGTGTACTTATGTATTTGTATGTGTTTATGGGGCCGGTTTCAGTTCAGTCGGTAGACCAATCGCCAAGGAATCATAAGGTTCTGGGTCGATATGGGTCCCCACCAACCCAGCGCATGAATAGCACAGCTTCGATAATCTGATCTGTGTGGTAAAGCATCTGGGAGCTGACGACAGATGCAGCGACACAATCACCTTGGTCTAGTACAAGCGAAAGGGGGATAGACCCCCTCGCTGTTCGGTTAATATCGACCCTACAGATTTTAATGTGTATTAAGGTTTGGTTTGGTTTGGTTTGTTGGATTTTAAGGCATGTCAACCCTTGTTGGGTTATTTTATCCCGAAAACGTTTTGCTCTATTCGTACCTGGCGGGTATTGAATTTTTTAAACTCATTTTTTTCTCTTTAACCCATAGATGGGACCATAACTGGAACTACCACTCCGGGTCAGAGTAGACGTTGGGAGTAATCGTGATGAAGGGGTACTCCACACTCACCAAAGATTCAAATTTGCACCATTAGATGCTGTTTAGCGTCATACACAGGACACTAAGACCCTCAACCAATGCATTCTAACACATATATGATAAATAGAGTTGGGTTTTGCCGTGAGAGCAATAGGGCTGGAGCAATCATATTGGTGATAGGGCTTGACGTGACTAGCCAATTGATTGATTTTTGGAATACTTAGTTTTTCTATTTTCTACATATTGTTGGACTTTTTTCCATATTTCACACATACACGCACACACACACACACACACACCACACACACATACACACACACAGACACACACACACACACACACACACACACATATATATATATATATATATATATATATATATATATATATATATATATATAGGTAAAGTAAACAAAGAAATGTGTTTATTTTTTATGTGGCTTTAAGCCGACAATTCTTGGAGGATATGTGCGGTCTCCCATGTCTATAACCTTGCTGATGAGACCTAATAGGTCGAAATGTACATTCAGGGTTTGACATTTTCTCGATTTGTTTAGCCTTACATTTGAACATATATGCCCGCCTAAATTCATTAATTATTAACTAATTAATTTTCAAAATTAGGTATGACTTCAATTAAGCACATATCCTCCAAATATATATATATTATATAATATATATATATATATATACATATATATATATATATATATTCAAATAATCATTGTGTCAATTCTTCTGAACACTTGTTCAGAATCAATCAAATATTTTGAAAAGATGAACATTTGCGTAACTCATTGGAACTGGCATCATTCCGTCTACGAGAGACGATGGAGTAATGTGCATTTTCTTTTTCTTTTACTACGTAGCCTGTGCGGGTTCATATGGAGGATGAGCTGTTGCCCAAGCAGCAAACCGCCCCTCTCCACACTGCCGCTGTGATCCAAAGGAAAGGTAAGAGACCAATGCAGTTTTGCAGCGGTAGTGTCGCAGGTGTTGCTGGGTAACACTGGATTTCAGTATCACACTACCTATTTGTTTTCGGGATATACTGTTACATAATTATTAGATTCCTAATACTTATGTACAGTAGTGTAGAAACCAAAATGACTGTTATAAGTTGCAGCCGCTGGCCTTGAAGGATGAGTGACAAGGCTTGACCTCATCCTTATCCTTCCGGTGTATACCGTGAGAATCGGTGGAGAAGACTCTCTTCCGGTTTAGATTAGAAAGAGATTTGTTTAGTCAGATCGGCCAAAGACCACGACGGTGGTAAGTCGTGTTATGAACGGTGCTGACTCAATCTGCGCAGGTAGTCTGGTGGGGATTTCAGAATAAAATATGATCTAAGTAAATCGAAGTCTTGTGTTATTATCTCAAAACTACCAATGACACAGGGCTTCTGATAAAGAGAAATCCCCAACGGAAGACCAGACACGAAGTCCCCAAGACGAAGTCCAGACGCTAGAAGAGACGCTAGAAGATGACAAGAATAATAGAAGTAAGAAAGTAAGGAAAGAGGTATGCAACAATACTCACCAAGCCTTTCCTTGGGAGTTTCGTGTCGGACTTTTCCTTGACTTAGATGGGTTGCCAACCAAGGCTAAGGAGCGTAACTCATAATTTGATTAAAAAGTCCTTCATGCTCAAAATTATCAGCAATAATGCAATTCAAACAACTAAGAAACTAATATTTTGGAGCCGTTCAAATAATTGTGGACAGTATTCTCTGTAAGTAATCTTCATAAGTGCTGTAGAATTTACGGCAACTCAGTAGACATTTTAGATGTGAAAAGTTGAACATGGGGTCGAATTGGAAAAAGGGAATTCTTGCCAGAATAAAGTCAACCAAAAATGAATGATATTTCCTTCGAATAGATCTGATTCCGTTGTGTTGAGGTTTCGTCGGTTAAGCACAAGAGAATAATGGCTTCGACATTTGAATAGAACACATGATTGCATTCTCCTTGTACTTTTACATTTCACGCTCTCAAGATCTCGATCGGAGTATGATGAACTAGTGAAGCCTGAAAATGATGGGGATGATGAAATATGAACCTTTACAGTGAATCTACTAAGTTGTGTCAACATAAAACTTTCTGTTATGTGTCAAAATTACTCGAGAGTGTAGCTGTAATAAATTCGACAGAATATTCCATTATAATATTCCCCCCCTCTCTCTCTCTCTCTCTCTCTCTCTCGCTCTCTCTCTCTCTTCTCTATATATATATATATATATATATATATATATATTTGTTGATTTTTTTTAAATATAATTGTTTTCCTTAAGCAACTACCCAGGTTTCAGGTTATTTCCCCATCATCAGGTTGCTAATAGATCTTTTGGTGTCTATGCGAAGACATTTCTTGCTGTTATGTTTTTGGACCGCAAATTACGTCGGTTGATTATTGTGGACGCTCTTTATGCTTTCGATTATATTTTTGAATTTCTGCATTTAAAAAAAAATGCTCATAAAGTTATCTCCCTTTAATCCTTTGAAAATTTGTTCTAATTTGGAATTATTTTAATCAACTTCATATGTTAAAAGACATACGTCTAAACACCAGAAGATCTATTAGCGACCTGATGATGGTGAAATGACCTGAAACCTGGGTAGTTGCTTATGGAAAACAATTATATTTTAAAAATTCAACAAATAAATAAATAAAGCTCCTACACATTTATGGTTAAGCACTGTGATTTCTTTGTTTCATCCCAAAATTTTTTTTAAATATATGTATATATATATATATATATATATATATATAATGGACTCTCCCGTCGATTTTCGACGTATGAGGGTTCATACACATAATGAACTCCCACACAGGGATTTGTTTATAGTGGTGAAGGCTTGTGTTGGACCATCCACACTTTTTGGCACAGTCGATAGGAAAGAATTGGTGCATCAAGGGTTACCATAAACCCAATCAACGACCGACCTCAGGAATTTTGAATTCAGAGTTATCCCTCTCCTAGACTGGTTACCTACCCAAGGCTGAAGAGCCCAGTCCGCCCTACTATTTAACCCATAGCTGGAGGAAATATATCTCTTAATATATATATATATATATATATATATATATATATATATATATATATATCAAGAGACAGAGAGCAGTGGCTATTCGAAAAATTAATTCTTAAACCACTGTATTTTACAAATTTAGACAGATTTTAGCGGTAAATGCGTATCCAGTCGGTAGAGCACACGCCTAGAAATCAAATGTTTCTTGGTTCGATACCGGTCGCTGCAAAGTTAGCGCATGAGTGGCACAGATTGGGTAATCAGAACTGTGCCTTAACGTGGGAAGATGAAGGTAGGTGTGGCGCTCTACCTCACCAAATACAACCTCCATGGTATAGCGCAAGGAAAAAGAGGATAGACTCAATCGCTGTCCAGCTGATACCGAAAATAGGCCACCCCGCCAACTTTAACTTTTGGAAAAGTGGCTAACATGCTGCTTGAAAACCAGTGGTAGCAATTGCACCTTGAATGTACTGTACACTATAATGAATAAATAAATGAATATATATATATATATATATATATATATATATATATATTATCATTATTATCATTATGATTATACTAAAGCTGAGATAATCACCTTTTATTTCCTAAAGGCTTTTTTCCTGTTTAGTTTAATGACACAAAA